>CM062804.1:1319568334-1320168334 GCA_031772625.1 Pinus tabuliformis | reverse complement strand
TTCCAACCTTATCCTGTAACCTTCTATCTATATATCAGATAACTCATTCAAGTGAAGGTAAAATCGTTGAATTCTCACCTCACAATGTTGTAATTAAGGACCTAAGAGATCCTAAACATATTTTAGCTACTAGCATTGCTGATGATTCTACAAGGTTGTATAAGTTTAACAACTTTGGGTCATCAAATCTTCCCTCGGTATTTGTTGCTCATAATGATGAAGTGAGCAAACTTTGGCATGAGCGATTTGGTCACTTAAACTATCGCTCCCTTCAGAACCTATGTAAATAAAATATGGTGACAAATCTTCCACTGGTATCTTGCAGATATGGTGTTTGTTCCGGATGTGTACTCATAAAACATCATCAGGATAGTTTTGAAAAACGTGCCTCTTGGCACACCTCAACCCCTTTACAGCTTGTGTATAGTGATTTATGTGGTCCACTTCCAATTGTTTCATTCTCTGGCTACAAGTATTTCTTAACTTTCATTGATGACTTTTCCAGACGCACTTGGGTATACTCCTTAAAACTCAAGAATGAAGTATTTAATATGTTCTTGGCCTTTAAGGCCTTTGTTGAAAAACAATCTAAACATCAAATTATTAAGCTAAGATCTGATAATGGCAGAGAATATGTTAACAACAAAATCATCAACTTTTGCACTGAGAATGGAATTCAAATGCAACATACGGTTCCATATACTCCACAACAAAATGATGTAGCTGAAAGGAAGAATCACACCTTAAAGGAAATGGCTAATTGTATGCTTCAATCTAAAGGACTTAGTCTTAATTTTTGGGCAGAAGCAATTAACTGTGCAAATTACATAGTAAATCGCACTCCTACTAAGGTTTTAACGAATATCACTCCAGAAGAAACATGGAGCTCAATTAAACCAGATGTAAGTCACTTTCGTGTTTTGGAAGTGAAGCATGGGCCCATATTCCAGATGAGAAACATAAAGCTTTAGAACCTAACAGTGAAAATTGTATTTTTGTTCGATATTCTGAAGATGTCAAAGGATGTAGACTTATTCCACTTAAGTCCAAAAATGTTATCATTAGAAGAGATGTAAAGTTTGTTGAAAATATATTGGCCTACGAGCCTAGTTCGGTGGATGTGCCACCTCTCTCTATCCTTTCTACTTCTAAAAATATTTCTTCTTCAGATGATGACAGTGAGGATGACAATCCTCCCCATCTTCTCAGGATCCTCCTTCAGCTCCTCAGCTTCCAAAATGGGTCAGTGCTACTCAGGATGTAGTGGGGGCTCTTGCCGGTGATCCTACAGATCAGCGACGTACACGTTCCCAGTTTGATAGAGCTTCTTCTTTACTGGCTCAAGCTTCAATGAATTATGTTCCTGACACCTTTTCAGAAGCTTCAGGCCATCCAGATTGGGATGCAGCTATGAATGAAGAATATCGTTCATTATTGGCAAATGATACATGGGATCTTGTTCCTCTTCCAAAGGGATGAAAACTTGTTAGATGCAAATGGGTTTACAGAACCAAGTATGGACCAGATGGAAAAGTTGATAAACATAAAGATCGTCTTGTTGCTAAGGGTTTTTCACAAGTTGAAGGCATTGACTATACTAAAACCTTCTCCCCTGTTGCCAAAATGAACTCTATTTGCCTTATTCTTTCCCTTGCTGCCTCTTTCAAATGGGAAGTCCATCAGATGGATGTTAATTCTGCCTTCTTGCATGGGGACTTGCATGAAGAAATATACATGGGACAACCTACTGGTTTTATACAAACAGACTCCAGCCTTGTATGTCGTCTTAAGAAATCCCTTTGTGGTCTCAAGCAAGCCCCTCGGGCTTGGTATGCCAAAATGGATAGCTTTCTTTTAGAAACTGTTTTTTCTAGGTGTCACTCTGAAAATACTATCTACACCAAGAAAGTGGGCAAGTCTCTTATCATTCTTGTTCTTTATGTTGATGATCTTATCCTTATTGGTAGTGATCCCAACCTTATAAACCATGTGAAGTCCAGCCTTAAAAAGAATTTTGAAATGACGGACTTAGGACACTTGCATTATTTTCTTGGTCTTTAAGTCTTGCAATCCAAGGAAGGTATTTCCCTTTCGCTATCCAAGTATGTCTGTGATCTTCTACGCCATTTTCACATGGAAGACTGTAAGCCAGCCCCTTCTCCCTTTCATTCTAGAGCCAAAATTTCAGTCACTTGTACTTCCCCTAAATTTGATACTAAATTATACCGTAAACTTGTAGGAAACTTTTGTATCCGACCCATACTCGTCTTAACCTTTCCTTTACTGTTGGAATTATTGCTCGGTTTATGCAAAACCCACATGAAAGTCATTGGAAATTAGTTAAAAGAATACTTTGTTATGTTCGAGGTACAATTCAGTTTGGGACTCATTACAGTGCAGAAGCATCTCCTCTATTGGTTGGTTTCACTAATTCCGATTGGGTTGGTGACCCTGATGATCAGAAGTCTACTGCAGGTTATGTGTTCACTCTTGGTTTAGGACCTATTACATGGGCTTGCAAGAAACAAAGTTCCATTTCTCTTTCTTCAGCAGAAGCAGAGTATTGTGGTGCCATAGAAGCTAGTAAGGAAGCCCTGTGGCTTCGTCAGATCCTGTCAGAGTTTGGCTTTCAACAGTAGCATCCGACTACACTTTGGTGTGATAATCAAAGTGCCATTCAACTATGCAAAGATCCAGTCCAACATTAGCACGACAAACACATTAAATTGCACATGCACTTCATTAGAAAGCTCATTCATGACCATGTTCTTGAAGTGCAACGTTGTTCAACAGATGATCAAGTTGCAGACATCTTTACAAAGGCTCTCACAGAGGTGAAGTTTACTAAACTTCGATTTATGGTTGGAGTTCAGGAAGTTGTCACTTAGGGGGGATAGGCTCTAATGCCTACTTCCTTTTCCTATTATGTCATATTTGTACATCCTTCAGTCTTGTCCCAAGTTGTTCTTAAGGGGGGATGTTAGGATATTCTGACACATAAGAAATAGTTAAGTATAACTTGGTCTAGTGTAGAGTTAGATCAAGTGTGTTTCTTTACTATGTACTTTTGTAACTTACAATCCGATGGTCACGATATGTTCTAGACATGAAGTGATCTAATGGTTCATTCTCTCCTCAGTATTACCGACACTTGATCCATGGCTTAACACCAGATTGGTCCTTGATCTCTATTTAAAGAGCATGGAGGGTCATTTGTAGGGTAACCGTTCATGAGAGAAACTTATGTAAATTTTATTTATTTTATTAATAAATTGCCTAAAGTGGCTGCGTTGGCTCAGGCTGTGGACAGTTTCCCTCTTTGAGGGTTTTAACCACGTCAAGAATACTGGTGTATTGATCTGTGATCTGTTTGTGAGCGGTGTCCTTTGGTGTTCTGTATGAGGAACTTACCCTATAAATTCCTACATGGGTTACACTAATGGCACACCATAGCGATGATGATCTTGTAGTGAGGTATACGACAAAGTTTTTTGATTCGCTGAGTGAGAAGATTGTTCCGATCGAGGACTTCCTGTATGCCAGGATAGATTACAGAGGTGACCTTGATATCCCACTTCCAGTCGGAGCTCAGTGGGGTGATCTAGGTAAAATTTTCTCATTTATAGCATATTTTCAAAGTTTTTTTTAATTTTTAAGTGTTTTTTGTCTTCATATGCTAATTGCCCGAAATGTATGTGCAGATGTGTGTTCAACCCGACCATACGGGATGAGACAATACGATATACAAGACGAGCATCCTATAGTTGTTGCAGCAACGAACCCAGAGGTGGATAACATCCTAACAGAGTTGGAGCACAACCTTGAGAGGTTGAATGCTAACATCCCAGAGACTGGAGTTGATGACATTCCATGCGCCTATCAGAGGCATGTAGTTGAGGTTCTTGGGCCGCTTAGACATTTGTTGCGTTGAGTTGCTCGTGCTATCATGTGTTATCATGAGCATCGCCAAGCCTAGTTGTTCTAGTTTATAGGACCATTTTTTACCTTTTGGAGTCAGTACTATTTGGAAAATAAAAGGCCATGGGCCTTATGTCCTCAAATGACATATTTTGTAGACACACCCAAACTCTATTTTAATGAAAAATATGCTACTTCTATCTATGTTTATCTCGATCAATGAATGAATGAATATTGTTTTTAATTTACAAATGTTGCAAATGTTTATTTAACACATGATTCGCCAATGCATCTGTCAATGTTTTTAAATATCTCGGAATGTGTTGATATTCAATATAATCAAATCGTCTCCCCAAGAGACAGACTTGTAAAAACATCCTTAACATGGTTGGACTCCTAACTGAATAGACACCGTTTAAATGTAATACTACGATCTGCGAATCTAACCTAATTATCAAACATTAGATACCAAATGTAATGGAATCAACCAATAGCTCAATGACTATGCTATATTCTGCTATATTGTTCGTTGTTTGACCGAGACATATCCCATGAATAGAAACTAGCTCGTTACTGGGTGAATAGATAACCTAGGTTGCGGAAGATAAATTCTGAGTACTACGACTAGTGCCATCAACAAATCCAATGTAAGTCGGAGAAAACATTGACATCTGCAAATCAAGTGTAAAAATGAGATAAGCAGAAGAAGTAGTAAGAAACACTAATCTACCACACATACCTAAAAATGGTAAATAATGTACAAAGCTTCACCAAAAATTTATGCAAAATATTTCTTTAGGTAATGACCATTTCTGGGTTTCCTAAAGGAACACCATTGTAATCAATTAGCTCATAGGAACCTTTAGCTAATACATGTTTTATGAATTAAGGGCCATGCCACATGGGCTCGAATTTTCCTACACCTAGCTTGTCATGAATTTGATCATATACCAAGACTAGGTCACCTTCTGAATATGTATGAGGATTAATGGTGTGATCATATTGGGCTTTGACACGTTTCTGGTGAGCTTCGCTAGCCAATGCAAAATTACTGCGATTTTGATCTAGATGGGCTAAGTGTACAAAACGTTCTTCGTCTACAGAGGTAGCATGCAATAATTCGATAGCTAATTTAAGATATGGAATTTCACATTCAATAGGTAATACGACTTCCAAACTATAAACGAGTTGAAAAGGGGTAAATCGGCTGATGTTTTTAGAGTAGTGCGGTAAGGCCACATTGCTGAAAAGAGCGTAGAATGCCAATTTCCTTTATGGATACCAACTATCTGTTTAATTATATTGGTTAAAACTTTATTGGCAGCTTCGACCTGACCATTAGCTTGTGGATAATATGGAGTAGAGCTATCATGGCAGAGGCCAAGTTGTGGGACAGTTCGACCATCATAAAGTTGCGAAAATGACTACCATGGTTTGTGACAATAACTTGTGGGACACCAAACCAAGAAATCACATGATTGAAAATGAAAATAGCTACAGTTTCACCATTGTCTCTATGTGTAGGCATCACCACGACCCATTATCGACTGCAAGGTTGATATATCCATGCCCCCCCAACCGAGTGAGGGTTCCAAATGACAAAGTCGATGCCCCATTTAGCAAAAGGATTGACAACTATGATTGGTTGAAGAGGAGCGGGAGGTGCTCACATTTTGCGATCATATATTTGGAAATTATGGCATTTTCAAACTATAGTGATGCAGTATTTAAACATTGACAGCCAAAAATAGGCAGCATGTAATATATTTTGGGCAGTAGCATACCCAGACATGTGACCGCCACATGCTCCAGAGTGGCATTCATTCAAATTTTTTTTGGCTTCTTTAAGAGTTAAACAACGTCATAATATAAAATCAACACCATGACAATAAAGAGTGTCACCAATAATGTTGTATTGTTGGGATTGGTATCGGAGTCGCCGACGATTAGTTTTGCATAACTCAAGCATAAAAGTTTGTGTTTGGAGATATATAATGATGTCTCCATACCACGTATCAGACACACTAATAAGAAATAGAGATTCATCAACAAAAGAATCTTCTACTACAGTTTCTATATCAGTGTGGGGGAAGTCACACAATAATTCGACGAAAACCAAGGATTTCTTTGATTTGGATTTTTCAAATTCTAGATCAAACTCTTGTAAAATGACTATCCACTTCGAGTATTTTCCCCCTAGCAGTTGCTTCGTGAGAATATACATCATAGGGTTGCAATCTGAAATGACAGTCATTTTTCGGAGAAGTATATAGTGACAGAATCGTTGAACAACTTGCATAGCTACCAAGGCTAGCTTCTCCACATGTGTGTATTTAATCTCAGTTTTAGTGAGACTCCTACTCAAATAGTAAATCACATGTTCACTGTCAGAATCATCCTCCTGGACTAACACCATGCCAATGGTAACATCAGATGCAGCTAAGTAAGAAAAGTAGTGTCGATGATAATTGGGTGGATGTAGTAAAGGTGCATTATTCAGTGCATGCGTTAACACATCAAAAACTTTATCAGCAATCTCATCCAAAAAAAATGGAATACCCTTTTTCAAAAGTCGAGTAAAACCCTATGTTAGTTCAGCATAATTGTGGATGAATCTACACAAAAAGTTTGCTTTCCCTTGCAAACTTTGGAGTTGATTCAAGCTAGAAGGAGCAGGAAAATTCAAAATTGCCTCTACCTTGAGAGGATCAAAACGAATGCCTTCCTTTGAAACGATGAATCCTAGAAGGCAACCAGTTTGTACACAAAAAACACATTTGTGCAGATTCAAACGAATATTGTAATGCCTAGACCTAATGAAAATCGTTTTTAAGTGCATTGGGTGATCCTGTTGTTTAATGGAATGAGCCGGGAGGTCAAACAATATGCTTGATATTGTGGAATACGTAATACATTGCTCATTGAAAAGTTGCACTAGCATTTTTTAGGCCAAATGGGAGTTTGCGATAAGCAAAAGCCCCCCATGGGAATATAAATGTGGTTTTATATTGATCAACAGGGAGTATGTTTATCTGATTGTAGCCAAAAAATCCATCCATAAAGGAAAAAATTTCATTTCCGGCACAATCGTCGACAATTTGGTCGATGTACAGAGTTGGATAATTGTCCTTGGGACAAGATTTATTGATATCTCGGTAATCAACACACACTCGAATGGTTCCTTTCTTTTTATTAACGGGCACAATATTTGATACCCAATCGGTTAAAGGAACATGGTAAATGAATCCTGCTTTCAACAATTTCTCAACCTCAGTTTTGATAGCAGCAACTTTTTGCAGATGTATAGGACGTAATCGTTGTCTAACTGGCTTAGCATCCAGATAGGTTTTTATTTCATGTACAACAATGCTAGGGTCGATTCCTGGCATCTCTTTGTAGGACCAAGCAAAAATGTCACAAAATTCCTAAAATAGGGCTTTGTAAGTTGAAATCTCTTCTAACGAACAAGAGGCTCCTATATGAATATTTTCAATTATTCTAGGTTTTACTAAGATATTGATAGGTACTGTTGCCGATATGTTCCCTAAATTCTATTCAGAACTAGAAGAAAGGGTAGATATTGGATTTTGAGGATCGCTAAGGGTCTCAGATGAAAATAATGATGAAAAATTATTCTCAATTTTATCAAAATATGGTAAGAAAGTTGAACAATGATGAGTATTGTCCCATGGCATTTCATCCAAGGTCATAACCTCCATAATCCCTTCATCAGTTAAAAAATCTTTGTTAAAAGGATCAGACATAGAGATTGGTTCCAAGCGTGACAAATGAGAATATTCATCAATGATCATATTCATTTGATCATCATCAGATGTTGATGGGTTTGAAAAATATTGAATGGCCTCATAGGCTAATTCGAAAGGACTACGAGGCATTTCATCACCATATAAGATCATTTCTGATTTTGACAGTACTTTCCATGGATCTCCCATTTCGAAAGTACTTGATGTAATCATGTTGATATGTGCTTCATTATGAAGAAGAACGAGTGGAGGGAACGCGAAAGTTCCCATCAAAGATGAGTCTTTGAGCAGGCCAACACCAACTTCTTCATATGGAGTGGTCAATTTTCCAACAAATGGGATACTACTGGTAGAATTAGGGTCAGAGGTATAGTAGGATAATTGATCTACTTTCACAATTCTTCCTTTGTGAAGAAACATAATCATCCTAAAATATGACGAGACTACTGCTGCCATGGCATAAGTCCAGCTCCAACCAAGCAAAAGGTTGTAATCAAGTTGAGCATCAACAACCTCAACGTCTATTGCAACTGTTTTTCCTTCTAACTCGATTGGAAAATCATTTAAAAGTCCATACGGACGAAAACCTCTTCCATCGAAGGCTTTCAAAGTCATGGGAGATTGATTGATTGTTGGAGAACCTAAAGCTTTCCAACAGGCAATGGACATAATGCATGTCAACGCTCCTTCATCAATCACTGTTCGAAAAACTCGTCAAGTTTTGACGTGAACTGGTATCTGAAAAGCTAGTTGGTGTGGGAGACGTGAGACATGATTCTCGAGATAAAAAACAATCAAATGGGAGTCTTGAGGATCTACAACTCCTATCACTGATAATAATAATTTCCTTTACGCTGGACAAGTTTGCAACACTTCAAGGGCATACATGGCTGAAGGTGACATAGCTAGATCTTCGACGATGTTATAATTTTGGGCAGCCCTTGTGTGAGGATTAAAGGCTAACTTACGAAGCATACCCTTAGGAGGCGGACAAATTACCATATTACGATTTGGTTTTTCAATGTGTAATGGTTGAGAAGAAGGAGGAGTAGATGTAGAATTTTGGCTAGATGAACTAGAGTCATCTCCATTTTCAACAGGACCCTTTGATGCGTAATATTTGGATCTCGTTGCTACCATAACTCTGGAAGACATCATCATGATATCTACCAATGGGGATGAGGAGGATTGGTCATGAGAGACCATTTTACTGTCTTGAGGAAAAGGATCCTTCAAAACAGTGGGTGTGGGCGAACTTTTGATGAATTTGGAAACTTCGGCCCAATGAGGGCACTCCTTAGTATAATGATCTTCCTCACAAATCAAGCAAGGATATCAAGGTTTCCTCTTTTCGTCAGACAGTTCGTTCTTGACTGATTTCTCCTTAGAGCAGTTGTCTTATTTAGTTTTTCCTTTTCCCTTTTTCTTATTTCTGGATGATTTACCTTTGCCAGTAGATGAATCTACGATGTTGATTTTGGAAGTAATTCTGGGAGAAGGATCTTCATCAGGTGAATCAGATAGAGCCGAAACTTGAACATTCTTAGAATTTTTCTTTTTGTTCTTAGTGTTCTCGCTCACAGAACTAATCATGCCATATGCGGCATGTGTGTTGGAAATAATACTGAGAGGGGGGGGTGAATCAGTATTATCTAGCAATTTAATAAATCCTCCTTATTTGATCTTTGAATTATTTTTGCATGTCAGTACCATAAAATAATGAGCATGAAAAACAGATAGTCACATCAAAGAACACAAGATGTAAGGTGGAAACCCAATGTGGGTGAAAACCACCTGTTGCAATATGTCTCTATCTTCTTTCAATTTAGAAACTTCTTTTACAATGATTTTGTACTGGTGCAGTCCTTTACCAGTACGCAGGCTGCAACCTGCAGAGAGCTACAACTCTCTCTCTCTCTCTCGTTTTCCAGTCTACTCCTGGAAGGGAGCTACAACCCCCTACTTCTTTTCATAAAGCATCAGATAATCAACAAGTACATAACAGATATAGATCACTACAGATATCAGATCAGCAACAACAGAACTAACCCAGAACACCTTATCAATAGAGAAATTCAATCAACAGAACATCTTAAAAACAGAGACGCAGTTTTTCTTTCTGTGGCCTGCGACCAGACGCCGTTAACCTTCTGCTACTCTGCGTCCACACGCAGATATCCTTCTGCTCCGCTGCGTGCCCACGCACTGTTCCTTTGACTGCTCTGCGTTCTGTTGCTTCAGGGACGCACCCAAAGATACTATCGCGCCGCGTCTTTCGCTACAGAGACGCACCTGAAAACACTATCGCGCCGCGTCCTTCTACTTCAGAGACGCACCTGAACCTTGATCGCCCTGCGTCCCCACGCAGGTCTATTTCTACTGTGCTGCGTCTCGGCGCACTTGCCCTTTACAGTACCTGCGTCCCGGCGCACTTTTCTTCTACTGAACCTGCGTCCCTTCAGATATAAATGATATGAAGACTTCAAGACTAACCCAAACAGTCAGATCTACAGATCTGATAATGCGCCATAGAGATCACAGTCCATTAGAAGATTCGCCCTCTTAGATCTGGACTAGATCTCACCAAATAAGATATTCAACCAAAGACGATGCTCAAATCAAATGAACTCCTTTGCTTTATATAGGCAAGCTCCTCCCCAAAACATGGAACAATACCACGAGCCGACACCATAGAAACACAAAACCGTCGGCTAGATATCACACAAGAAACCCCCACGTGCTTTTTCTCTGCCTTGAAATGTGTGCACTGGGTAGACGCACCCCCTGAACGGCTGGCCGGCGTCCCTGGACGTGGGTTCTGCATGGTATACCTGCGGGGACGCACTTTCTAAACCGATTTCCCGCGTCCTTCTTAATTTCCAACAAACTGAGAGCCTTACCACTGGAGTTGCCATCAAGTACAACATCTGTAACATACAGTGATACCAGAAAACATAATGCCAACAATCTCCCCCTTTGGACTTGATGGCAACCTTACAAACTTCAACTTCATTCTCCCCCTTTGACATCAAGGGCAAAGGGTATGCTCCCCCTAAGCTCATGCTCCCCCTGAATATGAACCAGATCTGTAGCAACGCACCACCATGAAAGAGATAGAGACATATTGCAGCTATTTCCAAGATCTCCTTCTCCATAATGCCAACAATGCATTATGTGCTCCCCCTGAGCCTGTACCACCAATAAGAAGAAGTTCAACAAGATGATGCATCAACAACCCCCAGCTTTTGCCTGAGGTATTCAAACGTGTCCCTGGGCAATGGTTTGGTAAGAATATCAGCAACTTGTTCCTTGGAAGGAACATACTCCAACTTGACTTTCTGTTCAAGCACTTGTTCCCGGAGAAAATGGTACTTGATTGGTATGTGCTTGGTTTTTGAATGCATAACCGAATTCTTTGAGATGCTGATTGCACTTGTGTTATCACATAAGATGGGGATAGGTGGTGTACAAGTGATTTGAAAATCCTGCAAAGTCTGCATCATCCAAAGGAGTTGAGTGCAACAAGATGCAGCAGCAACATATTCTGCTTCAGCTGTAGACAAGGCAATCGAACTCTGTTTCTTGCTGAACCAAGATACCAGTCTGGAACCCATAAAGAACGCACCACCACTTGTGCTTTTCCTGTCATCCACGCTTCCGGCCCAATCTGCATCTGTATAAGCATGAAGAGTAAGATCTGTATCTCTAGGATACCATAAGCCAAAATTTTGAGTCCCTTGAAGATATTTGAAAATTCTCTTTACTGCCTGAAGATGAGTCTCCTTCGGATTTGCCTGAAATCTTCCAACTATTCCAACTGCATGCATGATGTCTGGTCGGGTACCTGTCAAATATAGTAAACTTCCAATCATAGATCTGTAGGTTGGTTGATGTACTGCTGCAGATTCATCATTTGCACTGAGACTACATCCTGTGACCATGGGTGTACATACTGGTTTTGCATCTTCCATGCCATATTTCTTCAAAATTTGCTTGAGATACTTGGTTTGAGATAAAAGGATTCCTCCTTCCTTTTGTTGGATTTGCAAACCAAGGAAATATGTCAGTTCTCCTAGCAAGGACATTTCAAATTCTTTCTGCATGACCGAGGCAAAGTTTTGACTCATAGCTTCTTCATTGCTGCCAAAAATAATGTCATCTACATACACAACAAGTATTAGTAATTTGTCATTTTCAATTTTTATATACAGATTGCTATCTGCTGAACCTTTTGAGAAGCCTTGTTGATGAAGATATTTGTCCAACCGGTAGTACCAAGCCCTTGGAGCTTGTTTGAGACCATAGAGAGCCTTTTTCAATCGGCATACAAGATTTGGATCATTTCCAAGAATGAACCCATCTGGCTGTTCAATGTACACTTCTTCTTCCAAGTCTCCATTCAGAAAGGCTGATTTCACGTCCATTTGAAATACTTTGAAGTTTTGAAAACTTGAGAGAGCAAGGAACATTCGGATGGCCTCAAGTCTTGCAACAGGAGCAAAAGTTTCTTCAAAGTCTATTCCTTCTTGCTGCGCATACCCTTTACAAACAAGTCTGGCTTTGTTTCTGATTACTTCTCCATTTTCATTCAATTTATTTTTGAAGACCCATTTTGTTCCGATAACATTCTTATCCTTTGGTCTAGGAACCAGCTCCCAAGTGTTGTTCTTTTCGATTTGCTCAAGTTCTTCATCCATTGCTTTTACCCAACATTCATCTTTGCATGCTTCTTTCACATTTTGTGGTTCAGTAGAGGAGAGTAATGCCAAATAGCTTGAGGCTTCTGCAACTGTTCTTCTTGTTTGTACACCTGCTTCTTTCTGCCCCACAATCTGAGATTCTGGATGATTCTTCTGAACATATCTAGATGGAGTTTTCTCTTCTATTCTTGTCTGCTCCTCTGGTTCTTCTTGAGGTTCTCCTTGGGGTTCTTCTTCTTCTTCATCATTCTGTCTTTGAGGGTAGCCTTCATCTTCTTCTATATCTTCATGATGTACTTGCCTAGGAATATATCCCTTCTCATCAATCACTACATCAATGCTGTCAACAATTCTGCCAAGTCTTTTATTGTAGCATTTGTATGCTTTGCTATGTGGAGAATAGCCAAGAAGAATGCCTTCATCTGCTCTAGGTTCAAGTTTGCCAAGCTGCTCATCAGTATTCTTGATATAGCATTTGCTCCCAAAGATTTTGAAGTGCTTTACCGAAGGAGTTTTACCACTCCAGAGCTCATGAGGAGTTTGAGTGCTGTTCACCCGGACATTTGTTTTGTTGAGAATAATAACCGCAGCATGTGCAGCTTCACCCCAGAAAGTTGCGGGAGTTCCTGATTCATCAAGCATAGCACGAGCCATTTGTTGGATTGTTCTGTTCATTCTTTCAACAACTCCATTTTGCTGAGGAGTTCTAGCTGTAGAGAATTCTCTCCTTATCCCATGTTCATCACAGAAATCGAAAAATTCATTTGAAGTAAATTCCCCACCTCTGTCGGATCTGAGGCACTTAATTTTGTGACCTGATTCATTTTCAACCAAGGCTTTGAAGGTCTTGAATTTTTCGAATGCTTCATCTTTGTGCTTCATAAGTCCTAACCAGACAAACCTGGAGAAATCGTCAATAAATAATATCAAGTATTCCTCTCCTCTAGGTGTTCTTTTTCTGAATGGGCCACATGTATCTGTATTTACTAGCTCAAGAGGCATGCTAGTTGATCCCTCTTTCTCTGGAAAGTTAGTCCTGGTTTGTTTTCCAAACTGACATGATCTGCATATGGTGTTGTCAGGAATTTTGATATCTGGAAGATCGCGAACTGCCTGATATTTGCATGCTTTCCTTATTTGTGAGAAGCTTAGATGTCCCAACCTTCGATGCCATAACCAGTGCTCTTCATCCTTGCTAAGATAGCATTGTTGTTCTCCTTCTTCAAATATGTACAGATTATTTGGAGTTCTTTTGCCTTTGAGTACTGTTTTACCTGTATCAAGATCACGAACAAGACATCCATTCGATCTGAAAATAACCTCGGTTTTTTTATCACACATCTGGCTGACACTTAGTAGATTATGCTTCAATCCATCAACATACAAAACATTTCCAGCCTTGACCTTTTCTTTCAAAGGAGCAATACCTTTTCCTTTTATAGTTGCAGGAGTATCATTTCCAAAAGAAACTTTCTTTCCCTTTTCTAAAGTAGAATAAGATTCAAGTTTTTCTTTATCACCTGTCATATGTTTCGAACATCCACTGTCAATGTACCATAGATTTTCCTGTCCTTCTGCATAAAATGCTATCCCACATCTTTCAGTTTGAGGTTCCTTTATTCTCCATGTTTTGGTGCTTGTGGCTTGTTCCTTTTTCTCCTGAAACCTGCTCCTGCATTCAGAGTCTTCATGACCAAAATTATTGCAAATAGAACATTCAACTTTATTTTCAAGAACCGAAAAGTTGTTATAGGTCCTCTTTGTAATCCCTGTCATACTTCTTTGTTTTTGAGCTTCCCTAGTCATGATTGTTTTATATGCAACACATTGAGCTGCTTTGTGACCAAAGTTATGGCAAGAAAAGCATTGTCCATTGAAGAAGCTTCTGCGGTTATTGAATCTACCAGCCAACTAATTGTAATTTCTATTTTCATCTATTCTTGAACCAAACTGAGAAGATTTTACCTGTGGCTGGTTGTAGCTTTTGTTCACCCTTAGGATGGATTGTCCCTGATAGTTTCTGTTTGTAATTCGTCCCTGCTTTATCTGATTATCTTCATTGTTCTTCTGCTCATTTCTTCTTGCTGCATCAAGATAACTTTTTGAGGTGGATGCTTGAGAGGTTTCTCCATTATAGCCCAAACCTGTCTTGTTTAGAGGAGACCGCTGCACATTGATAATCTCATCCAAAGTTTCAGATCCTTTGACAAACTTAAGATTAATAGCTTTTGTTTTCTCAATTTCTTTTCTGAGACCAACAATTTCACCTTCTAGTTTTTCAAGATGTTTTTCCTTTTCATCAATTTGAAATTGCAAAGTATCAATGATCACATTCTTTTCTTCTATGCATCTCTTGAGTCTAGTAATTTCATCATAGAGATTATCCACATTTACAGCATCCTCATAATCATCATCTTCAAATGCCATTAACAACTTATATTTATTACCTTGTTCATCTTCATCACTGTTTGATAAGCCATCACTATCTTCATGGGTGTAGTAGCTTTTCTTATTTGCACTTTGTTTCCTGTTCCATCTAGCAGGTTCTTTTCCTTTATCCTTATAAGGACATTTTGCAGCATAATGACCTACTCTTCCACAAGCAAAGCATTTGAAAGGTAGCTTACCTCTGAACCTTCCATAACCCCTTTGAAGATTTCTGACGAAATTTGATTCTTCTTCCTCTTCTTCTGGAACATGGCTTGCTTCATAGTAATCTTCTTTGCCTGATGCCTTAAAAGCAGCTTCCCTTCTGTCTGATGGACCTCCCTTTCTCATTTCATAAGCAGTTAGAATTCCATGTAACTGAGACATAGTGAGAACACGGAGATTTTCCTTTTCTTCTATTGCAGATACTTTAGATTCAAACTTGGGGGATAATGATCTTAGAATCTTTTGAACTACTATAGCCTCTTTTATTTCTTCACCCAGATTTTTCATACAATTAACAATCTCATCTACCCGAAGAAAATAATTAGCAACACTTTCATCATTATACATCTTGAGAGTCTCATATTGAATCCTGAGAGTTTGAAGTTTGGCTTGTTTTACCTGTTCATCTCCTTCATAGCTCGTGACCATTTTGTCCCATATCTCTTTTGCTGATTTGAAGTGCATTACCTTCATGAATTCTGTTTGGGATATACTTCCTAATAGAGTACTGACTGCTTTTGCATTTGTTTCATACTTCTTTTTCTCAGCTGGATCTGTAGGAGTAGCTGAAGGAAAAGCATAGCCTGTTTCTACAATGTCCCAAACTTCTGTACCAAGAGATTGAAGATATGCAGTAACTCTTACCTTCCAATAATTGAAGTTTGTCCCATCAAAAATCGGTGGCCTGATTGATGCTTCTCTCTCGTAGTTGCTCATGATGAACGATCTACCTTCAAGCGATCAAGCTTCTCTGAAGGACCTGCTCTGATACCAATTGTTGGAAATAATACTGAGAGGGGGGGGTGAATCAGTATTATCTAGCAATTTAATAAATCTTCCTTATTTGATCTTTGAATTATTTTTGCATGTCAGTACCATAAAATAATGAGCATGAAAAACAGATAGTCACATCAAAGAACACAAGATGTAAGGTGGAAACCCAATGTGGGTGAAAACCACCTGCTGCAATATGTCTCTATCTTCTTTCAATTTAGAAACTTCTTTTACAATGATTTTGTACTGGTGCAGTCCTTTACCAGTACGCAGGCTGCAACCTGCAGAGAGCTACAACTCTCTCTCTCTCTCTCGTTTTCCAGTCTACTCCTGGAAGGGAGCTACAACCCCCTACTTCTTTTCATAAAGCATCAGATAATCAACAAGTACATAACAGATATAGATCACTACAGATATCAGATCAGCAACAACAGAACTAACCCAGAACACCTTATCAATAGAGAAATTCAATCAACAGAACATCTTAAAAACAGAGACGCAGTTTTTCTTTCTGTGGCCTGCGACCAGACGCCGTTAACCTTCTGCTACTCTGCGTCCACACGCAGATATCCTTCTGCTCCGCTGCGTGCCCACGCACTGTTCCTTTGACTGCTCTGCGTTCTGTTGCTTCAGGGACGCACCCAAAGATACTATCGCGCCGCGTCTTTCGCTACAGAGACGCACCTGAAAACACTATCGCGCCGCGTCCTTCTACTTCAGAGACGCACCTGAAAACACTATCGCGCCGCGTCCTTCTACTTCAGAGACGCACCTGAACCTTGATCGCCCTGCGTCCCCACGCAGGTCTATTTCTACTGTGCTGCGTCTCGGCGCACTTGCCCTTTACAGTACCTGCGTCCCGGCGCACTTTTCTTCCACTGAACCTGCGTCCCTTCAGATATAAATGATATGAAGACTTCAAGACTAACCCAAACAGTCAGATCTACAGATCTGATAATGCGCCATAGAGATCACAGTCCATTAGAAGATTCGCCCTCTTAGATCTGGACTAGATCTCACCAAATAAGATATTCAACCAAAGACGATGCTCAAATCAAATGAACTCCTTTGCTTTATATAGGCAAGCTCCTCCCCAAAACATGGAACAATACCACGAGCCGACACCATAGAAACACAAAACCGTCGGCTAGATATCACACAAGAAACCCCCACGTGCTTTTTCTCTGCCTTGAAATGTGTGCACTGGGTAGACGCACCCCCTGAACGGCTGGCCGGCGTCCCTGGACGCGGGTTCTGCATGGTATACCTGCGGGGACGCACTTTCTAAACCGATTTCCCGCGTCCTTCTTAATTTCCAACAAACTGAGAGCCTTACCACTGGAGTTGCCATCAAGTACAACATCTGTAACATACAGTCATACCAGAAAACATAATGCCAACAATGTGATCCTGGAAGAGGTGTATTATTTGGAGTAGATTGGGGTAATTATGGGATCTTTTCATACAAAGTACTAGACTTAGTATAAACAAGATCAAGATATTGAGCACAAGAAATTACCTGCTCTTCAGTTGCAACACCCCCTTTGGCCACATCTTTAGTTATTACTTGTAAAAGTGATTTTATAAACCATTCGACCAAAATCTTGTTTGGAATGTAAACTTTGACTAGGCGATGTCTTTGTCTCCATTCATGAATGTGATCTGAGATATGGGTAGACGTTGAATGCTTTAAATAAGTCAAAAGTTCAATTCCATTGTCATACTGAACGGGTAACTGAAAATGGGTCAAAAAGGTTGTAGCAAGGGCATTGAACGTGTTGAAAGAAGCACGTGGTAATTCCACATACCATTTGGTTGCTGAACCGATTAGGGTTCGTTGAAAAAGTCTTAATCTAATAGAATCATCATTTAACGAGTTGGACGCGCACCAAAGATGGTAGGTCATGACATGGTTGGACGGATATTCACCCGACTTACCTTCAAACTTAGGAATGTCACTGGGCAACTTAGTAGGAATGGCCAACCAATAGGGTAAATAAAGAAGTGGATCATTAGTTAACTGAGAGAGGTCAGGAAAATCCAAAGTTGCAATGAAAGGCAACTGGCGATTGGGGTCCTGCGATGGATATTGATAACCCTGAGGGGCGAGTCCCGTACCAGGAGGAGGATATCTAGGATATCTTGGGATAGTTTGAGTAGTTGGGATCTGCATACCTCCTGGGTATCCAGGATGAGCCATACTGTATTGTGGTTGAATAGGTTGTTGAAATGTATGACTTGGGTATGGTTGATTATGGAAGACGAGATTCTTACCCATTTGACCTTAAACAAACTATCCTTGAAAGGGTTGGCTTTGCAAGGGTTGACCTGATCCAGGTGGATATTGGTGGCCACCTGCCAAGTCCACCTGGACCCCCACCATTGTTCTTCTCAGCATTTTTCAGTTTCCTTAATTGTAGCACAACTTACTATTTTTAGCAGTTTTTCGGGTCCTGAACTTCCGGAGCCGTTTTGAGGCCCTAAACGACGTTTTTTGGGGAATCCGGGGGCAACATGGGTCCATGGAATGGACCAATGTTGCCCGTTCCAACAATGATAGTGCTCGAATAGATCTTTCTAACGAGCTATTGTATAAGTCAAACAGAGATCGTATGCCAAAGTTACGACCCCGGGAAGTTGATGTACCAACTTACCCCAAACGGGGCCCATAGTTTGGCATTTCATCTTCTAGGGTTAGATTTTGGAATGTTAAGGGTTTTCCCACTGTTTCTCAACAATAAATAGGCCTTCGAGCCTCATTGTAAGATAGTTCAGAGGCATGTTGCCATCACATCTCTTCTCAGAGATAAGCTACCATCGCCCTAGCTGGTTTATTTCTATTTCTGGTTGTAAGCATATTTCAGTATTTTCCATTAATGAAATGAAGTATTATTTCCGCTGCATCTTTGTGTATATGGTTATCTCTGTAATTTGTTGCGTTCCTGTTTAAATCCGAATCAGTGGTATCAGAGCGGTCTGCTTTTTCTCTGTTTTTCTTTGCATGTCCCCAACAAGGTCGGGATATAAGGAGTTAGGGCTTGAACTGGTTGAACCTTTGCAAGACCAGCCTCGCAAATCCCGACGGCCTCCCATGGCGGATGAGAAGAAAGACGAGGGGGCAGGAGATCCCATCAAAATCTTGCTCGAAGAAGCCCTCGAGCGACAACGGAACGCGATGATGGATAGCTTTGCCCAGATCCTTCAGCGGCTACCCAGAAGCAACGCATCGACTTCCAGCAGCTACTTTGGAAACGCCACACCCTTTAAGGTACAAGTTAATTTTGAAATCCCCATATTCGAGGGTCAGATAGACGCAGATGCCGTAGATAAATGGTTAAATATGCTAGAGGGTTTTTTTTCTGTTCATGAATTTTCGAGTCGGGAAAAGATTGTTTTTGCTCTTCTCAAAGCAGCCCCCCACGTCAAGGACTGGTGGGAAACCTACTGCGAGCAGAAGGATGAAAGTACTGGCTCATTATTTTCAGCCACACCCACCTGGGATTCGTTCTGGGATGCCATCAAGGAGCAGTACTACCCTATTGGAAGCTATGAGGATGAATACATAAAGTGGACCACGCTACGGCAGGGGAGGGACCAAGACGTGCTGGAGTTCACCAATCTTTTCCATACCCTTCGCACAAAGTTGGGTATCAAGGATTCGGAGCAACATTTGATACTCAAATACCGTGGCTGCCTGCACAAGTACATCCAGGAAGAAATACAATTCCTAAACATCTCCTCGCTCGGCGCAGCATACCGATATGCTGTCAAGGTCGAGCAGAAGTTTAAACAAAAGAAGCGAGACTTTGGATCTGGGAAAGGTGCCCCTAAACCACAGAACAAAGGACAAAGCCAAGGTGGGACAGCCCAAGACAACCAGCCGAAGCTGCAAGCAAAGAACAGCGTTGCGAAGCCGAGAAAGGACACTGGAAAATGGTGCGAGTTCCATAAGAGCTCCACTCACAACACAAGTGAGTGTCGGGCCAAGCAGTCGCTGGTGGCTGAGCTAAAGGTTTCAGAATCAGATGCGTGTTTCGTCTCTGAGTCAGAACCCGATAAGGGGAATGAAAAAGGGAAGCAGATCATTGATGTGGATCCCAGCGCCACTGTTGCTACCGCAAAGATCCAGAAAAATGAACCCGAAGATCCAGAGGAGGAGGAGCGTCTCTTCCACTCCCAAATGTGGGTAAAGGGCTCCCCGATACAGTTCATTGTTGATAGCGGGAGTCAAAAGAACCTCATTTCGGCAGAGGTCGTGAAGCGGTTGGGCTTACCGACCACAGCACATCCACAACCATACACCATTGGGTGGCTTCACCAAGGACGAGATCTTCGCGTGACCCAGCAGTGTCGCCTTCCATACAACATCAAGCCCTTCACGGATGAGGTATTGTGTGACATTGCTCCCCTTGAAGTTTGTGATGTATTACTAGGACAACCATACTTGTGGAAGCGACATGCTGTGTATGAATCAAGGCCCCGTGCTGTTATTATTACATTGGGAAATAAGTTGTACAGGATACCAGAGGTAGCACCACCTACCGCCATCTCTTTGATTACTGCAAAACAATGCAGTAAGATCATTTCCAAAACCAGGAAATTTGTTTTCCTGATGATACGCCCTCAAGGAAAGAAGAAGACAGTGGTTGCGGCCTCCAGACGGGGTCCCTCTACACGACAACTACAGATGGACAAGGTTGTGGAGGAGTACGAGGACATCTTCACCTCCCTGGCAGGGGTTCCTCTGCACTGTCAAGTCAAGCACTCCATCGATCTGACCCCAGGTGAGCCGCTACCCAATGGACCAATTTATCGGCGCTCCGTTCTGGAGAACGATGAAATCAAGAGGCATATTCAAGAGCTCCTGCAGAAAGGTCACATTCGTCCGAGTTCTTCGCCCTATGGGAGCCCGATCGTGTTGGTACAGAAGAAGGATGGGACGTGGAGACTCTGTATTGACTATCGGGCGCTGAACAAGATCACTGTCCGTAATAGGTACCCGATCCCGCGGATTGATGACCTCCTAGACCAACTAAAGGGGGCGAAATATTTCAGCAAGATCGATCTGAAGTCAGGATATCACCAGGTACCAATCGAACCCTCTAATGTGTGGAAGACTGCCTTCAAATCTAAGGAGGGCCTCTTCGAATGGTTGGTTATGCCTTTCGGATTGACGAATGCTCCTGCAACCTTCATGAGGCTAATGGATGACATCTTGCGACCATTCACCAACTCCTTTGTAGTAGTATACTTGGATGACATTCTGATCTTCAGCCAGAGTTGGGAAGAGCACCTCCACCACATCCGACAGGTTCTCCAAACACTGCGGCAACACAAGCTTTGTGCCAATTTGGAGAAATGCACTTTTGGCATGACCCAGGTTCAGTATCTGGGATACATCATTGATGAACAGGGGGTGCATGTCGATCCAACCAAGATCCAAGTCATTCGGGATTGGCCCTCTCCAACCACTCTAACCGAGCTCCGCAGCTTTCTAGGTCTTGCCAACTTCTACCGCAGGTTTGTGTTGGGGTTTTCTCATATTTCTTGGCCCTTGAGTCAAGTCACCAAGGGAGGGGCGAAAGCAAAATTCTTTTGGTCTGAATCTCAACAGAAGGCATTCATGGAGTTGAAGGATCGCCTCTACACGGCACCAGTGCTCGCGTTACCAGATTTACAACAACCATTTGAGGTCGAGACAGATGCCTCTGACTATGCTATTGGGGCAGTCCTTACTCAACATGGACATCCAGTGGCATATCACAGTGAAACACTTTCAGACACAGTCCGGAAGTACCCCACTTATAATAAAGAGATGTATTCCATTGTACAGGCCTGCCGACAATGGAAGCATTACATTTTGGGGAAGGAAACGGTCATCCACACAGACCACCGACCCCTGCAGTTCATACAGACCCAAGGGAAATTGCAGAATGATCGCCATCAGAAGTGGTCTACATACCTGCAATAGTTCCACTTGAATATCAAGTATAAGAAGGGCAGCACCAATAATGTTGCAGATTGCCTCAGTCGACCACCGATCATGGCGTTAACCACCGTGCTCAACTCTTGTGGACACGAGACTTCTGATTGGCCATTTCTCTACAAAAGCGACCCAGAATTCAGCCACACATACCAGACACTCTTGGAGGGTCGGCATGGTCCAGATTTTCACCTCCGGGATGCCCTATTATGCCACCTCGGTCACCTTTGTGTTCCTTCAAGCGAGCGTGCCAAGATGATTTGGGAAGCCCACTACAGTCGGGCTGCTGGGCATTTCGGGGTCGAGAAAACAGTGGCAGTTCTGCAAAATTATTTCTATTGGCCGAATCTTCGACAGGATGTTGGGAAGTACATCAAATCATGCACTGCCTGTGCCATTGCCAAACCGACCATTAAGAAGCACGACCTCTATACCCCGTTGCCTACCCCTAGTCGACCTTGGGAATCCATCTCCATGGATTACATGTCAGGCCTCCCTTCCACTAAGCATGGAAATGACTGTGTTTTTGTGGTCGTCGACAGGTTCTCGAAGATGGCCATTATGGTGGCCTGCACGAAGAATATCACAGCAGAAGCCACTGCTAAACTCTTCTTTGAACGAGTGTGGGTGCACTTTGGGATCCCACAGTCTATCATCTCAGATCGGGACAGTCGGTTTCTCAGCACATTTTGGTCCAGTCTCTGGTCAATGCTGGACACCAAACTCACGAAGTCCACAGCCTTCCATCCTCAAACTGATGGCCAGACAGAGGTTGTCAATAGGATGATTGTGCACATTCTGCGCATGTATAACTCAAAGCATCCACGCACATGGGACGAGAGCCTCCCCTATGTTCAGCACAGCTACAACCGAGCTCTTCACAGCTCCACTGGCCATAGCCCTTTTCAGGTGGGTTTGGGATTCCAGCCACTATGCCCAATTGATGTGGCCATGCCACTTGCAGCTACTCACATAAATTCAGCTCATGTCCAGTCCGAAACAGATAAGGCCACCAGCTTCATTGAGCGCATCCAACACATTCGCCAGCAAGTCCATGACATTCTTGAGAAATCAAATGCCAAGTACAAGCAGCGACATGATCAACATCGGGTGCCACACAAGTTTCAGATGGGCGACAAAGTCTGGTTGCATTTGCAAAAGGAACGCCTTACTGGAGCCTATCGGAAATTGAGACCACTCCGATATGGTCCTTACACCATTACTAAGGCTATGGGAGACAATGCATTTGAGCTCAGCATTCCCCCATTCCTTGGCCTGCACCCAGTGTTCAATGTGGACCGCCTTCGGCCATACTTTCCACCATTGCTAGACACATCCGACATTGCAGAACAGCTCAAACCCACAGAATTAAATCCAGATTGCATGGAACAAGCTGCAACTGATCGAATCATGGACACACAGATCAAGAACACTCGCCAACAGAATATCCAACTGTATCGAGTTGTCAAAGCAGGCCAACTCCTTCAGCAGGGCAAGTGGCTCACCAGGGAACAAGTTCAGCAAAAGTTTCCTCATCTCATGGAGGAGCTCAACGCAATGGAGACCATTGCTTCCTAAGGGGGGAGGAATGATCCAGGTGGATATTGGTGGCCACCTGCCAAGTCCACCTGGACCCCCACCATTGTTCTTCTCAGCATTTTCAGTTTCCTTAATTGTAGCACAACTTACTATTTTTAGCAGTTTTTCGGGTCCTGAACTTTCGGAGCCATTTTGAGGCCCTAAACGACGTTTTTTGGGGAATCCAGGGGCAACATGGGTCATGGACCATGTTGCCCGTTCCAACAATGATAATGCTCGGATAGATCTTTCTAACGAGCTATTGTATGCGTCAAACGGAGATCGTATGCCAAAGTTACGACCCCGGGAAGTTGATGTACCAACTTACCCCAAACGGGGCCCATAGTTTGGCGTTTCAACTTCTAGGGTTAGGTTTTGGAATGTTAAGGGTTTTCCCACTGTTTCTCAACAATAAATAGGCCTTCGAGCCTCATTGTAAGACAGTTCAGAGGCATGTAGCCATCACATCTCTTCTCAGAGATAAGCTACCATCGCCCTAGCTGGTTTATTTCTATTTCTGGTTGTAAGCATATTTCAGTATTTTCCATTAATGAAATGAAGTATTATTTCCGCTGCATCTTTGTGTATATGGTTATCTCTGTAATTTGTTGCGTTCCTGTTTAAATCCGGATCATGACCTTGGAGAAATTGAGTTTGAATAGGTGTAGCTTGAACAAACTAACTCTGGGGTATACCTTGGAAAGATAACCCTTGAAAAGGTACTTGCATATATGGAACACTAGGCTGAATAATAAGTATTTGAGGTGTTGATGGAATCATAGGAATGGATTGAACACTAGATGCCTACAGTAAAGACTAAACACGAGGTTGCATAGTAACCTGTGACGTAAGCAGGATAATTTATTTCGATACTCTTGGAATTGGCGTTCTAGGTGAAGTTGAACCTGGGTTCTGAATAGATGTTTCCATAACAGACTGCCCTACAATTTGATGGGTACTTTGGGTGCGCTGTTGAAGCAATTGTTGGGTAGGTGTCGATGAGGTAGCCTGGACGGTTGCTTGAATTTGAGAAGATATACCTTCAAAAGGCAGTTGCTGCATAGGTTGTTCAAAAGGTTGGCCAGGTTGATACAAAGGCACATGAGAAGCAACTCGAATTCACTGTTGAGAGAGGTTCCAAATTGTATTCAATCCAGGGTAAGGCATTCCATATGCAGATTGAGGCATAACAGGTTGACCAAAACCAGTTTGAGGCATTTGAGCATAGTTAAAGTAGTTTCCAGTGGGGGGTTGCACCCCAACTATAGGAGTAAGGTCCACCAAAAGGTTGTACTCTAGGTGGAGGATATGATGGTTGCCCCCCCGGGGGATAATAACCATCTGGTGGGTTAGCTTGTGGATTACCAACATTACCAGAAATCATATTAATGGCTTGTTCAGATGCCAAACCTTCATTGGTAGGGTTAATTACACCAGTTGACATGTTTGAAGATGGGTTCGAGGAAGAAGCTCCCGAATAAGCTCTTGCGAGAGAGTGATATCCAGGTGGTAAAAGACCACCATATAATGTGGACTATGGAGAAGTGGAATACACGGGTGTATTTTTCACGACACTTCTAGGAATCATTATGCACCAGTCAAAACCGGGTATGGTAGAATAAGGAGTCGTGTAACGCGAAATCCCTTGCCTTAAAAAGTTCAAGGGTGTAAAATACCAAGGGTTAGGGTGAAGAGATCAAAACAAAAGTTTTGAGATATCTGCAGGTTCACTGGTAGAAACTAGAGGTTCTTCCTCTTCATTTGAAACAAGTTCTTCAATGGAAATAAGACCAAGAGGAAGACTATTAATAATGATAAGTTTTACACGCAGTGAAAGTGGAGGATCCAAAATATGTGTTGTAGCAGGTGTACGAATTTCAGGCTCATAAAGATTAGACTCAGGTTCATCAATATCTGGTTCAGAAACGAGATTTCTATCAGAAGATTCTCCAATATCTGATTCAGTTTGAACGATTTCAGTAATTTGTAAATCAATTGTTGCTAAGTGTGATGTTAAATTCTGAGTTTGATCAAATTCAGTTTCTATTATGAACATCCTCCACTCTCCAAACTGGAGATAGGCTATATGCATCATCAGGTCATACCAACTTTGGATGACTGATACCTTCTTTCTCTTGGTATTATGTAGCTTTTAAATTGAGTGCTAGAGCGATATATTCTAAATTGTTCCTTTTGTATCAATGCTTCAATCGAATCTAAATCTAAGTAGTTCCTTTTGTATCAAGACATACATTGTTAAATGTTTTTAAATTCACCAAATTTAAATCCAAATTTAACATTTGAAAAACACCCACATTCTCATCCACTAGACCTCAAATAAGGTATTGCACAATTTTTTTGTGTGTAGGTTTAAAATCATTGGTTATGAAATGCAACCTCCTATTTCAACATCACTTCTTCTGCACCCTACAAGCTTAAAAAATATTATTATTGAAATTTAATGGTCTATGGCAATAATTTCTCTTAAGGAGCGACTAGAGTGGCACCTATGCACTCTGCACAATGTATCAACGTTATGGAGATTAACGATAAAACTTAAATTGATACAGTGTGCGGAAGTGCAAGCTTTCTTCCTCCACACTTTCGCACACCACACATTGTATCAACATTGGGGGTGGGGAAGATAATATGCAAATATCAAATAATGATAAAAACGCAGACCCTGCACGACCTTAATCAATTAATTAGTAGTAAAGGAAGATATTATGCTCCTTTGCAACTATTAATCTTGTTAAGTATGATTTGAGAAAAATTTAGATAATTTCATCACCATTTTCACTAAAATAAATAAATTTTAATGTGTTATGGATAACTTCCTTCATTTTACCCACTTTTTATAACTTCTTTCATTTTACCCACTTTTTATAACTTCTATCGTTGTACTCAATTTTTTATTTAAATTTATTTTGTTTGCTTATAATTTTAAACAAAAACTATCAAAATCATATATTCTCACCCTTTTTCCTGACCCTTAAATTCCATTAACCTTGATTTGGGGAAATTTTGGGTAATTTCATGGTCATTTTAGATCAAATAAATTTTATGGGTAATTTCATCTTTATTTCAGCTAAAATAATTTTTGTGGGTAATTTTATTGCATTTTCTGCTAAGTATTTTAATAATATAATGTGTTTGTTGCTTCCAAATTAACCAATTACAAATTAGATAACTGGTTGGCTTCTTACAAGTTTAGATCCATTCTAATTCCGAATATATCAAGTGCCCAAAGGGATCAAATCTCTTCCCTCTAAAAGAGGTTTGCATCAAATCTCTTCTCTCTAAAAAAAGTTTGCATACAAAGAGATTTGATCCCTTTTGACCCTTGATAAATAAGTAATTAAGATGGATCTAGGCTAATTTAATTTCCCTTTTTAAATAAGCTATATTCCAAATAAATATTATAAATCCATAATTAAAATGAATCTAAACAGATTTAATTTTCCCTTTTAAATAAAACTATATTCCACGTAAATAAATACTTTTTATTTTTTTAAATTATTATTATTTTGTTATTTTTTAAATTTATTATTTATTTTTATAGAATTTAACTTAATGTAAACGTTAACATTACATTACAACATCTTATTATTTACCATACAAATTGTAACCTACTTACTTTGATAGGCGTACAAATATCTACTATCTACTTTGAGTTTCCACAGTACTCACCATTTCATACGGCAGCCCGGCAGCCCGGCAGCCCACGCGAGTTTCCACAGTACTCACCATTTCAGCACGGCAACGCACGCAAGTAAGAATACCAAGCTATCTTAAAAACGTTGCGGAGGTTTTCACAGGTATCCACAAGCAGCAAACATGAGTACCATGAAGTTTTGCAGAGAATGGTACCCACTTGACTCGTTCACTCTCATATTTCTTCAATTTTGTTTAAACGAGACATATAATGCATGCAGTAGCTGGGATCAGTATGCTGAAATGTAGCAATGGGCCGAAGTATTTTTTGTTTATATTTACAGCCTCTGACTGTATTTGTGTAGCAATAACATATTGTATCCAAAGGAAGACAGAGAAAACAAGATTCTCCTGTATGCCTGCCGAAACTGCGATCATCAGGTCAGTTATAAGACAAGCTTTTACCTTAGGCTATGGTGTGGCTTACCCAGACTTTAGAGGTTTGACATTAAATGAAATGTTGGCATTGATTTTTTTTTTATTGCCTCTTCCCCTGTTTGAAGTGTTATTATGCAATTTACCCAGCTTACGACATTCTAGAAAGATCTCATTCGAGATGCTGTGGGTGGGTTATCTATTCCCCCAAATTCGCCCCGCATGGGCTAGTCCAGTAGGGGCGAAACGCGGATTTAGGGATTTGAGTTTTGGTGGAATAAAAGACTCACACCTTTGTGGAATTTTGTGCAGGAGATTGCAGAAAACAATTGTGTGTACAGAAATGAGATTCATCACGCGGCAGGTGAGCGCACACAGATTTTACAGGACGTGGCTTCAGATCCCACACTTCCACGCACTAAAACCGTGCGATGTGTTGTGTGCAATCACGGGGAGGCTGTATTCTTCCAGGTCAGCCTGTTTAGCACATATCTTCTTTCTTAGCCCTTTTATTCGAAGAGCTCAGAGATATTGCATGTTACAAAAACATCAAGTAGCCGATCTTCTAGTCATATTTCGTTGGGTTGCTATCTAAATTCGAAGAGATTGAATATCTGTTTGTCATGGGTTTCAGCCACTAGGTTGATGTTAAAACATCCATTGTCTTTTCATCATAGTTTTCTAATTGCATGTCTCACTACTACAATGGCATATCCACGACGGGAATTTTGTTCCATATTAATACTGTCCTTGTCTTGCTTCTGGCTTAGCCAGCGTTAACATAATGGAACTAGCTCTAGTGGTGTATTTGGCAGGATAAAGTTGCTATTGCTTCGCATACAGTGGCATATTCGACGGCGGGGATTTTGTTCCGCACTAATACTGTCCTCCTGCTTCTATCTTAACTAGGGTTAATATAATCAAGCTAGCCCTAATGGTGTATTTGTGTGGCTAAGTTATTGCTTCATTTTTATGTGCCAATTGCTTTTCACAGAAGTCTTTAATAAAAGGTTAATTGTATATGAAAGGAGAGGAAGGTGAAGTGGTATCGATTTGATAGTGCGCAAAGCAGTAGTGGCAGTTATGCAATATAAACCTAATAAATAAATAAATTATAATTACTGATTATATTTAAAGGATGTACAAATTAATTTCTGAGTTCGAAGCCAGCATGAAGATTGAAACCGTGCACATCAATAGCATGTTCCATGGGATATTAACTGATCAGGGGTCGATGTTTCAAGCATTTACCGAATCAAGGAGCCTATTCAACAAAACATAATCAACTTGAAGAACATAATCAACACTAGAAGAACATGCCTTTCATTGTGCGTAAAGGGATAAGGGATTTTGAGCATAGATACATCTCTTCCAGTTCAACACTAGAAGAACGTGATTTTTCACCGAGCATGAAGGAGAAGCATTTGTATGAATAAAATGTTTTTCATTCATCAGGAGCCAAGAAACTCTTCATTAAAAACAATAATACGTTAGGACTATGTTGAGGTGCTAGATAAACCTAGTTTAATAGCTCAGAAAATGGCTACAACTAACTAGAAGTACTTAAAAGGTCTGTCCCAAGCCACTAAACAATAATCATATACAATTGGTGTTGATTTCCTAGACTAATAATTACTTCCAATGATTTCTTCATTATTTGTCTTGTATCACATTCATCATTAAGTGATTACACAGAAAATCTCAACAATAAAACATTAAAGTCAGGAAAATCATGAAGAGACAGCCAAACATAAGAGAGAAAAATTATCCTAGGAAAACCCCAAACCAGGGGAAAAGCCAAACAACCTTTTCTTTAGAGAAATTTATCCAATTCAACAAGGAATACAATCTAAATTTCCCAGTGAAGTCAAGTAAAACTAACCAGTAATTAAACCTAGGTCAAACTGCTTATGAATAACCTCGAAAAATCGGTCCGTTGTGCAGTTAGAAGTTTTGGTCTGCCTAAGAGAATTAGGTTTGCCTCAGAGGAATTTGGTTTGCCTCAGATTTCGTTCTTCTATTCTTCCTCAGATTTCGTCCTTTATTTTGTCTCAGATTTTGTCCTTTTCATCCTCAAACCTCCACGTGTGAACAGTACTTGGAAGTGATCTGAATTGATGCCCATATGGAGAGGACAAATGCCAATATGTAGATGTTGAATGAGCCAAATGGATGTGTCCCTTCACCAGGGCTGACTTGAAGCCGACCTTACATTTGGAGGCAAAAATTCAAAAATTCAAAAATTTAAAATTTAAATTTTTGTTCTTTTGAAGCCGACTTGGAATCCACATATATATTTATCATTTCTTGTATATTTGGAGGGATAAAACTTGATTATGAAGATTGACCATAACTACAAAATTCAACGCTCCCTCTTAGCTAGGGAGGTATTCATAACGACTTTTCCAAATGTTCTCTTGTTGAATAAAAATTTCTCTATCCCAAGAAAAGGTTGAATGAGCTCAACTATGTTGATGAATCCACCTCATGTTCTATGCAAGAACCATGTGCAAAGTATCCCTGCATCATCATCAAATAGAGGAACTAGCTATCCACTAGTACTAAGGTCACCTGTCTCCAAATCATCTCTTGGAGTCTTGTCACGAACGCCACCTGACCCAATCTACCAAGTCATCACTTGGAATCTTGTTAGGAACCCCACTTGACCCATGATGAAACCCTTGGGTCACCAATCTACCAAGTCATCACTTGGAGTCTTGTTAGGAACCCCACCTGACCCATGGTGAAACTCGGGCCCGATTACCATTCCCACATTTCATCACATCTAATTGAATGGTAAAAATACTTGCCCAATGCTATAGGACACTCACTCAACCCACTAGCCAAACCCTATGGCAATATGGTCAAAACTAACTGATCGGGGGAGCATTCATATTACATGGTTTCCCAGCCAATCTTCCCAACCATATTACATGGTTTCCCGGTCCAAGACCTAAGGGAGATTATCCGCCCCTTGATGCTACAACATCAACACTCACTTCAAGGGAAACACTCTCAATTACTTCAAGCTTGTCCAACATCATTCAAGGACAGTGAGAATATCAACAAATAGCTCGACAATAGAAATACATAGGAGCCTCACTGCTCCTTTTGTATCAGGTGCATTTATCATCATGATTGTACCTGATCAAGCAATCTTGAAGTTACCCTGCTTTTCAACTTGCCAAACTGCAATTGGAGCCAATGTCTTCTCAACGCCCTCTCCCTCTTCATGGGAGAATCTTTTCTTTGCACTTTTCTATGTCGTCGAGAAAGTCATTGCCTTCTTTCCACAAATCTTGGTACTATGAGATCCTTCAAACTTGTGGACCTGTTTGCTCCCTCTGAACTAGGAGCCCTTCTAGATATTGATACAATTTCTACCTCATGAAGACGAATCACTTCTGTTGGACTAGCTATACACTAGTCCTAAGGTCACCCGTCTCCAAATCATCTCTTGGAGTCTTGTCAGGAACCCCACTTGACCCATGGTGAAACCCTTGGGTCACCAATCTACCAAGTCATCACTTGGAGTCTTGTTAGGAACCCCAGCTGACCCATGGTGAAACTCAGGGCCGATTACCATTCCCACATTTCGTCACATCTAATTGAATGGTAAAAATACTTGCCCAATGCTATAAGACTCTCAACCCACTAGCCAAACCCTATAGCAATATGGAAAAAACTAACTGAATGGGGGAGCATTCAGAGGCCTTGATTCTAACTGGGCCAATATCCCCAACCATATTACATGTTTTCCCAGTCCAAGACCTAAGGGAGATTATCTGCCCCTTGATGCTACAACATCAACACTCCCTTCAAGGGAAACACTCTCAATTACTTCAAGCTTGTCCAGCATCATTCAGGGACAATGAGAATGTCAACAAATAGCTCGACCATAGAAATACACAGGAGCCTCACTGCTCGTTTTGTATTAGGTGCATTTATCATCATGATTGTACCTGCTCAAGCAATCCTGAAGCTCCCTACTTCTCAACTTGCTAAATTGCAATTGGAGCCAATGTCTTCTCAACACCCTCTCCCTCTTCATGGGAGAATCTTCGCTTTGCACTTCTCTATGTTGCCAACAAATGCTTGATCATGTGAATCCATCTTGAAGTCATTGCTCTCTTTCCACAAATCTTGGTACTATGAGATCCTTCAAACTTGCGGGCCTGTTTGCTCCCTCTGAACTTCTAGATATTGATACAATTTCTACCTCATGAACACGAATCACTTCTGAGAGAGTTGCCTTGCCACATACTTTGCTTCATTCTTCCAAATGCTTCCAACTGCTGCCAGAGCCTTGGCGGGTTGTCACGATGTACCTACAACCCTCACTAGGAGGTCAAGGAAGAAACGATTATAACCCAACAAAGGAAATAAAGACAAGAGACTAACCAGGATTAAATTAATAATAATAATCAAGGAAAGATGTGAAAGTATTTATCTTTGAGGATTGTAGGGGATTGACTGCTCCCTCTTGATCCTTGCTTTCTTGCAGAAATGAAATCCATTTGCAAACTCATCATCCTCATCATCTTGCTTTCCTTGCATGAGCTAGGATTTATTAGGAATTTCAACCTTGTACCAGGCTGTCCTCTTGCTTCTTTATTACTAAATCAGTCATCATACTCCTGCTATAAGAGATTCTCTTTCTGGCCATCATGGCAACACTTGTACTCTTAACTTAGGCAGCATACTTCTACAACTAACATTCTTGCTATATGCAATGGCATTAATATGAACTAAACTCAGCTAATAAACTGATTCTCTTAGTAGCTCCAACAATGAACCTTTGTAAGCAACAAGCACAATCTACACAGATTGTAAAGTTTTGTAGATGTTCTATGCTAAGAGCAATTTCATTTTCTCACAACAATCATACAAGTAGATAAGCAAAATGCAGATAGAACATATAAGCAGATCTTACAGAAGACAAATCAGAAACAAGAAAAATGTATGTGTTTGTTTCGGCGGTCAACAGGATGCTTCAACCAGCAAAGTCTCCTTTGGTCAGCCAGCCCAGCATGTGTCACAACAACCCTCCAACAGTAGATGAGTCAACCCAAGTCAGTTTTACAAAAGTCAACGCTGTCTTGAAAAGTCAACGCAAGGGCAGCAAGCTAAAAGTCAACGCAGCAGCAAAACGGTCAACCCTTTGACCTCGATTTTTGTGCCAGGTAGTATGGCCTTCAAAAATCGAACCTCCCACAAGTTTTCAGCTTGTTTGGACCAAGCGTTGACCAAAGTCAACGCTGGTCAAACTTCTGCGAAACCCTAGCAGCAGAAAAATCCTCTTCGTCCTTCCCACGTGTGGCTGAAATTCGTCCTCCAGGTAGCTCGTACATTTTAGGATGAGAGAGGAAGATGTGAGTTGTGTTGTGATCTAATTCTCTACAACTTTTCCTGTATATATATATCCGTCAATGAGGGTGTGTGACACATCTGTTGGGCATGTGAGCCTACATTACAAAACTGGCTGACCTTTGCACATATAATTTATTAAGAATAATAAATTCAAAATATAAGTTCTGCTCATCGGATTAAAACTATTTTTATATGGATTTTACACCTCTCAGAAAGAGGAATCCAACAAAAATATTAGCCTCTTAATCTGAGCATCAGAACATGGAGTTTGGACCTAGTTGTCCAAATTTACCACTCCCTCTCAACTAGGGAGAACTCCATCTATTAGTGCAATTAACATCGTGAGTCATCCCGCCGAAACTTGCTTTGCTGGCTTCTTTATTTCAGAACAGAAGTGGGTCAGTCACAAAGACATCAATCCCCGACTGACATAATCAGTCCAGAGGTCCCAGACCTCACAAATCTTGATCCCAGATCAAGTGGTTGGACCATGCCATCCTAGATAGAGAGTACGGCAATCTCTGATGCGTCCATCAGTCTTTGCTAATAGTCTCTAGCTTTTCCACACCTCATTGGCCAAATGAGAGGTACTTCCCATGAGCCCTGAACTCAATGGGTAGGATGCATACGGGGCACAGATTAAATGAGTGGCGAACCAGCTCAATAATCACAAGGGTGGGGCAGAAGCATTATGAGTGCTTATAGCTCCGAGAAGCTATCCCCAAAGCCCCCCAGAGCTCCCAGAGCTCATCGTCCAACAGGACCCACATCATAGGGTCTTTCCACGACACCAAGACTCTCACGGAAGGTTAGGAACTTGACCTTCCCCAGGGGCTTAGTGAGAATATCCGCGACCTGCTCATCAGTTCCTATATGATCGAGCCTTACGGCGCCTCGCTGTACCATATCCCGGATAAAGTGGTACCTGGTATCAATATGCTTGGATCGGTCGTGGAACACAGGATTCTCAGTCATACGAATCCCACTCTGATTATCACAGAGTATTACAGTGGTATCTAGCACATGTTGGAACAGCTCACTAAAGAGCTTCCTCAACCAAACTGCTTCACAACAGGCCATACTAGCAGCAATGTATTCGGCCTCCGCGGTGCTCAAAGCCACCGACTTCTGCTTCCTGCTCATCCATGAGATCGAAGCAGAACCAAGATTGAAACAGCATCCAGATGTGCTCTTACGATCCACCACACTGCCAGCCCAATCGGCATCAGTATATCCCCGGAGTATCACACTCCCGGCAGTGTATCTCAGCCCATGGTTTATCGTGCCCCGAAGATATCTCAAAAGATTCTTGGCACCAACCCAGTGAAAATGATGAGGCTCAACCATCTGTTGACTCAAAGTATTCACTGCAAAACATATGTCCGGACGGGTGTTCACTAAGAACATCAAAGCTCCTATGAGTTGACGATACTCAGTAGGATTGGCCAAGATAGGCCCTGCAGCGCTGCCACTCAACTTCTTAAAGTTGAGTTCCATTGGTGTCGACACGGACTTACAGTCCACCATCCCAAATCTTTCCAGAAGCTTCACAATATACTTTCCTTGAGAAAGGAAAATCTCTCCAGGTCTCTGCCAGACCTCCAGGCCTAGGAAATAGTGCATCAGTCCTAGGTCTTTCATCTCGAACTCAGCAGCAAGCTCCCTCTTACACACCTGTCAGGAAGAGGTCGTCCACATACAGCACTAGAATGAGAGGCTTTCCTTCCTCAACCTTAAAGTAAAGGTTTGGATCAGCATTGCTTCGAGTGAAGCCCAGCTTCATCAAGTAACTATCCATCCTCTCATACCAAGCTCTGGGTGCTTGCTTTAACCCATAGAGGGCTTTCTTCAACCTGCAGACATAAGTGTCTCGATCTTGAACTTCAAATCCCAGAGGTTGTTCTACATACACCTCTTCCTTTATTGCACCATGCAGAAAAGCAATCTTGACATCCATCTGATGAAGACTCCATCCTTGCGTAGCAGCAAGGGCTATGATGGATCGGATGGTGGTATATCGAGCCACAGGTGCAAATATATCGTCATAGTCAATTCCTTCCTTTTGAGAGAAGCCACGGGCAACAAATCTTGCCTTAAACTTTTCAGCACTCCCATCAGATCCATGTTTAATCTTGTAGAGCCATTTAGCGGTGACAATAGATTTGTCCTTCGGTCTCGGGACCACATCCCAGACATCATTCTTCATAATAGCCTCATATTCTTCATGCATAGCATCCTTCCAGACTTGATGCTTGATGGCTTCTTCAAAAGATCCAGGTTCAGATTGTATAATAGTACTCATGGCAGCTAGATACCCTTGGTATCTACACGGCTTCTTGCTTTCTCGGAATGTTCCCCTTGGGGCAGCATGACCCTCAGCATCTTCGAGGGTGTCCCTGAGCCATGATGGCCTCTTTCCTAGAGAAGGGGAAGGATCAATAGGGTCCATTGGCTCTTCAACATCAGGCATAGTCTCATCCTGGGGTTCTTCCAGATTTCCAGGTCTTTCTTCATGGTTTTCTTCAGATCTAGGAAGATCTACTACTTTCTTCAGGGAAGCATCTTCGTCAAAAGTGACATCATGGCTTATCTCTACTTCCCTTTGACCAGGTACATAGACTCTATATGCCTTAGAAGTCTCACTGTAGCCCACAAACATTCCTTTCTTCCCAGTAGCATCCAGCTTACTTCTCTTTTCTTTCGGCACATGAAAATAGACAGGACATCCAAAAATTCTAAAATGTGAGACATCAGGTTTCTTACCAGAGAAAACCTCTTCGGGAGTTTTGGAGTCCAAAGCGGAATGAGGGCATCGTTTTTGAATGTACACAGCAGTATTTGCAGCTTCTCCCCACAGAAACTTTGGAAGACCCTGGTCACATAGCATGGCACGGGCAGCTTCCACAATAGTCCTATTCTTGCGTTCAGCAACACCATTCTGCTCAGGAGTATATGCAGTGGTAGTCTCCCTCTTAATGCCAGCTTCTCTGCAAAAGTCTTTGAACTCATTTGACTCATATTCAGTGCCATTGTCAGTCCTCAAAATCTTGATCTTCTTTCCGGTCATATTTTCCACCAAGGCTTTGAAGGTACGGAACCACAGGAAAGCCTCATCCTTCTTCTTCAAGAAGTATATCCAGGTTTTGCGAGAGAAGTCATCAGTAAATGTCATATAGTAAGAACATCCCCCCAGGGATGTTACAGGCAACATACCGGAAAGATCAGAATGGACCAGTTGCAATATCTCAGATGTCTTTGTGACACTTGAGGGGAAAGGTCCCCTTGTATGTTTTCCTTCAGCACAGCCCTTACATACACCTTTATGATTATTTCCAAAATCAGGCATCCCTGTCACCACCTTCCTTGCTTCGGGAAGAGCCTTGTAATGAAGGTGTCCAAATCTTCGGTGCCATAGTTCGGTTTGACGGATAGTATCACAAGTCATAGCTCCCAACGGACTCCCTCCAACCTGGTAGAGTGTACCAACTCTAAAACCAATTGAGATAGCTTCCTTGAAGCTCTTCTTCCACATGAGTACCTTTCCATCAGAGAAAGTTACATTGAATCCTTTGTCTTCCATGGCAGATACAGACACAAGGTTCTTCTTCAATTTGGGTACATAGAGTACATCTTGTAGATGGAGGACTTGTCCTTGAGACAAGTGGAGGGTCACAGTCCCGGTCCCTTTCACAGGATAAGTGGCATTATCCCCAAGGGTAATTTCTAGATTAGTATCCCTTTCAACCATGTCAGAAAGTGCTTCCTTGAATCCGGTGATGTGTCTTGAGGCACCACTATCGATTAGCCAAACATCCATAGTGTCGGGCGGAGATGCAGCTGAGAGAGCAGATATTAGAATATACTCATTTCTTTTATCAACAACATTAGACTCCTCATACCTGGTATTTCTGGTCCTTTTAGAAGGTGGATGGTTTCCTTCAAAGTGAGCCTTCCTCTTTCCTTTGGATTTGTCATTTCTTTGATTCCCATTCCTTCGGTTGTTGTTGTTGTCGTCACTATCGGGAGAATTCTTCTGGAAGGGGCATTCTCTAGCATAGTGTCCAGTCCTATGGCAGGTGAAACATTTACCCTTCTTCTTTTGAGTCTTAGTCCTTCCTTTGTCCTTGGAACCACCAGAGTTCTTCTTTCGGGAATGAGCAACATAGGCAGCATTTCTTTCATTATCAAATTCCTTCATCCTTGTTTCTTCTTGCATACATCTAGACAGAAGCTCATCAAAGTTAGGGATGGTATTATTGTTGAGAATGGTAGTTGTGAATACTTGCCATTCATATGGAAGTCCTCCAAGTGCGGTGAGAACCATCTCACGATCAGCTATTGTCTCCCCAATAGCTAGCAGATTGTTCCTGGTTTCGGTCAACTTCATAAAGAAAGTTTGAATAGACTCGTCTCGGCCCTTCTTCATATTCTTCAACTTGTTCTTGAGGAATAGCACTTGGTTCACATTGTTTACTCGGAACATAAGTATCAGTTTGTCATACATCTCCTTGGATGTGCCTAGTTCAGATATGTAGGCAACCAGACTCTTATTTATGGATTCCCTGATCAACAGTTTTGCTCTGATTTCTCCCTTCTTATACTTGTGTTTAACAGCAGCAGAGGCATTTGATGGAGGTTCTTGAATCTTCCCTGTCACATGATCTAGGAGATCATGATCTTCTAATTTGAGATCTAATAACATCTTCCAGGCATGGAAGTCATCACTTCCAGTCAGCTTGTCATTCTCCCTGAATTCAAGCTTAGAGGAATCCATTTCCTTCGATGATGATTGCTATAGATAGAGTTTGTCTTCACCTCAGCTCTGATACCATGTAAAGTTTTGTAGATGTTCTATGCTAAGAGCAATTTCACTTTTCTCACAGCAATCATACAAGTAGATAAGCAAAATGCAGATAGAACATATAAGCAGATCTTACAGAAGACAAATCAGAAACAAGAAAAATGTATGTGTTTGTTTCGGCGGTCAACAGGATGCTTCAACCAGCAAAGTCTCCTTTGGTCAGCCAGCCCAGCATGTGTCACAACAACCCTCCAACCAGTAGATGAGTCAACCCAAGTCAGTTTTACAAAAGTCAACGCTGTCCTGAAAAGTCAACGCAGGGGCAGCAAGCTAAAAGTCAACGCAGCAGCAAAACGGTCAACCCTTTGACCTCGATTTTTGTGCCAGGTAGTATGGCCTTCAAAAATCGAACCTCCCACAAGTTTTCAGCTTGTTTGGACCAAGCGTTGACCAAAGTCAACGCTGGTCAAACTTCTGTGAAACCCTAGCAGCAGAAAAATCCTCTTCGTTCTTCCCACGTGTGGCTGAAATTCGTCCTCCAGGTAGCTCGTACTTTTTAGGATGAGAGAGGAAGATGTGAGTTGTGTTGTGATCTAATTCTCTCCAACTTTTCCTGTATATATATATCCATCAATGAGGGTGTGTGACACATCTGTTGGGCATGTGAGCCTACATTACAAAACTGGCTGACCTTTGCACATATAATTTATTAAGAATAATAAATTCAAAATATAAGTTCTGCTCATTGGATTAAAACTATTTTTATATGGATTTTACACCTCTCAGAAAGAGGAATCCAACAAAAATATTAGCCTCTTAATCTGAGCATCAGAACATGGAGTTTGGACCTAGTTGTCCAAATTTAACACAGATCAACTCAGGTTTTGCCTCAAAATTCTAGTTATTGTCATAGCTTCAATACTGTCACAGATCAGTACATACTTGACAAGAGCCCTTACACTGTAATGGCATTAGCAACTTCGAAATAACAATTCACATATCTTGCCATATGATGCAATAAAAGGAAATATCCAAAATTTCAATCAACTGGTCTTGGCATAAGTCTGAAAATGACTCAATCTTTACAAGAGAATTTTTTATCTTGAACGATGAGGAACCCTACCTCCTTTTCGTTGTAGACTTACAGGCAGCCCTCGAATGTTAACACAGAGACTTCTTTTATTCAAGATTGATCCTTCTTTAATTAGGACAATGATCATCTTCAAGATAGCATTCTGCTTTTGTAATACAAGGCAATCATATCACTCTTCAGGTTGCAAATTTCTGTACAAGTGTATTTCATAGTCAACTAGCCTCATTGGTTTATTCATAGCATTTCAAAGGAATGTTTAAGATCCATAGCTCCTAATCAAACTAGGTCCTAAACCGGCATTCCCTTGACTGCCATTTCTTTGTTGCACAATTCAGCCCAAGGTCTTTTCTGGAGTCCAGAATTTGTTCTTCAATCAGACTTTGAATAATTCTTGTTTTCTTGAGATGGATGCATGTATGATCAATATCTTCAGCATATGGAGCAAACGTATCACCCTTCTACGTATGGATCACTGTTTTAAAAACCGGCCGTTTCGACTCCGATTCGGCTGAGTTGGTCCGAGTCATAGCCCAACCGGGTCAACTCGGCCTTTCATCCTTTTACTTAAATTTTTAACATTACCATGAAATGACTCAGGATGTTTGAGAATGGTTCCGGCCTCATTGGATTTCATATGGAGAAAGTAGAATTTTAGATTTTATTCAAAATCCAGCAGACTTATCAGTTTTTCAGGATTGGGGAATTGCAATGTTTCCATTGAATTTTGTCATGTATTAGGGTATGGAACTCGTATTTAATCAAGAGCACCAATCCCTCTATGTACCTTGATGTTAGTGACATTGGTTGTCGAACTCCTCCGGGATTCGCTCCCAAACCGGGAGCTTCTAAAAATGTCGCTCCTGCTCCCCGCTTTCGCTCCCGCTCCCAAGTAACACTGAGCTAGATGATGTTGGCAACTCTAGCAATAGCCAGTAGTACTGGTCACAGACTTTTGTTGTAGAGGCCATTTCTAGCCTCCTTGGTTATGTGTTTTTGTTTTGATCTCTATATCATCATCATGTATGTATTGGACAATGCACTGGGTGCCATTTTGATATAATGGATATATTCATGAGCCTACTTTGATCATATGTTGTCTTTTATCTATATTCTAACGCTGTGTCAGTGTGTTTGGAAACATGAATGGAAATCTTTAAAATTATGTGTTTTTATAAAAAATAAATATTTAATGTATTTTTTACAATGGCCGAGTCATTGAAATTGAGCCGGCCGAGTCGATACCGAGTCGGAGTCGGAGTCGACCTTCGGCCGAGTCGGAGTCGGAGTTTTAAAACATTGGTATGGATTAGTAATTAAAACAAGATCTCCAAAAATCATTAGCAACATATGTCCACCTTGGCTGGCCTTCTGAGGCATCAAGAGTCAAAGGCTTCTAAGCTTCCTCTCCTTGATCTTGAGGTCATTTTTGGCCTCCTGTAACATCCTGATGCTTTTTCAGCCTTCTGCAATCAGTTGACTGAGGCTTTTTGGCTTAATTCTTCAGACTTCTTCGGCCACTTTCTGAGGCTCCTTGGCCTTTGATGCTCGGACTGAGGCCCTTTTTTGGATTCTACTAGGCCTGCGGCCTAGTCCTGAGGCTCCTCGGCCCTTCTAAGATTTATTCCTGAGGCCTCTCGGCCCACCTGAGGCAGACTTCGGCCTAGAATTTGGATGAAAGTATTCTAAACAGCGTTAGGGCTTCAGTCTTCCTTCAAACTTGGTTTTAATGGCTACTCTATAACCCAACCTCTGATACGAGAATGATATTTCATGATTACCTAGACAGATAATTACTTCCAATGATTTCTTCATTATTTGTCTTGTATCACATTCATCATTAAGTAATTACGCATAGAAAATCTCAACATTAAAACAAAAAAGACAGCAGGATCATGAAGAAACAGCGAAACACAAGAGACAATTTATCCTAGGAAAACCCCAGGGCCCAAACCAAGGAAAAAACTGAGCAATGTTGAGAAATCAAGATGCTTAAAATTAAGGTTAGATTTCTCTTATCTCTGATAATTATTTGTGAATGTTTGGTGGCTTCTTAGTTAATTTAATCTTCTCTTTGTCAAGCAATTACCAAAATGTACAAAAACATGAAGATCACAGGAGACAAAGAATGCAAGAAATTAGGCTCCAAGCTAGGGAAAAACCCCACAAGGGGGAAAACCCACGAAAACCCACTTCTTATAGATTCAGATCAAAGTGAGATATCAAGGACCCGAGACCAAGACCAAGACTGCCACAAATACCCAAGTCAACCATCCTTTTTTCCATCTTCAACAAATCATAGTCAACAGAAGTCAACACTGGTCAAATCTCAGAAATTTTGTCATCTCCTAAAATTTTGGCGTCTGAAATTTTGGGCCTGCAATACCACAGAAACTACCTCAGAAAGCTTGCACACATGAACAGAAATTAGGGCACAAATCTGCTTGTCTTCTCTCTCCTTTGACTGTCCTTTCTTTCCTTTTACTTTGGCTGGTTATCATCTTCTTCTTGGCACAGAATTCAATTTGTGTAAGTGAGTGTTCAAATGAGGTCGAACTGCCTTCTATTTATAGATGTCTAGGAGGTTGAAAAGGTGCCTCTCTAAGCCGACTTGACTTGTGGATGACAAAATTGGCTTTTTGACTCAATACAAAATTCTGTTTTTTTACAAGATGTCCAAATGGGACTTCGACTCAATTACATCTCTTTGACTTATAATAAATTTTCTTTTGACTCAAATGACCCTACAAGCATGAAGAACATGCTTTGACTAAAAATAAAAATAATCATCATAATAACCTTGGAGCATATGTATTCAAGGCAGCTAAGCAGGTACTCAGAGCGTCCCTTGACAAGTCCTTAAAACCATCTATTGTGTATTTTGGCTAAAGATGGAACAACGCTACTTCTTGATCCACAAAAAACTCAATTATAAAAGCAGGATATAAATAGATCCCTTGATTATTTTGTTAGATTATTTTGTGTGTTGCCTATCCTTTGCCATCCACCCACGTATTTCATTTCAAGTAATTTGTGTTTTGGTTCTGCCTCATTTTTCAATAAATGTTCACTATGGAGGTCAATCATAATTGAATTGCTTTCTGCAGGCTACAGCTAGAGGAGAGGAAGGCATGGCTTTGTTTTTTGTTTGTTGCAATCCAAACTGTGGTTATCGATGGAGAGATTGAGCAATTTACGGAGTAGCGAGAATGCTGAATTAAGGGGGTAAGTTTTGACCTGGATTCTACATTTATTCTTAGATTTGGTTATATGCGAATTTGGAGATAGCACCTTTGTGTAAATTTGAATATAACCATTTAGCATTAGGCGCTTGGCATTTACATGCTTTGTTTCTTGTGATTCTTCTTGTATAGAAGAGATGATTTTGTTGGCCTTTGTTTCCAGGTCCATATTCAAGCAAAGGTTCCTTTAGATGACTGTTTTCTGGAAGTGTTTATGGATCAATCATCTCATAAATTTTGGTAATACATAACAGAAGTTTATGGCATCCAATTAGGATGGTAGTTTCATTGAGGTGTAGTAAAAACTATACTGGATGGTTCGATACGCGTTGACAAAAAACTCTGATGTGATTAATACCGAAGGATGTAACATTCATAATTATGGATCACAGAAGCCTAAATTCAAAAACTACACTAGTGTTGTGTTCCCACCCACTTTTAAGAGAGGCCAGGAGGTTTTTTGTGAATCACTAATAACTTTCTGAGTGGTACCTAATGAAATATTTGCATCCTGAATGTATACTCAATTGATCTTACTTGTGGATCGTACTGTTAATAACCACAATAGCAATTTGTTCCTAATTACTTTTGAAAAACGCAAGAGAGGAAGACCATGTGAATTACTCGTTTATTTTCAAGTGATATATACTGAAATATTTGTCCTGTGCAAATTATTGAGCTTGTCCGTGAATATTGAGATGCGTCTGGCAGGGTGGTCAAATTTATTAGTAAGATGACTTAGCATCAGAAAATATACTTTTGACGGCTTCTAAATAGATAATGAATTATACCTGTTTCTAACAAAGCATGCTGATATCGAAGTTGTTTCTAATTGTGATGGTCTTAATTATACCTCAGCTTGTAAGTTGAATTTATGTTTTGAACAGTTGACATGTTTGTGTCATCTCTATATATATATATCTGCTGGGCTTTGGTGGATGGTGAATAGTAGTTGGTACTTTATCCAGAAGTACCAATGGGTATTTTAATCTGTTATTATTTCTTACACATGTAAGAACTAATATATCAAATGTATCTATATATATCTCCTGGGCTTTGGTGGATGGTGAATAGTAGTTGGTACTTTATCCAGAAGTACCAATGGGTATTTTAGTCTGTTATTATTTCTTACACATGTAAAAACTAATATATAAATGTAGATTCTAACCGATCTTAGTATTCATGTAGATACGTAGTTTTGTAGATAGCATATTCAAGCTAATACTAATCCTGGGGTTTTCTTTTAATACATTTCCTTTTTCATACCATATAATCTTTATGGTATAAGGTTGTAAGTTCAAGAATTTCTGTTTTGAACGGTCAATATAATCTTCACGGCCCCTCTTTCTCTCTATATATCCTTCTAGGCTTTGGTGGATGGTGAGAAGTAGTTATAGATGGGAGATACTAGGAAAGTTGGTACATTATCAACAAGTATCCATGGGTATTTTATCGTGTTATTATTTCGACTCATGTAAGAACTATTATATAAAATGTAGATTTTGAAATCTGTATATTCATGTATATAGTTAGTTTTTGTAGGAATTTACAGGGTAAGTTCCTCAGAAAGAATACCAAAAAGACACCGCTCACAACCAGATCTCAAATCAATACACCAGTATTTTTGACGTGGTTAAAACCCTCAGAGTGCAAGGAGGGAAACAGTCCACGGCCTGTCCCAACGTGGGTACAGACAATTTATTAATCAAAGAATGAAAATTTACATAAGCTTCTCTCATGCACGGATTACCCGAACAATGACCCTCCATGCGCTTTAAATAGAACTCATGGACCAATCGGGTGTCAAGCCACGGATCAAGTGTCGATAATACCGAGGTGAGAGTGAACCGTCGGATCACTACATATCGTGACCGTCGGATTGCAAGTTACAATATGTACAACGGTAAAGAAACACACTTTACCTAACTCTATACCTAACTCTAAACTAGACCAAGTTGAACTTAACTATATCCTATGTGTCGGAATATCCTAACATCCCCCCTTAAGAACAACTTGGGATAGGATTGAAGGATTTACAAATATGACACAATAGGAGAAGGAAGGAGGCACTAGAGCCTATCCCCCCTTAGCGACAACTTCCTGAACTCCAAGCATATATCGAAGTTTAGTGAACTTCGCCTTTGTGAGAGCCTTTGTGAAGATGTCTGCAACCTGATCATCTGTTGGACAATATTGCACTTCAAGAACATGGTCATGAATGAGCTTTCTGATGAAGTGCATGTGTAGTTCGATGTGTTTGCTGCGCTGATGCTGAACTGGATCTTTGCATAGCTGAATGGCACTTTGATTATCACACCAAAGTGTGGTTGGATGCTGCTGCTCAAAGCCAAACTCTGATAGGATCTGACGAAGCCACAAGGCTTCCTTACTAGCTTCCACGGCACCACGATACTCTGCTTCTGCTGACGAAAGAGAAATGGCAGCCTGTTTCTTACAAGCCCATGTAATTGGTCCTGAACCAAGAGTGAAGACATAACCGGCAGTAGACTTCCGATCATCAGGGTCACCAGCCCAATCAGAATCAGTGAAACCAACTAACAGAGGAGCTGCTTTGGCACTGTAATGAATCCCAAACTGTACTGTACCTCGAACATAACGAAGTATTCTTTTGGCTGCTTTCCAATGACTTTCACGGGGGTTTTGCATAAAACGAGCAACAAGGCCAACATCAAAGGAAAGATCAGGACGAGTATGGGTTAAGTACAAGAGTTTTCCTACAAGTTGACGGTATAAGGTAGCATCAACTTCAGGAGAAGTACAAGAGACTGAAAGTTTGACTCCAGACTGAAAGGGAGAAGGGGCTGGCTTACAGTCTTCCATGTGAAAATGACGAAGAATATCACAAGCATACTTGGACTGGGAAAGGGAAATACCTTCCTTGGATTGCAAGACTTGAAGACCGAGAAAATAGTGTAAGTGTCCTAAGTCTGTCATTTCAAATTTCTTTTTAAGGATAGACTTCACATGGTTTATAAGGTTGGGATCACTGCCAGTAAGGATAAGATCATCAACATAAAGAACAAGGATGATAAGAGAGTCACCCACTTTCTTGGTGTAGACAGTATTGTCAGAATGACACCTAGAAAAGCCAGATTCTAAAAGAAAGCTATCCATTTTGGCATACCAAGCCCGAGGAGCTTGCTTGAGACCATAAAGGGATTTCTTAAGTCGACACACAAGGCTGGAGTCTGTTTGTATGAAGCCAATGGGTTGTTCCATATAGATTTCTTCCTGCAAGTCCCCATGCAAGAAGGCAGATTTAACATCCATCTGATGGACTTCCCATTTTAAAGAGGCAGCAAGGGAAAGAACAAGGCGGATAGAGTTCATTTTGGCAACAGGGGCGAAGGTTTCAGTGTAGTCAATGCCTTCAACCTGTGAAAAGCCCTTAGCAACTAGACGAGCCTTATGTTTATCAACTTTCCCATCTGGTCCATACTTGGTTCTGTAAACCCATTTGCATCTAACAAGTTTGCGTCCCTTTGGTAGAGGAACAAGATCCCATGTATCATTTGTCATCAATGAATGATATTCTTCATTCATAGCTGCTTCCCAATGTGGATGGCCTGAAGCTTCTGCAAAAGTGTCAGGATCATGATTTACTGGAGCTTGAGCCAGTAAAGAAGAGGCTCTTTCAAACTGAGAACGTGTACGTCGTTGATCTGTAGGATCACCGGCAAGATCACCTGCTGCATCCCGAGTAGCACGGACCCATCTTGGAAGTTGAGGATCCTGAGAAGGTGGGGGAGGATTATCATCCTCGCTTTCATCATCAGAAGAAGAAATGTTTTCAAAGATAGAAGAGATAGGAAGAGGTGGCACATCCGCCGGACTAGGCTCGCAGGCCGATTTATTTTCATCAAATTTTACATCTCTTCTAATGATAACATTTTTGGACTTAAATGGAATAAGTCTATAACCTTTTACATCTTCAGAATATCCAACAAAAGTACATTTCTCACTCTTAGGTTCTAAAGCTTTATGCTTTTCATCTGGAATATGGGCCCATGCTTCACTTCCAAACACACGAAAGTGACTTACATCTGGTTTAATGGAACTCCAAGCTTCTTCTGGAGTGATATTCTCTAGAACCTTGGTAGGAGTGCGATTGATTATATAATTTGCACAATTAATTGCTTCGGCCCAAAAACTAAGACTGAGTCCTTTAGATTGCAGCATACAATTAGCCATTTCCTTTAAGGTGCGATTTTTCCTTTCAGCTACACCATTTTGTTGTGGAGTGTATGGAACAGTATGTTGCATTTGAATTCCATTTTCGGTGCAAAAGTTGATGAATGCGTTTTTAACATATTCTCCACCATTATCAGTTCTTAGCTTAAGAATTTGATGTCCAGATTGTTTTTCAACAAATGCTTTGAAGGCCAAAAAAGTGCTAAATACTTCGCTCTTGAGTTTTAAGAAGTATACCCAAGTGCGTCTAGAGAAATCATCAATGAAAGTTAAGAAGTACTTGCAGCCAGAGAATGAAGCAACAGGAAGAGGACCACATAAATCACTGTGCACAAGCTGTAAAGGGGCTGAGGCGTGCCAAGAGGCACGTTTGTCAAAACTGTCCCGATGATGTTTTCCGAGTACACATCCGGAACAAACACCATCTTTGCAAGATACCATAGGAAGACCTGTCACCATATTTTCTTTACATAGATGCTGAAGGGAGCGATAGTTTAAGTGACCAAACCGCTCATGCCAAAGTTTGCTCACTTCATCATTATGAGCAACAAACACTGAGGGAAGATGGGATGACCCAAAGTTGTGAAACTTATACAACCTTTTGGAATCATCAGCAAGACCAGTAGCTAGAATCTGTTTAGGATATTTTAGATCCTTGATTACAACATCATGAGGTGAAAATTCAACAATTTTACCTTCACCTGAATGAGTTATCTGATAGACAGATAGAAGGTTGCAGGATAAGTTTGGAACACATAATACATCATTGAACTGACCATTGTCTAGATGAACAGTTCCAGTCCCTACAACATTAAGAGATCTATCATCACCAACATATATATTTTTGGTGTTACAATCATTTAAAGAAGAAAACATGGCTTGGTTTTTGGCCATGTGACAAGAGGCTCCAGAATCAATGAGCCACTCATGAGAATGAGAAGAAGAAGAAGATACATTTAATGCATAACCAGACTGAGATGATTGACGATGACATGCAGAAAGTGCCGTTCCGGAAGTTGAAGTTGAAGTAGGCTCCAGATGGATGTTATGTTTCTTCATTGCGGCTTCCAAGGCTTCCATCTTCTTAAAGCATTTAGATTCTAAGTGGCCATCTCGATTACAAAAGTTACAATGTCTGTCAGTCCTCTTCCATTTGTTTTTATTGGTCTTGTCATTTTGCTGAAATGATCTTTCATCTTGAGGCTGAGTTGGTTTAGGACCATTCCTTTGAGGATAAGACTTCTTAGGATTCTTTGAATTTGGTTGCTGCTGGGCGGCTAACGCTTTCGAGGAAGAGTTTCCAAGATTAAGAAGACCAAGGTGTAAGAGTTTTTCTTGTTCTCTTATTAAGGAATCACAAAAGGAGTCAAAGGAAGGGGGTTTGTAGTCTTTGCCTTGACAAATGAAAGCTTCCCTTGTAGAATGGAAAGTGGAAACAAATACAGAGTAGGCTGGTCCCAACTTAGTAAGGATGGAATAAATAAGGTTACCATCTTCTTTCTTAACTTTAACACCTTCCAAGAGATATCTAAGGGTCTTGAATTTGGACAAGAAATCTTCAATGCAAGAAAAATTATTAGGATCCAAAGTAAGCAACTCATTCTCAAGTTGATGGGCTCTAATTTCATTTTTAATCCCAAAAACTTTAGCAAGTTTTTCTAATGCTTCATGAGGAGTTTCAATTTCTGCAATGTGGAATCTAAGATCAGGAGAAACAGACATTCCTATCAAACCACGTGCTTGATCTTGTCTATTTTCCCATTTTTCGGCCTTGTCTTCATCTTTGGGTTTCTTCTCTTGGTCTGTGGCTATTCTGAAGAGACCTTTACTTCTAAGTAAATCTCCCATGTAGGCTACCCATTGGAAGTAGTTAGTGCTGTCAAGAATGACTTGGCATGGACTTTCCATTTTTTGAAAAAAAACTGAAGCTGAAGATGTTGAAAGTAAGTGGTCCAATGGATAGATCTCGAAAAAATAGGCGGTTTTAAAAAAAACGGCTCTGAAAAAGGCTTCCGGATGAAGAAGTTATGGCTTTTTGAAAAAAAATTGTTGACGTTGCCGGCAAAGTGCGCGAATGTGCGGGAATGAAAAAATCCGCCCCCACAAAATGGAGACTTGAACCCAAAACCTCTACTCTCTTAAAAAGTCTTTGAACCAATTGATCTATACAAAATATTTGAGAGAGAGAGAGAGAGAGAGAGAGAGGGGGGGGGGCCTCGATTTGCGTGCTTGCCTTGGGAAGGCTCTTTTCCCCTACAAAACACAAAACACAAAACCCAACACGAATATGCAAAGAAAAACGAACCTTACGGCTCAAAGTTAGCTTTAGCCAAAAAACTAGAATTTTTTTAAAAAAAAATCTCAAAGTTAGCTTTTAACCGAAAAACTAAATATTTTTCTCAATGTTTCTGATTTTCCAAGATCACACTAAGGTGCAGGGAAAAGAGCATACGCATGAGAAAAATCCTTTCTTTCTGTTTCTGATTTGCCCAGATCGCACAGAGTCGCAGGGCAAAGAGCATACGCAAAAATGAAAGGTATAGATCCGGGAAAAAAAAAAAAAAGGCTAAATAAACCGAAACCGAAATAAGCAGAGAGAAAATGACAGTAAACTGCAAAAAAAAAAAACACTGTATACCTCCCGATCTGAAAAATGACGCAGCTAGGGCTACCGGAAACCTTTTCGCGTGAAACGAAAGGGGTTCTTCACTGAAACAGATGCTCCGAACGCAACAGAGCAGTCCTCTCGGCCCGAAAGCAGTCAGAAACAGCAGATCTAGGAAACGACAGCCGCATGCAGTTCTACCAGCTTCAGATTTGGATCACCAACGGACGCGGCCCTCAAATAGCTCCGATACCATGTAGGAATTTACAGGGTAAGTTCCTCAGAAAGAATACCAAAAGGACACCGCTCACAACCAGATCTCAAATCAATACACCAGTATTTTTGACGTGGTTAAAACCCTCAGAGTGCAAGGAGGGAAACAGTCCACGGCCTGTCCCAACGTGGGTACAGACAATTTATTAATCAAAGAATGAAAATTTACATAAGCTTCTCTCATGCACGGATTACCCGAACAATGACCCTCCATGCGCTTTAAATAGAACTCATGGACCAATCGGGTGTCAAGCCACGGATCAAGTGTCGATAATACCGAGGTGAGAGTGAACCGTCGGATCACTACATATCGTGACCGTCGGATTGCAAGTTACAATATGTACAACGGTAAAGAAACACACTTTACCTAACTCTATACCTAACTCTAAACTAGACCAAGTTGAATTTAACTATATCCTATGTGTCGGAATATCCTAACAGTTTTGTAGATAGCATATTCAAGAAACTACTAACTCGGTGGGTTCCATTCTATACATTTCTTTTTTCATGCCATATAATCTTCACCCATTGCACAATCTTGATTTTCACGACTTTTTTCTTTATCTATCACATGTTAAATTGGCAAGCATAGTGTATTCAACGACTGACATTCTATTTCACCTAACCATTTTCAATCATAAAGTTTCTTGCCACTATTCCGTTCTTCCTTTGTAATGTATTGCTCCCCTTTTCTTGTTTTCAAATGTTAACAAAGACCACTATTCTTATCTTTCTTCATAGGCCATAGCCTAGAGTTCAAACTTGGATCTTTGTATCTATTATTTCTTTCTTTAGCACCTTCTTGAACCAAGTTTGGATGTACTTCCTGTCTTTGGGTCTTCACACTATGGACAACCACCTAGTCAACTTGTTCAACCATGAGGTTTGTACATGGTTCCCACAATCTTGGTCACATTATAGTATTCATCCAATCCACAAATTGGGCACTAGTAAGAATCCCAATAACTATAGGACTATCATGGTTGGCCACAAATTTTCCACACTCTACTACAATCCTCCATTTGAGGCTCCCTAGGGAGTTTGAGAGGAAGGTAGAGGATAGATTGGATTTTGACTTGAACATCAGGTTATTGATCACATTCTCACACTTGGGGTCATCATCAAGGAAGCACGATGTCGATTTTTGAAAGTTTATTATTGGTTTTTAGACTTTCAGAAAGCTATTGGTTCTGTCTCCAAGGTGGTTGTTTTTAATACTCAATGAAATTAGCATCTCAAAGGCCTTATTGTTAGCCATCATGCCCTTTTCTAGGCAACCTTTTGTCAGTTGACAGGTAGCCTAGGTAAAAACAAGGCCATGATCTTTGATGGGTTGAAGAATATCATCTTTAATCACCTCACTTTAGTTTGTGGAATGCACTTCAACCCTGAGTCAACAATGGCTATGGGTCCTTGGCCCTTCTTGAGAGGCAACATTTCTAGAACCATTTTCAGGACATAACATCCAAGATGTCGCTCATGGGCACCCCTGTTCAGCCCACAATTTTATACGATTAAAAAGTTTGGGGACTTGGTTTACTAGATCTTTATTGTTCTTCAATAGAGAGTAAAAATCATCCTCCTTTGCCACATCATCAGATGCAAACAGACAGTTCCTTAACGCATCATCCTTATAGAATTTGGTGCTTGCCCCTATTGCCTTCAAACAATGTTTGGACTCCTCTCGCTTCTACACCACATTTAACGCTTTTCTTATACAATGAAGGTGTGGGACCGATAATCGTACTTGGCCTATTGTTTATTATAGTCCATTACAAGAACTAATTTTTTAGCTTGGTCTTGGTGTTGGTACATCGTAGTTTTAAATCTTCTAGGGTATTACAATGGACGTACACCCTCCATTTAGATATTCATTGTTTGCACTTGGCCACATCTTTTGGCCAAATAGGAGATAAATACAATCATCCAAGAGGATATCTACTAGCAATTTGTATAGGTCACTTGGAAGATGGCCTTCTATGTTGAGCACTTCATGGTTATGAGGGATGGACTCATTGTTTGACCCCATTGCACACTTTGCCATTGGATGCATGCTCTTCAAATACCCTTGGGTCAATTCAAAGTTGGCTCTCATAGACTACAATTTGAGATCGATCACCATATTGGATCTGCTAATTGTGCCATCTCCAAGAGATTGAGATCGATTATTTTGTCTTCGATTACCTAGTTTACTACAAGATTCAAGGATTGTTCCATTGTTAACACTATTAACATTTCAGGCTTGGCAACGTCTTTAGGTGCTCCGACTAGATATGCCTAGCCCTGTACATGTAAGGAGGCCCTTCATCCTCGCTCTTTAATCTCTATCCACATCCACATCCTAAACCAACTCTCATACAACAAATCACTTCCTTTTGCTACGGTGTTCCCATCTAGGGGAACCAAGTAGTATATGGATAGAGATGATACTAGATCAGTGAGGACATAGGGTATTATTTCTACCTCCTTGAGACCCTAGCTGTAACGTCCTGCAGATGTGCGACGCGTTTGGGCGCCGGGCGAGCCGGGCGCGCGCGCGGGCGGGAGGCGAGTTGGGCCGCACGACGGTTGTGCAACGGAGGCGCGACACGGGTGCGACAGACTTGCGACAATACTTGCGACGATATGTGATACAAATGAAAGTGCGATGGAGTTTATACCCGCTTGGAGCGTTTGGCGATATACTTGACGCCGACTTGCGATGGAGGGCGAGCCGACTCATGTGTTGGGCGTTGAACGATGGCTAAGGGGTGTGTGCACGAAGGTTGGGTGGTCGACTGGGAAAGCCCCACCCACACATTAGGATGGCTATATATGAGTGCGTTTTGGAGAGCATTCGATCAACACTTCACACAAGTAGTGCGCAATTCAAGTGTGCAGAAAAGAGGAGGTGAGGCGCATATCTCATGCGCTAAGTCTTGGTTTAGCTGCACGGTTGGTGAACGCACTTGGAGTTGGGTGAAGGTGTTGGGCAAGGTGTGCCCGTTGGTCGGTTAAGGCGTGCACGGTGAACGTGTGGCGCCCGATTTGTGCGACGGCTTGGCGTGGGTGTCTTGGCGACTCGGGTGAGCGCCCGCCCATCGTGCAAGTGTGCACGAAGTCTTGTTGGTGTGTTGGGTTGTGAATGGAAGTGTGTCTCGGGTGGAGGCGCCCGTGTGTGGCAACTTGGAGGCGCGCCCAAGTTGGGCAAACAACACGATTGTGCGACGAGGTGAACAAAGGGTTGGAGAGTCGTGCGGTGACCGTGCGGAGGTGCCGACGAGCTGGGCAACTGAGTTTGCCGAAGTTGTGAAAATTGGCTAAGTGTAAATTTGGGGTTTCCCAAGATTTAACTTGTACATTGTAAAAGTGAAGATTGTATAATATATTGATTCGGACAGACTCATATTGCAGGGAGTTGCCCCTCCCTTTATACTGTTGTGCATTTCTATTGTATAATGCTGTTGATAATGAATGTGTATGGGTATTCATTGGTATAAAGGAACACATTAATAATACTTGGTTGCGAAACACAAACTAAGTAGGATAAGTGGAATGTTAGGCGTAGTCCACGAACATAAGTATTGGTGGAAAGAAAGTGTTCGGTGGTGCCGCACCTCGCTATAAGCGGTTGAAAGACTACCGCAGGTGTAGGGGCGTGACAAGTGGTATCAAAGCTGGTACGTGATGAAGTGCAGGTGTGGATGCACTTGACAGTTGATGACAGTGGAAGCAGGTACTTGCAGGTGAAGGAAGCTAGTTTCACATACAAGTGGAACAAGGGTCGGTTCATGGTTGCAGGGAACTTGGTGAAGCTGGTGAATGGTGAAACAGGTTTGGCAGAGGTGAAGCTTAGTGCTTGGGCCAAGCTAAACGACAAGGCATGGCAGGTTTGGAAGAATGCGAAGGGAAGCTCTTGCTTACCTTATATAGGTTGAAGCGGATGAAAGAAGAGAATCCCCGAATTCGAAAGGAACTTGAAGTCTTGGAAAAGAATGTTGAAGACGAACTTCTTCAACTTGGTTGGACAATGGAGCAGGATGAAGATGCAGATTGTGCTGACAAGGAAGAGGAAGCCGTGATGATTGAGGATGTTGCAGATGTGACAACGATGGAGGATGAACTTGAGATTGATCAAGTTGGACCAGGATCGTGCAGTTTGCAGACATGGATGGATGAGGATACTCATATGGAGGAGCCTCATGATGATGAAGTAAGTATTGATACTTGTGTTTCATCTAAGCATTTGGTAGATGGACCGTATGCAGGGAAGGGCAAAATCAGTTTGTCGATGCTAGGGAGGATCTTACCATGGATGTCTACGATGAGACCTTGTATGGAGAAGCAAGGATTGTTGATTGTTGCAGGACTTGTTGGGGTTGTTTGTGACCTTGTGATAGAAGGTACAAAGGCCTGTGACAAGGGAGGAACATGATGATCATTGCGGAGGATTGGGTCATGCTTTAGCCACATGGAGAATTGGCTAAGTGCCCGGCATGACTCATGGATAGATTGGAGGGCACACACTTGAGGTATGATGATGCTTGGGTGGACTTCTCATGGTCGAAACCAAGAGATAGTCTTGGTGGAACCTTTAGTGAGGGAGCTATGATGGAAGGGACTCGTGATGATGATGATATGGTTGGGTGACCGAGTTCACTAGACCGAAGATTGTAGACTTGGATGAGGATGACCGGTTGTTGTGTTGGGTCTACTTGGTTGGACTACATGGGCAACTTAGTCATGGACATCAGGTTGGAGACATGGAACATGGAAGTCTTATGCAGGGACATTATGCGAGAACACTTGTAGAGGTGTCACTTATGGGCATCCAATGAGGAGTGCCAAGGCAGGGATGTTGTGCAGATGGATTAGCTGATGTGACATGGAGACTTATTACTTATGAGCCGATGGAGAGGTTGTACACTCTTGTACAACAAGGCCATGGACTTGGATGGAGTTGTGAGTAGACTATGGAGCATTCCTACTACATGGAGAGTTGAGGCATCTTGCAGAGACCTTTGGGCCGAAACTTGTATGCTTGCTAGGATGTTGGTTGGGGATGACTTATGGAGCTCATGATGACATGAGATTGTTGTGACTTTTGGAGACTTCACATATGGTGGACTTGGAGGATCTGATTCATTGAGGAGCTGAGGTTAGAAACTTTGATGCAGGTGCATACTTCCGAGTACATGCATGGGTGTGGCTTGGAAGAGTGACTTGATGTGGAGGATCGATATGAGACACTTTGGAGTGATGGAGTTACAATGATGAGGATGCTTTGGTGACTACACTTGGGCATGGGTTGAGCTGAGACTCAACTACTTTTGACACATGGGAGCTGATTGATCTATGATCATGGGCAGCACATGGATAGATGAGATAGGTGTATACTTGTTTCTATAGCAGACTTGAGGGATGGCACATTGCAGATATGATGGAGGTTGCTTCATGGACCTGGATGTGGCACACCGAGAGTGGGAGTTTGATGAGATGGTCTCTTCATATGGAGGAGATACACATATGGATGATGTTGGGATAGATGTGGTTGATTTCATGCAGCACATTGACACCAAACAGCATGGACAACATGTTGCAGATGAGATGAAGACTACTTGATGGACCTGAGCATGGCTTACACTTGTATGAGATGGATTCTTGATCGAGTTGAGGATGTGATGGGATTTTTTGAGCAACGAATGATGGTGGCATGAGGATGTGCATTCTCATGGTTTGAGCGTGACAGTTGGGTTAGCTACCCAACTAGTTTAGACATGGCGGCGGGCATGTACAAAGATGTGTTAGCATTATGTTTGAGTATCATGGCAGCAGTTCACATAATGACACATGATGTGGTCGACACGAGATGTTGCAATGGGCATGTAGCTTGAGATGGAGGGACCAACCTTCCATGGCGGAGAGCAGCATGTGGAGATTGTGACAGGGTGATCGATGGTCATAGATTGAGATGATCTTTGATATATGACATACCGATGAGGTGTATACCTTGGTATGGTGATCTTGGTGATAGATGGTTGCCGAGGCGAGACATGGTGCAGACGATGGTTCTACATATGTTGCAGGGATGTTTGTAGTATGTGGAGGAGTTGACATCATGGATATTGATGATCTTGTTGGATGGCTACCAGGATGATATGTTGTCGAGGACGACAACGATTTCAGGTGGAGGAGGATGTAACGTCCTGCGGATGTGCGACGTGTTTGGGCGCCGAGCGAGCTGGGCGCGCGCGGGGGCGAGAGGCGAGTTGGGCCGCACGGTGGTTGTGCGACGGAGGCACGACACGGGTGCGACAGACTTGCGACAATACTTGCGACGATATGCGATACAAATGAAAGTGCGATGGAGTTTATACCCGCTTGGAGCGTTTGGCGATATACTTGAGGCCGACTTGCGATGGAGGGTGGGCCGACTTATGTGTTGGGCGTTGAACGATGGTTAAGGGGTGTGCGCACGAAGGTTGGGTGGTCGGCTGGGCAAGCCCCACCCACACATTGCGATGGCTATATATGAGTGCGTTTTGGAGAGCATTCGATCAACACTTCACACAAGTAGTGCGCAGTTCAAGTGCGCAGAAACAAGAGGAGGTGAGGCGCATATCTCATGCGCTAAGTCTTGGTTTAGCCGCACGGTTGGTGAACGCACTTGGAGTTGGGTGAAGGTGTTGGGCAAGGTGTGCCCGTTGGTCGGTTAAGGCATGCACGGTGAACGTGTGGCGCCCGATTTGTGCGACGGCTTGGCGTGGGTGTCTTGGCGACTCGGGTGAGCGCCCGCCCATCGTGCAAGTGTGCACGAAGTCTTGTTGGTGTGTTGGGTTGTGAACAGAAGTGTGTCTCGGGTGGAGGCGCCCGTGTGTGGCGACTTGGAGGCGCGCCCAAGTTGGGCAAACAACACGATTGTGCGACGAGGTGAACGAAGGGTTGGAGAGTCGTGCGGTGACCGTGCGGAGGTGCCGACGAGCTGGGCAACCGAGTTTGCCGAAGTTGTGAAAATTGGCTAAGTGTAAATTTGGGGTTTTCCAAGATTTAACTTGTACATTGTAAAAGTGAAGATTGTATAATATATTGATTCGGGCAGACTCATATTGCAGGGAGTTGCCCCTCCCTTTATATTGTTGTGCATTTCTATTGTATAATGTTGTTGATAATGAATGTGTATGGGTATTCATTGGTATAAAGGAACACATTAATAATACTTGGTTGCGAAACACAAACTAAGTAGGATAAGTGGAATGTTAGGCGTAGTCCACGAACATAAGCATTGGTGAAAAGAAAGTGTTCGGTGGTGCCGCACCTCGCTATAAGCGGTTGAAAGACTACCGTAGGTGTAGGGGCATGACACTAGCAGTGTCGCCAGAGAAGACCTCATATTAACAATCAAACCAATCACCAGTTGATGTCTTCTAAACCATAGTGTTAGGATCTTCCTTCCAGACAACGACACAATGCTCATTCCAGCGCCTCTTCAGATACTTCTTCTAAGATAGACATCTATTTTAAGTTTTCTTCATTAAGCCTCTGATGCTATGAGAAAAGGATGCAGTGGATCATGTTGAAGAATGTAACTAGCGTCGGTGTTCATAATTGTACTTGAGTCATAATGTAATGTATTTGTAATTTTTTTTTAAAGAAATTGACTTATTAAAGCGTGGGTTTCATGTTTGGGTCAATTGTTTATAGGTCAAAGCCTCCATTGTAGGCTTTTAGGGTTTATATCAAGTGTCCTTGTCCATGTCATATGGTGAAAGACCCTTTTTGGTCTCTATTTACAAAGAAGAAATTTATTTTATTGTAAAATAGGTCAATTAGGCTTCCTCCACGAAGTCGACCTCACATTGGACAAGTTGGCCTAAATAGAGGGGCAGAAATCCCTATATAAAGGTAAGTAAAATATTGATAAGCATGATGAAGGGAGTTATGTGAATGATCATGATCAAGATAACCTTCATATCGTAAGAAGGAATATAAGCCATGAAAGGTTCTATGATGTTATAAAAGAAGGAAGTGGTTGATCTCCCTAAACTAAGAGGGAGTCTGGATGGAAGAAAGGGTATATCTCGCCAGTTAAGAGGGAGGGCATATTATGACAATGAATATTTGAAGTAGGCAAAAGTATTATCAATAAATGTTCATGAAGTTGCAAAAAAAACAAATCTGAAGATGTATTTTGTGTTGTTGAATAAAATGAAAGAAGAAGAAAGATTCCGACAAATTATATATAACTTGATGATGAAAGTAGCATCAGAACAATTGAGGGCTCCAAAGGTTTGTATTTGCTTGTATGTATATTTGAAAGTTTATTATTGATTGGGGTTCGTGTTTGTACAGGTAAATCTCTCCATAAAAAGGTTGAACACTTTGGAAGCATGCTTGGACAAATGGATATATTATAGGGAGAGTTGAAGCACCTAATGGTGGATGTTTGGGAGGCCATATAGCCAATGTATGTGTTAATGTCCATATCTCGAAGAGGGAGGGTGGCGTTGGTCATGGAGCTACGACCTTGGATACACACCTAGATCCTTGGATTGATGGTTAGCTAGTAAGCCTAATGCTACCAAGAATGGCTAAAAGCTTAAGTCCATCTTAGTTCCACCCGGATAGATTACCTTGGTCAGGGATCTGGTCCGCAACACTGAGTGTGCTAGAACTCTTTATAGTTCTGAGATCTTCCATGTACCTCTATATATATGTAATTATGAATAACTCCCTAGTTAAGAGGGAGTGTTGAAGAATGTAACTAGTGTCGGTCTTCATAATTGTATTTGAGTCATAATGTCATGTATTTGTCGAAAGAAAGAAAAATACATTTAATTATTAAAGAAATTGAATTATTAAAACATGGGTTTCATGCTTGGGTCAATTGTTTATAGGTCAAAGCTTATATTGTAGGCTTTTAGGGTTTATACCAATTGTCCTCGTCCATTTCATATTGTATAAGACCCCTCTTGGTCTCTATTTGTCAAAAAAGAAATTTATTTTATTGTAAAATAGGTCAATTAATCCTCCTCCATCGAGTTGGTTTAAATAGAGGGGCATGAACACCTATGTAAAGGCAACAAGTCGACCTCATTTGCCACACACACTCATCAAGTTCGATCTGCGACTGTCGGGGCTAGAAAAAGTGTGAATTTCAAAGAAAGAAAAGGAAAGGGCTAGCAAAGAAGGGGGTCTCTCTCAAGCATAAGATGTTGAAATTCTCTCTCTCTCTCTCACTCGTGTGAAGCTAATGGAGGCGCTGAAAACTGTAGAGATGAAGCTGGGGTTGAAATTTTGTAGTTGGGAAGTCAAATTTTTGGATTGTTGATGGGATGAAGCTACAGGATAAAAAGAGACTACTAAATCATCTTGGAAGGCTACTTTGGTGGAGGAGGAAGGTCTATTGGTCTAAGGTCTTGGTCCATCTCATTTTGAATCTATTGAAGGAAGAGTTTCTGGCTGGGTTTTCTCGTATATAGGGGTTTTAGCCCTGACAGAGTGCCTACTTCTGGTGCCGTTGATCTTCATGTTTTTTATTTGATAATTAATTGATGAGAAGAAGATAAAGAAGGAACATAAAGAAGTTAATAAGAACATAACAATATTACAAGTAATTATCAACATAAGAAAATATTTTTGCCTTTTCGATTTTCTAATAGATCAGAGTATCCTCATACCATTGGGAACATATCTTTTTGTTTGATTGCCTCTACATTTGTGGACTTGACCCTCTAGGTTTTTATGTTAGACATATATTATATTTTATTTCATGCTACTTCCTTTGAACAACCCCATTGAACATTAATACACTTATTTTATGCCCTTTCTTGAGTCCCACTAATGGAGTTGGTCACTCCTTGACAACAATATTAATGTAAATTTCCCTCCAATACAACCTTATCACTATATTAATTTTTTTAACAGAAATGAGTACTATGTATTAGTTTCAAATCCGTGTCTAGCTCATGGCAAATACTCGGGTAGTACAACATGGATATTTGTATCTTTGTTGTTTTCCCTGTAGTGATTGTCCATTAGATTAAAAAAAATCCGCAAAATTTGATAACACTACAATACTAGCTTGTAGGTATAGAACCTATAATATTGTTTTGCACCCTTCCATATATTAGGTAGTCTTTGTTTCCTCCTTCTTTGGAGCACTGTTCAGATTTGGGCCCCTCACCCCTTTTGAGAATTCAATAAGGCAATGAATATGTTAATTCTCTTTAACTTGATAACTGTTTGTGTTACCCTTTTTTTCTTATTAGCTTTGTTCCTTATTATGCGAGATACATAAAGCAAATACCAAAAATAATAAGAACAATGACATAGTATATAGGTTGCAAGTTAGGGCCAAAACCCCTCCTCTTGAGGGGAAAAACCTTATATTTCCTCTTCTTATAGGTCCTTCAATAAACGAATACCAATACCTTGTGACTCAGACTAATACCCTCCAAGATCAAGATCAGTGATCAACTCGACCTCCAGTTGCAAGAACTTCGAACTCCTACTTTAAATCAGAAATTTTGTCTGCCTGACAACTGCTGCAATTGCCGCTGCCTCCTTCCCTTCACTTGCCTTTCCTTGTGACTTGGGACTAGAGAGAAACCCTTAGTGACCTTCACTTTCCTTCCTTCTCTTCCTTCCAAGATCGAACTAGAGATAACCCTTGTGCAAAAATCCTACCTTTGTCTAGCACGTGGGAGAGAGAATTAGCCCAAAAACTTTGACTTTCTTCGATCTCTTCTTCGTCCTTCTTCTTCGAACTCTTCTTCACATAGAATGAGAGATGAGTGAGTGTTTCTTTGGAGAACGAGTTCCTCTCTTTATATAGGCCTCTTCAAGGGGTAGACGTGGCTCTTCCATTAGGTCGACTTGAGAACTTCTAGGCTGACTTGATCTTAGAGGGTATTTTGACACTTTAAAGAAAAATATAATTTTTCTTTACAAGATACAATGTGCCCATTGGGGTCTTCAATATATGAAAATGACTCGTAGACCTAGCACAAACACTAGAAGCACTCAATGAGTGCTTGACCTATAAAATAAAAGAACTTGAGCATGAAACCCATGCTCCAATAATAATTTCTTTTTCATTTTATAATTTACAAGAATACATTTCATACTTATGAAGACCGAACCTAGTTACACATTTTTCAACACTCCCTCGTAACTAGGGAGGTATTCATAAGAGTTACATGGTCATTCTCAATCTGAAGATATCTCATAAAAAGAGTCGGATTGCCCATTCGTCTAGCATCATGTTAACCAACATTGTCATATAGCAAGGCCTTGACTAATAGCTCTATCTCTCCAGAAGATCAGAGCACAAGGCTGGCGAGGCCAATGATTTATAGACACCATCATCATTGACTCTCAAAGTACATACTCCACCCGGGTGTTCACTGAGTATGACCTTCTTTGGACCTTTCTTATCTTAGATAGCCAGTCCTCAAAGAATATTGTTCCACGACTACTCTTGTCTTGAATGCCCTACCACATTCTCAAAGAGTATCGAATGCCAGATGGTTACCCAATCCTCCATTCTTTCTTCCCAAGTGAAGATAAGAATGTTGTGTCTACCTCGTCCTCTCAATTAGGGAGGATACATCAACCAAGCCAAGCTTGTCTCTCAAGTACACAAGCTTCTTGTTCGAAAGAGATTTTGTCAATATATCAGCTACCTGCTCATCAGTGGAGATATATTGTAGCTGCAACACACCATTTTGCACTAGCTCTCGAATATAGTGATACTTGTTGTTTATATGCTTTGTCTTTCCATGAAATATTGGGCCTTCAGACAAACATATACAACTGGTGTTATCACAAAGTATCACTGTAGGGTCCATCTGTCCTTTGAACAGGTCGGATAACACCTTCCTTAACTAGACCGTTTCTCTGCTTACTTCACACACTGCAACATATTCAGCCTTGGCACTCTTCAAAGCAACTGTGTCTTGCTTTCTTCTCATCCAAGAGATCATGGAGGATCCCAAACTAAAACATCCTCCTGTAGTGCTCCTTCCGTCTTGCTCACTGCCTCCCCAGTCGGAATCTGTATATCCCATCAAGTGGACATCATTCCTTCTGTCATACTTTAGGCAGTAGTGGATGGTTCCTTGCAAATATCTCAGAATATGTTTTGTTGCTATCCAATTATCATGCTTCGGCTCCACTTGGAATTGACTGAGAACATTTACTGCAAAACATATGTTTGGTCAAGTAATCACCAAGTACATCAGTGAGCCAATTAGTTGTCTATACTTGGAAGCATCCACAGGGTTAGATTGAGAACTCATTAGTCTCTTCAGGTTTGTGATCATCGGTGTGGTCAAGGGTTTGTAGTCCATCATGACAAACCTCTTCAACATCTTGATCACATACTTACCTTGACCCAAATAAACTTCATCAAGTACTTGCCAGATTTCTAGTCCCAAATAGTAATGCATCAGCCCAAGATCCTTCATGTCAAATTCTGCTACTAGTTGCTTCTTACATTCTTCAATTTGAATTTCTACACCATTCAAGAGAAGATCATCTACATACAGAAGAATGATTACAGATTCATCTATTGTGCCATTCAGAAATGCAGTGTTGACATCCATATGATAGATGTTCTATCCCATCAATGCAGTCAAAGAGACTAATGAACGAATCATCGTATATCTTGTTGGAGAAAATGTCTCTTTGTAGTTGACGCCTTCTAGTTGAGAGAATCCCCTGGCCACAAATCTTGCCTTATCTATACTTCCATCTGCCGCATGTTTGATCTTATAGATCCATTTGGAAGTTACCACAAATTTGTCTTCGGGCCTAGGTATGATCTCCCAGATTCCATTCTTCATTATAGATTGACACTCTTCATTCATGGTATCTTTCCATTCCTGATGATTTACAACCTCTTCAAAAGAAGATGGTTCTGCTTCTATTAGTTTTTTCATGTATGGAGCATACCCAAAATATCTCTTGGGTTTCTTGCTTTCTCTAAATGAGCCTTTCAGTGCCCCATAACCTTCTGCATCAAGTATTGTAGAATTCAACCAATTAGGTCTTTCCTTGTTTCACGGACGACCACAGGTTGAATAGGTTCACTAGGACCTTCTTTTTCATGGTGTGATTCTTCTTCTCCCTTTTCAACTTCTTCCTCAAATACCAGAATTTCTTCATCATTAGAGTCTACGAAAAGTTCCTTTGATTTCTTGAATGCTATGTTTTCATCAAATATGACATCTCGGCTGACTTCTATGTGATGTCCTCCTTTTATGTAGATCCTATAAGCTTTCGATGAGTTGTATTACCCAACAAACGTTCCCTTCATACTTGATGGATCCAACTTCCTTCTTTTGTCCTTTGGTATGTGGATATATACAAGACAACGAAAGATTCAGAGATGATCCACATATGGCTTCCTTCTAGTGAACACATCTTCTAGAGTTTTGTTGTCTAGGGACCTGTGGGGACTTCGATTTTGAATGTAAACAATTGTCTTTAGGGCTTCCCCCAACAGAAACTTATGTAGATCTTGATCGTGCAACATTGCTTTTACACTTTTGTTTAATGGATCGATTCTTCTGTTCTACAACTCCATTTTTCTCAGGATTATATGGGACTATCAACGCCCTCTTAATCCCAGACTCCTTATAGAATGCTATAATATCTTTGGATGTATATTCTCCTCCATTATAGATCTTAGAATCTTGATTCTTCTTTCTGTAAGGTTCTCCACTTCAGCTTTGAATTCTTGAAATTTTGTAAATACTTCGTCCTTGGTTTTCATTAAGTAAACTCAGGGCTTTTTTGAATGATAATCTATAAATGTGACATAATATATATGACCTCTAAGTGATTTTGGAGTCGTAGGGCCACATACATCAAAGAGAATAAGATCCAAGATTTCTTTTGACCGTGAAGCACTGCTTCCAAATGGTCTCTTGGTATTCTTACCGAATGCACATCCCTTCCATACTCCTTCGTAATCTTCTTTTAGTTCAGGTATTCCATCTACTATGGAACTTAGAGTTGGAAGGATTTTGAAATGTAGATGACCAAATCTTCTATGCCAGAGTTCACACAGTCTAATTTCAATGTGAACTAGGGCTTGGGCCAAAGGAGATATTAGTCTGTAAAGTCTTCCTTTTTGATTGCCAATGACTTTAGTTTGTTCTATACTTGAGTTTTTACTCCATACAACAACCTTTCCATCAATGAAAGTTGCTCTATAACCCTTAACTTCTAAGATTGAAATGGAAAGTAAGTTCTTATGCAAACCTAGAACAAATAAAATGTTGTTGAGGTGGATGTTGCTTCCATTCTCCAGCTTTATAGAGGTCGGTCCAATACCCTTTATGGGATAGTTCTTGTTATCTCCAAGTTCCACTGAATAAGTGGATTTTCCTTTTGATAAGGTCTTTAATTGTTTGGAATGGCCAGTCACGTGTCTTGATGCACCACTATCAATTGCCCAAATGTATTCATCTTGGAATGTGCCAGAGAGAGCCGAGAAGATACTTGATATTTTCTTTGAAGAAAGTAAGGGAATCCACGCTTTCTTGATACTTTCCTTGAGATATCTTGCTATCTTGGAACACTTCTTGATGAGCTTCTTCACTGTAGAGGAGGTATTCATGATGCCCTTAGCTAACCTTAGCTCTGATATCATGTTGAGAATTCAATAGGGCAATGAATATGTTAATTCTCTTTAAATTGATAACTGTTTGTGTTACCTTTTTTTTCTTATTAGCTTTGTTCCTTATTATTGTAATGTGAGATACATCAAACAACTACCAAAACCGATAAGAATAGTGACACAGTATATACGCTACAAGCCAGGGCCAAAACCACTCCTCTTGAGGGGAACACCCTTAAATCTCTTCTCTTCTTATAGATCCTTCAATTGACGAATGCCAAGACCTTGTGACTTAGACCAGTACCCTCCAAGATCAAGATTAGTCACCAACTCGGCCTCCTGTTGCAAGATCTTCGACCTCCTACTGCAGATCCAAAATTTTGTCTGCCCGACAACTGCTGCCACACTTGAAAACTTCGATATTCCTCTTAGAGCCTCCTTCTTCCCTTCGCTTGCCTTTCCTTGTGACTTAGGGCTAGAGAGAAACCCTTAGTGACCTTCACTTGCCTTCTTTCTTCTCTTTCCTGCGATATTGAACTAGAGATAACCCTTCCGCATAAACCATAGCTTTGTCTAGCACATGGGAGAGAGAACTAGCCCAAACACTTTGAAATTCCAGGTCTTGATTTGCCTTGCTTTCGAAGGAGGTGAAGAACCCTTTCCCCCAAAAGGAAGAGGAAATTTCCCCTTTGATCAGTGGGATCTAATTATTTTCCACCCAAGTCCTTACTGTTCTTGGGGAGGGCCAAATCCCCATGAACTGACCCACCAATCCCGCTAAGCCAGCTATAAGGCCCTCAACATGGCGTGTGGAGCGAAGACTTCCACCTTTGGAATCTCCAAAATTTTCACAAATTTTGTGGGTTTTCACATCTAGAATTTGGCTACATTTTCCACTTGGAGATTGAACACCTCGATGTTTGGGGCATGTGACCAAGGAGGAGATGTAGGCCCACTACAGTTGTGTGACATAGCGTTGCCCTGCAGGTCTGATGATCTGTTGTTGTTCACGTCAATCCAATCCCTCGCTCGCTCTATCGCGACTATGAAATGACATGATAACTCACTATATTATTTAGCATGCACTAGCTTCATTGTTTCACCGCCCTCCTTGCACACTCACCATTTCTACAATAATCTACTTCTCTTCTACATTTCCAGCCCATGGTGTTTCACCTTTATCATTCTCCTTATCATGTTACTTCTGAAGCTTATGTTTTTTGCCTTCCATTATCTTTATGCATTTTTTCTTTACATTTCAACTCATCATTTATCTATGTCCTTGAGTCAACACTTCATTCTTTGAGAGCACTTTAATTGAAAATTGAATATTATTTAGGCGGAAGTAATAGAGTAGGAGATAGTTTGGGTAATTTTAAATAAAAACTACGTACAATGATTAAACTAAAAAAATATACTATTACTAAAATGAAGATGTCAAAAAGACTTCTTAGTTTCAAAAGTTTTTAAAATTGATCTTAGAAGGGAAGCATGGTTGAAATTGGATACATCCGCACATAATTTATGATAATACTTAAAAAGAAATAAATGATAATTGTATTAATTATAGGTCATTGTCCTAAGTTATCCACATTGAGTTAAGTGGTGTTGAATATTTAAATGGTCTTCAATATCATCAGTATTTGGGTTTATATTTTTATTCAAACCCTAGTCTTTATGCCTTGGAAAAATCATCGATAATCATGGATAATTTACCTAAAAATGTTTCATCAATATTTGGTACCGCCATAACAATGGCCCAAAGCTTAAGGGAGAGAGTAACTACTATCTAACGTTTTAGTATAAAACCTTAGTATTCCATTTCTTTGACAATTGAGCATTCAACATTGAGTCCTTTTTTATCTTAACGACCATGATCGCGAAATATCTATCTTACCAAAATCAGTGAGTACTTACCCCTAGCCTTGTCTATTAGTCACCAAGTACCATTGACTTGGCCATATAAATTTCATGAAATAATGTGGTCCTAAACTATTCTTGCATATAAATCTTAAACCATAACATCTACATTGATGTTTGTAGGAAGATTTATGATTTTAGAATCAGTATTACAAGAATGTCCATCTTATAAGATAAAATAGGCATTGTAAGGGTCAGTGATAAAGAAGGAAATTTTAGATTCAATATACTTTTCCTTTGGAAAACTTGTGTATCATTAGGCTTTCTTATAATCAACATCCCATGTGTTCCATAAAGGGTTAAGAATATGGTTTTCATTTTTGAGCAATTTAGAGACCATGTGTTAATGTTTAACCTTCTCAACATTTCATTTTTAGTAGCTCAACACAATATTACGAGACAAGTTATTGAGGCTTACGAGTGAGGTAACGTGCTATCATAAATGGTAAGAACCAATATTCAATGCAAAATTAAAATCCAAGTAAGCTAATTAGGCACCTTATATTATTTAACAATAATGTTGCCCTTGTTTTTAATATGGGTTATGACAGGATGCCAAATTTTGCTCAATCTCTAATCATCATTCTTGTTAATGTTGGCAAGGTGTTTCTCCATTTCCATTTCCAGGGTGTTTAGCAACGATACTTGTTTTTTCAAGGCAAACATGATATATGACAAGGTGTTTCTCCATTTCCATTTCCAGGGTGTTTAGCAACGATACTTGTTTTTTCAAGGCAAACATGATATATGGAATTATTTGAGTATTACATGAGGGCAAACTTTTTGTGCATCCATATGAGATGTCAACCCCATGCAAGCAACTGTAATAAACCATAATAGCTAACACAACAATTGAAATATAAAAGTTATGGTTTATCCAATAGCTAATAAAGCCACATCTCTTAATCAAGGGACGTTGTGGAAAAATGGGGTACAATTTCATTATTGAGTCCATTAAGTCCGCAAGGTTATGAAATGAAACCATGTACCGTCACCTTTAATTACCATATGTTTTAACATCACCTAAATCAAACCTCAAGCACATAGATGGGGTTTGAAAATACAATCTCCCCCTCCCATTCACATGCTTGAATTAAACACAATCATATTTATTGAATACTCCATTGGGGTTTAGTGTTTGCGAGGTGGGCTAATGAAGTATTGCCATTATGTTGTAGTTCAAAATTAAGAGTGTGGTCTCTTTGCATCGATTTTTTCTTGGTGGTTTCTCCTTAGTTCTTTTGTGGTACCCATCTCTAATTTTCTAAGTTTTACTTGTATTCAACTCTCATCATTTAATGCTCTGATTTATGAACTCCAGTGATATGACTCTAGTTTGACCGGGCTTTGAATACATTGATCTTTTTAGATTTGGTTCCAGAAATCTTTGGACTTCTAGTGCCCTGGGAGTGTTGTTTGGTTTGTGGAGTAGGAGGCCTTTCCCATGTGTTGGATCTAGGGATTTCTTGTGATGGACTAGTACTAGTTTGAATTCAAATTTGCCATTTTCAATTGCCTCTATTATGGGTGTACCATTGATAGATCATTGGGAAGTTTAGGAGATTGAAAGACATGAAGAGTTTGTTCAATGCAATAAAATCTCTCTTTTCTCGGTGGCCTCTATGGTTAATGAAAGTGAACATTAATGCACCTATCAAAATGCAATAATTATGAATGCGCGGGCTCAATAAAACATAAAATAGATGTTCTGGAAGCATAATGAATATTTTAAGGAGTATGTCCATCAACCTTAACACCACTCGATTGCTTCAAATCTCTCAATGAGATTCAACAAAACATTAAGATCTGAAATAATGTGGTTTCAAAATATGACTTAAATGTGCACTTTGGTATCACTTCTAGGAAAATCTATAATTTTTATGTCCATCAACCTTAACACCACTCGATTGCTTCAAATCTCTCAATGAGATTCACCAAAACATTAAGATCTGAAATGATGTGGTTTCAAAATATGAATATGTAGTCCTTTTCCCTTAATGTTCTTTGGGATTGCCAACGCGACCTGGGTTTACTACCGAGGTCGACGAAGAATTAAGCCATTCATCAGAGTTTTATTCTTGTTGTGCTCTTCCTCACCCAAATGGAATGAATTTCAAAGGGATGAGTTCGAGCGCATGTCACCTACAATGTTGGCAGAGTATTTGCCTCTCAAACCCAATACCTAAGCCAAAGGAAATCCACTCTATGTGGTTTAGCCCCTTGGGTTGTGTTCCTTAAAATGTTTTCCTCAAATCATTTAAAAAAAATGTTGGATGAGCATATGGATTAGGGTTTGGTGGATTTTCAATTGGTGTTCGTATCTATGTAAATCTGCAATTATTGCTAGTCCTTTGACCTCTAAAGCACCTTGTTTTATGATTTTAAAGTTAATATCCGACTCTTCAATTTTTTGTTTGTATATTCTCTGTTTGGTCCTTCTCTCTTAAAATTTCAAATGTGCACTTTGGTATCACTTTTAGGAAAATCTGCAATTTTTATAATTGTTTTAACTTTTGGGAGAGGTCATGGGCTTTGTTTTTTTACATCTGCATTTGCTTTCTACTTTTATCTCAATATATGAATTGTGTTTTCCTTACTATCATTTTGTATTTCTGGATTTGGATGTGGTAGCTATGCTCAAGCTGAATTTGATATGAAGAAAGTATTTCTTCACATTCCTTTGATAGAGCAAGCAACAAAAGACCATCCTAAAGTTATAATACAGGAAGTGGGTAGTACTAAATATCCACCTACTGATTCATATGAATCCCCGAAGTCTAACTTTGCATTCTCTGATGATGAGCTTTGCCTCTTGACGATCACATTTGCTTGTAATTTCATTATATCCTGGCCTGCTGTGAACTGTGCACTTGAAAATGTTGGCATCTCCTTCAAGGAAACACATCTATGAGTAAAAAAAATTCACATTGGAGATCATAACCATTCATTGCAATCATGATAAGTGCTCCAAAAAAATATTGAAAGTGCCCTTAAATCAACTGTTAAGAAACCTAAAATAATAAAGCTCACATTTGGGCTATGTGGGTGTGAAGAGCGAGATTCTCTTGGTCAAGCTTCAACAAGTGCAATAGTGGATGATGGAAGCACACAAAAATAGGGCGGGGAAACAACAAATGGTTCACCCTCAAAAGAATTTGAGTTTAGCTAGGACTGCCCAGATCAGTGACCCCCTCATAGGTTACCTAAAATGCCTCATCTAGTTTCTTCTATCCAAGATGAAGTAGATGAATTGCAGAAAATTTCTTCTGACAAAGAAGAGCTAGATAAATGGCTTTCCAACCTTGAAGAGGTCGAATTCTTGGAGAAAATAACTACAACACTATTCAAGGGTACATACAAAGGTAAACAAGTTGCTATGAGAAAACTGAGAGGGTGTGAGAAAAGTAGCTCTTACGAGGTAGAGTTCAAAAGAGATATCTTGGAGCTCATGAATCTGCAATTGTGTTGGTGCTTTGACCTCTAATGCACCTTATTTTATGATTTTAAAGTTAATATCTGACTCTTCAATTTTTTGCTTGTATATTCTCTGTATGGTCCTTCTCTCTTAAAATGTTGAATGCCCTCTTTGGTATCGATTTTAGGAAAATCTGAAATTTTGATAATTTTATTAACTTTTGGGAGAGGGATTGGGCTTTGTTTTGTAACATCTTCATTTGATTTCTACTTTTATCTCAATATTTGAATTGTGTTTTCCTTACTATCTGAAGGAAGTATTTCTTCACACTCGCTTGATAGAGAAAGCAACAAAAGACATCCTGCAGTTATAATACATGAAGTGGTCAGTACTAAAGATCCACTTACCAATGCATGTGAATCCCCAAAGTCTAACTCTGCATTCTTTGATGATGAGCTTTGCCTCTTGAAGATCACATTTGCTTGTAATTCCATTATTTTCTGGCCCGCTGTGAATTGTGCACTTGAAAATGTTGGCATCTCCTTCAAGGAAATACAACTCTTTGAGAAAAAAAATTCACTTTGGGGATCATAACCATTCATTGCAGTCACGATAAGTGCTCCAAAACAAATATTGAAAGTGCCCTTAAATCAATAGTTAATAAACCTAAAATAATGAGGCTCACATTTGGGCTATGTGGGTGTGAAGATAAGATAAGATAAGATAATTATATTTATGTCCAACTAATGACCACAAAGTAGGTCAAAGGGACTGTTAAGTACACTAATGTATATACAAAGCGGGAGAACCAAACGGTCTCCGATAAAAGATACAATGCATGAGGTAAATCAACATCTGGTCCTAGTGGAGAAGATCCAGGAGCAAATAGGTCTGAGGATCAGACCCATCTCTCCTAACATCTGAGGCTGAATGAATAACACTGAATAAACTCAACAAAGTTTGTTGGCCCGATGAAGAGCCGACAACAAGTGCAGACTGTCCACTAAATCGTATCCTGGGGGGGTTAAGATGCTGCTGAATGTCGGAGGACCTAGTCCGTCTCCCAGAAACGGATCTGAGATGGAACTGCTGCTGAGATCTCTTGTGGTAGGTGAGGTCCCATGGATCCTCACTGATCTGGAGTCTGGATACGTACTGGTATCAATCGATCTCTTGGTGCCCCTGTCTAAAGGTAGTACCCTGAAAAATGTCGTGATCCTCTATGTGGGGTCTGGTCTGATGGGAGGCTGAAGAATATGCACTCAGAACCTAAGAGCCTCTTGCATATATAGGGCCAAACATTTCTGATTGGGGTATCTGAAAAATTCAGCGAGGGTTCGAGAATCTCTAAACAAGCAATGAAACCTTCCTCTGATCTCGTAGTAGACAGGTCATCCAAGGATGAAGTGCACCTTGGTATCCACTTCGTGTGACATACCTCGCAGAGTCTGTCTCTACCCGAAGTCTATGAGAACCTACTCTAAACTGGCCTAGAGGAATGTGAAGCGCATGCATCCAGTGGTGAAACGTATACTGGGGTCGAACAATGAAGCCGTCTCTCAACTCCAAGAAGTTCTCATCGTAGAAGGCCATCTTTGGGCACAACCCTCCTGGAGGATTGACCCTGGTGACCTGGACGAACTGCCTGTAGATGTCCTCCCTGATGATCTTTTTTAGCTCCTGTCTAGTAGGTAAAAGGTGGCCAGGAGCATCTAAGGAATATCGAAAAGGAGGGAGACGATCCAACTGAATTTGCACTGACTCTAAGAGGTTTGAAACTCCTGTAAACCAACATCTGGCTCGGCCTGAGGGAGTAGAACGAGAAATAGTCTCAAAAGAGAAATATGCCAAGTAAGGATAACGATCCCTACTCTTTATCGAGTCTGCCAAGCCCTGGACATGATGCAAGAATGAAACCAATCTAAAAACCGTCTCAAGCCGAAAGGGTTGAGCTCCAGACTCTGCAAGGATGATGTGTTGCGGCACTGTCAGTTTGTACCTAATGATGCGGCGGAGAAGAATAATCTGGACTCTCTCAGCTAAAGCCCGATCTAACTCAAGTAAAGATGATCCCCAAATCTCTGAGCCATATAGAACAGTGGGACGAATCAAATTGTCCATGAGGCTCATCTTGGACGAGATGTCTTGGATGTGATGTCGAAAGAACTGTCTCTTGAGAAGGGCTAAGGATCCGTATCCTTTGTTGATCTGAGGCTGAAGCGCTGGTCACAAACTGAAGCGGGGACCTGTGAATTGCACCCCCAAGTAAGTATACATGCTGATGATCTCAATCTCCTCCCCTATGAATAAAAAGTGAAGGTATGAGGTTTTCTTCACCCCATTGAAGATCATAACCTTGGTTTTACCCAGGTTGACTGTCCACTGTCGATGGTCACAAAACAGAACTAAGGCATCTAGCTACCTCTGTAATCCTTCTGGGGATGAGGAGAGGAGGACCATGTCGTCAGCAAAGAGTAGAATAGATATCAGAACCTGGTGAAGAAGGCAGCCATCAGTGTCCTGGATATGCTCGTGTAGAAATGCTTCCAACTCATCAATATAAATCCCAAACAGGGTAGGGGACAATGGACAACCCTGTTTAACCTCAATAGTGCTTCGAATGAAATCACACATTCCATGGGCTGCATGAAGACGAACAAGAACAGACTCATCTAGGCGCATAATAGGGGTCAATAGGGTTGTAGAGATGCCAATATCTCTAAGTCTCTGGAGCAAGGCCTCCCTTGGAACAAAGTCAAAAGCTTTCCGAAAATCTACGAAACAACAGTAGGCTTTCGAAGAGCGGTGTCGTGCCTCCTCAATCACGGCGCGAAGGGTGAAGACGTGGTCACGGCCGAATACCTGCATGTCCTCTAGCTTTGAGTTGTCTCTGCTCAAGGTCATTGGAGAGCTTCCTAAGTAGAACAATAGCATAGAACTTCGATAACGTGTGACCCACCATGATCATTCTGTAGTTATTGGGATTTGAGCTGGAACTTGACTTGTGGATCAAATGGATGATGTGGTGTGCCCATGTTGGTGGAAAACCTTCACGGACTACATGGTTGAAGAGATCAGCCAAGTAGCTAACCAAAGCACGGAAACCGTGCTTAAAGAACTCTGCTTGGTAGCCTTCCTCATCGGCTGTTTTGTTGCTGTTCATCACCTAAATGGCCTCTCTAATATCTCTGTCTGAAAATAGATAACATGAAGAGGGTGGGGAGGTAACATGAATTTGGGCCTGCTCAGGAATATCATAAAGGTTAGAAGTGTGAGAGAACATGGATGTGGGGTCGAGGTCCAATGGAAGAGGGGAGCGTCAAGGAAGGATGGTACACCATAATTGTTTAGGGGAGTGGGCAAGGAGAGAAGAAAGTTCTCGTCTTCTGTGGGAGACAAAGAGTCGTTTCTTGTGACAAAGGAGATGATGATAAGAAACTTTGAGGTCGGAGTAGAAGGGTTGAGAGTGGGTGAAAGCATATCGAAGTTCTCGATGTAGAGTTATGCATTCATCATCGTACCATTTGTTCATGGGGCAGGATCCAAATTTAGGGGAGGTGGAAGTGGAACGTGTGGAGTGGGGGAAGGATTTGAGTGCTGCTTCCCAAATGGCAGCTGAAAGACAAGTGTATTTAGTGGAAGCAGAATCAAGCAAGGAGAACTAGGTTTTCGATGGGAGCATCTTGCATAGGGTAGAGGAGAAAATGTCAAGGTCTCCTTTGTCAAATCGGAAGGTAGTTCGGGGTGGGCCCCGCGTGGAGGGATGGGATGGAAGAGGAGGGTCAAACAAGAGAGAGAAGGAAAGAAATGCATGATCAGCAAGGGGGATGGGGGGGACTAAGAAATGGCGAATACAAGGGAGCAATTTATGGCTAGCGAGTACATAATCAAATACATTCGCACCCCCGCCATATGGCCAACAAGTGAAAAAGCGAGAGTCTAGGAAACAAGGGAGACCATTTAGAATCAACAACTCCTGAGATTCCCAACTCCTGAGAGTGGAGTCGTAGCCCAGCCAGGCTTTGTCCAAAGCTATATCGGGGAGGCTAAGGGTGTCCCGAAGGAACCTAGCCCCCACTTCCATAGGATCCGGAGAGGGGTGGGGTAAGGGGAGACCTCTCACCTTGAGATTCAATTCTCTTGCCCGTCTGTTGCGTTCTTCCCCAAGTTTTGCTTGCACCACCTCCTCAACTGCTGCAAGAGGGGTAGGAGTTTTATCCTTCCCTCGAACCACCTGTACCCAAGAATTGATGTGTGTCTCTGTTTCTTGTTTGAAGGTGGCTTGTTGGGATCAAATTTCTTCTTGCTTGCTTTTAAGGTCAAGAATTTTTGCATGCAGTGCACCATTTGGAGGATGGAGAATTTCCTGCTCTTTAGTTTCATATAACATTTTCTTAAGGGATAAATTATTCCCCTCCACTTCTGAAACTCTGGCAAAGAGGGTGTGTATTTCTGAACGGAGCTGCTTGTTTTCAGTTTCGAGAAATTCCATTTTCCGCAGCATTTGTTTTACCAAGGCTGTCTAGAATGAGAAATTGGACTCTGGGCTGACTACCACTTGCTCTTGCTGGTTTTCAACAGCTGATAATTCAGCAAGGCTAAACATGTCATCTTGGTACAATTCATCTTTTGTCTCTGTCTGTTCAATAAAACTCATCAAAGGATTTAGAGAAAACCCGTCTACCGCCATCTTGGTATTAGAGTCACTATCAGATTTAGTGAGCAGATTCCGTCAAACACTTGACGTGCATCCTCGGGCTGCCTGTTCTGTTTCAGTAATCTACCTGTTCTGTTGCAGTAATTTGCCCTGCTGCTATGTTGTTGCTATCCGCTGCCTGTTTGGGGAACTCTACCTGCTATCCGCTGCCTCTGTTGGTGAGTCTTGTGAATGGTGAACCGCTGTGAATGGTGAGTCCTGTTGAGAAAACTTTTGCTGAGCCACGGTATAATAGGATTTTCCAACGCTTCTTTCCGTTGTTTGACGTATCAACTTAAATCAAAGGTTAAGGTTTCAGACCTGTAGAGGCCGTGATTTTGCGTTCGAGACTACGATGAATGAAGGCAAAGATTAAAGGATTCGCAGAGGTAGGTCAGAGGAAAGGATGGCGGTTTGCATAGGAAAACTGGATTCGTCAATCGACCAAGTTTTCAGTTGACAAAAGTCGGATTTGGTCTCGCAAAAATAATGCCGCGAAGCCTCCTTCGCTGACAAGAGCTTCGGGCAGGTGGGCGATTTCTCGGTCGAGAATGTCTGAGAGGTTTCATCTGAGAGTGAGATGACTCCGCGGTTGTTGGACGATGCAGCCAGCTGACCTTGTGGCAAGCGTTTGTTCAACTCGCTGCAATCAGTGGCCCTCAAATGATGTTCGGCCCTCCTTCGCGATATTGCATTGTTGATCCCCTTACGCAACGCCCTCTTGGTCAGGCTTCATCAAGTGCAGCAGTTGATGATGGAAGCACACGAAAATAGGGAGGGGAAACAACAGAGGATTCACCCTCAAAGGATTTTGAGTTTAGCTAGACTGCCCAAATCAGTGACCCCCTCACGGGTCACCTCAAATGCATCATCTGGGTTATTTTTTCCAAGTTGAAGTAGAGTTCAAAAGAGATATCTTGGAGCTCATGAATCTGCAATTTTGCCAGTGCTTTGACCCCTAAAGCACCTTGTTTTATGATTTTAAAGTTAATTTCCGACTTTTCAATTTTTTGTTTATATATTCTTTGTTTGGTCCCTCCCTCTTAAAATTTCAAATGCCCTGTTTGGTATCGCTTTTAAGCAAATTTGTAATTTTTATAATTGTTTTAACTTTTGGGAGAGGTCTTGGGGCTTTGTTTTTTCACATTTGCATGAAGTATTTCTTCACATTCATTTGATAGAGAAATCGACATAAGACCATACTGAAGTTATAATACATGAAGTGGGTAGTACTAAATATCCACCAACTGATGCATGTGAATCCCTGAAGTCTAACTCTGCATTCTCTGATGATGAGCTTTGCCTCTTGAAGATTACATTTTCTTGTAATTCCATTATTTCCTGGCCTTCTGTGAATTGTGCACTTGAAAATGTTGGCATCTCCTTTAAGGAAATACAACCCTTTGAGAAAAAATACTTCACATTAGAGATCATAACCATTCATTGCAATCATGATAAGTGCTCCAAAACAAATAATAAAAGTGCCCTTAAATCAACAGTTAAGAAACCTAAAATAATGAAGCTCACATTTGGGCTATGTGGGTGTGAAGAGTGAGATTCTCTTGGTTAGGTTTCAACAAGTGCAACAGTTGATGATGGAAGCACACGAAAATAGGGAGGGGAAACAACAAAGGATTACCCCTCAAAGGAATTTGAGTTTAGTTAGGACTGCCCAGATCAACGACCCCTTCACAGGTTACCTAAAATGCATCATCTGGGTTCTTCTGCCCAAGTTGAAGTAGATGACTGGTAGCAAATTTCTTTTGGAAAAAAAGAGCTAGATAAATGGCTTGCCAACCTTGAAGAGGTTTAATTTTTGGAGAAAATAACTTCAACACTATTCAAGGGTACATACAAAGGTAAAAAGGTTGCTCTGAGAAAACTGAGAGGGTGTGAGAAAAGTAGCTCTTATGAGGTAGAGTTCAGAAGAGATATCTTGGAGCTCATGACTTGTGGGTGCAAAAACATTTTCCCCTTCTATGGAATTTGTGTAGATGACACAGATGGAATGTGCACTATTACAAAATTCTTGGAACGAGGTTCTCTTCGTGCACTGATTCAAAGGAGCAAGAAGCTTCCACTAAGAGATGTGCCTCACATTGCCATTGATATAGCTGAAGGGATTTTCTTCTTGATTGACCATGAGATTGTGCATAGATATTTGAATACAATGAGTATATTTCTTGATAAGCAAGTAAACACAGCTATCGCAGATATTGGATTGGTTCACCCTTGTCAGATCTTGGAAGAGGTTCTTGAATATGAGATAGGTGGATACAAATGGCTTGCACCTAAGGGTTTTCAATTTATCCTTTGATATTTATTCAAGGGGACTGGCTATCTGAACGTCTTTTTGAAGCGAATAAAGTTCCTTCTAAAAATTAATTACTCCAGAAAACATGGAATATATAGATATCCATTGAGGATATAAATATTATATTAAAATGAATAAGAATAGAATGAATTACAATGAGAACAAGAGGCTTGCTTATATACCACGCAAGTGTCTCTTCATGAAGAGTCATGTCCTATTAGACATGCCTCTTCAACCTAATTACTAGCTTAACTAACTATTATTTATGGTTATTATCTTTTACATTATATTTATATTATTTATATATTTTATTTGTTACATTGCCTCCTTCCTCAAAAAGCTTTGTCCTCAAAGCTTGTCGATGAAAAATGCTTGATCTCTTTTTCGGTTTCGAAAGTCTTTCTGTCTCGGAATAGTCATCCTCGTCGATACAAGTTGATATGATCTTCTTAGTGACAAACAAAATTGTCGCATTGAGAAGGAATCAGACTATCCTAGATTAATCTTTTGTATAGCATTCTGATCACTAAAACTTTGTAACGACTTGTCCTCGTAGTACTGGGTTGAGGTTACATTACTCTTTTTTGGAACATTAGTTTGTTGTTTCGGTTCTGACTGGTTCAAATATGTAGTATGGTTGATTCGTCTGTTCTCATGATTTGGATGCCGATATGGAACTTTTTTTGTTTGATTTTTCCTTACTGGGCATGTGCCAATTTTTATATTTTCTTCTGGCGAAGATGTTGTTGAGTTGGTTATGAAACATTCACTGGGGATGTTCATTGTTTGAACTGCAACATCCAAGCGTGTGTTTTCTTCAACTTGCTCGTCTTCTTCCTGAGTTGTGACATTCACTGAATCGATATTTGTTGTTTTGTCATCAACTTGAATTCCTACATTTGATGCTTCCTTCTTGATAAGTTGTTGGACCACATGAAGCTCTAATACCACATGAAGCGAACAAAGTTCCTTCTAAAAATTAATTACTCCAGAAAACATGGAATATATAGATATCCATTGAGGATATAAATATTATATTAAAATGAATAAGAATAGAATGAATTACAATGGGAACAAGAGGCTTGCTTATATACCACGCAAGTGTCTCTTCATGAAGAGTCATGTCCTATTAGACATGCCTCTTCAACCTAATTACTAGCTTAACTAACTATTATTTATGATTATTAGCTTTTACATTATATTTATATTATTTATATATTTTATTTGTTACACTTTTTCTCTTGACATTTTTTATTTTTTGGCTCTAGGTAGTTTTTATTGACATATTTGTAAGGAATCACATTGATGTGTTATTTGTTAGTTTCTTAAGGTATATTCTGATGACATTGAATGGTGATAGACTTACAAGTATAAAGTTATTTTCTCTAATTCTCTTGTTTTTTGTTCAGATTTTACATTCTTTAATTCTTGCACCTTTCTATGTTGTTGTTGTTGAGTTCATTTTTGCTTTTGGGTATGCTTAGATTTTTCAGGTTTTCTTCAAATGCAATTGTTACCCCCCCAAGTTGGGCAACAATAGTCATTAGAAGGGTTAAATTTGTTGGATACAAACTTAAAGGAGGAAAAGTTGTTGATGGATATTGTGTGCCCAAGCAATTTGGAAGTTCTAAGATTAGAAGGCCCTTTGCTAAAAGTGATTCTCCCTTCGCTTGGTTGTCTAACGAGTTTGAAGGAATTGTGGCTCCAAGGATGCATGAAATTGCAATGTTTGACCAATTCAGTGGGGCTGTTGAATGAGATGACCAAGGTGAACATATCGAAATGTGGGATACACTACTTACTACCCACTGTCTTGAACATGAAGAATCTGAATGTTCTAAGGATACACTCATGTCCTTTAAGGAACTTACCATTTAAAAGGGTTCATGGATTGGAGTCTTCTAGTGACAAAGGCATCATTCAGCTCGAAGAGTTAGAACTATACTCCATAGAAGTATTAGCCTTCAACATCTTATGATCCGGCGTTACAATAATCTGGAAGAGGTTGGAGCATTGCCAACAACCCTCACAACACTGGATATGGAGGATTGTCCTACCTTGAAGAATATAGTAGGGCTTTGTGGTCTTGACTGACTTAGAACATTGAATAGGCCGGGCTGCACTAGATCAAAAGTAGAGGAGCTACCAACTGGTTTGCCATATTTTGAAGATGGCTACACTTTCGACAATCACGCAGAAGAGGCAGTGAATTTTCCCCCCCTAGAAACTATGCAACAAAATGCACCTCCAGTTAGAATAGGGTACAATGAATCCCTAGTCTTAGGGGGATCCGATTTCTCATGAGAGTTAGTACACAAAATACTCTTGACTCCATGGATTGCCCCAGATCAGAGAAATGGATTCCCCCAGATTAGAGAAATGCAGCAAAGAACTCCTCTTGATCAGAGGAATGGAGTGGAGACGAGTAGTAAACACATGTAATGGGGAATGTTTATAGGAAATTTTGTCACTCTAGAACATGGTTTTCAGTTGTTTGACTTACATTTGTTCGTCCCTACACTTAGATATATGCGTAGTAGATAAACTTAATGACATTTATGAGAATGACAATGGCCACAGTTATGCGGATGACGTATCCAAGCCCCACACTGCTCGTGCTAGACGATGTCTAGGTCAAATTCCCTCCCATTCTGGAAAAAAAAATTCATAAGCCACAAATGTTGATAGTTGTTCACGATTCAACCTAGAAATTGATAAAATCAAAATCGAATCCATAACCAAGAATTAGATGCCTCGCAAAGCACTCTGCCTCCAGGGGCAAAACAAATTCATGAAAGCCCTTAGCTGGAACGCACATAGATAGGCAAAAAGCTATCGGGCGTTTTATAATAACTAAAACAAACAATCCCCGTCCAGGCCAAAGTTGCTGCTTCTTTTCTGGCAGATCTGCTTTGGAAGAGTAGGCGAGGGAAAACATTGCACAATTTTAGAGCGGAGTACCATCCACTTAGGTCACTGGCGTGATGATGAATAACCTGAGCTCATTTCCCTTCATTAATCGCATTGAGCTCAAGGCGCGTTGACTTAAAAAAAAAAAATTCTCATTTAACTTTTCTATGTGTCAAATTTTCACTTGATGGAAGGATGAAAATGGGACGCTGAGATTGGCTTGAATGAACAATATTTGCCCAGCCAACTCCATAGTGAAGGAACACCTTCGGTGTAATTATCATAACCCTTCAAAGGACATTTTAATTCAAAAGGACATGTCAATTCATTAGTTAAATAATTAATTTTCATTTTAAATAATTAATTCCTTTTTTTTGTAATAGCAATGTTGTTTGGTTTGTTGAGTAGGGGTGGTCATTTTGTGTGTTGAATCTAGGGCTTCCACTACTAGAACTTTGTCATTTTCAATCACCTCTATTATGGGTGTACCATTAGTAGATTACAAGGAAGTTTATCAGATTCGAAGACATGAAGAATTCATTCAAATGAACATAATCTCTCTTTTCTCAATAACCTCTAAGGTTAATGAAAGTGAACATCAATGAACTTCACAAAAAACAAAGTAACCTATCAAACAAGAACCTTTTTTGGGGGACTTATTTTTGACATTTTTTTATATGTTAAATATGGATAATTTTCTTAAAATATTGGTGATTTACATGTAGATTTTGAAAGTAGCATCAAATTTTTTTTGGACATATTTTTAATACTTTAAAATTTCTTATGTCCTAAGTATGCACATTTTTTTAAAATATTGATTATTTAACCATTTTTCAAGTTGTCTTATTCTTCTTTTTATTTCTCGTCCTAAGATGTTTGTTTTTAAAGAGTTTTTCAAACCTGTGTTTTTTGTTTTTCTTTGCAATGTTTTTTTAAATGAGATTTTTTATTTTTTTTGCAAAGCTTAAAAATAATAATAAAGTTAATATTTTTTATATATTTATATATCGTTATTGAATACTTCAATGCATGTAAAATAATTGTCACTAAAAATAAATAATTTTAAACACTAGACAAAATTGTACATTTTGCATATAGATATAATTTGTTAAAAATGAAATGTTAAATAAACAATTTTTTTTGAAAAAATTAAATAAAAATTTTGGAAAAATAGCAAATTTTATGAATTTTATATCACAAATATAATGACATTTGAAGATTTTTATTTTTATTTATTTATTTATTTTATATATAAAAAACATGATTCAAATAAAATTTGAAGTAAAAAAAAAAAATGTTAACATACAATTAAAAAATCAATAAAATAAAAAAAGAAAATACAATCTCTCTCTCTCTCTCTCTCTATATATATATATATATAATCACCGCCCTTGGCTCTTATTGGGAGAGGAATCAGCGCTTGGCTAGCCGGGGCCAAAGGGTAGTGTTTTTTTTATTAATTTTTCATTTTAAATAAACTATATATATATATATATATATATATATATATATATATATATATATTATATTTGATGCGGAGGTAGACACAGGCTTCCACCGGATCTGATTGCCCTCCTAAACTCCCGTGGCATCAGGGTGCTTGCACAGATTGCTGATCCGGAGGGCTCTGACATACTACACCAGGCTTGGAAATCTGGCACTCAATTAGATATCCCGATCAGATGGCACGAACCCTGGAAAGAATATTGCGATGCCCTCTCTGAATCCCATATCAGAATTGTGGAAGGGCCGGATGAACTCATCTGGCAGATTGCTGATAGTGGGATTTACTCTCCTCGTGAAGGATATAAACTCATCATTAACCACAAAAAGCCGGAAGTGCTAGACAGATGGTGGCACCAGATATGGAAGTTAACTGCATCGCCTAGATCCAAATTATTTTCTTGGTGTGTCCTCCGCAATCGCATTCCCACTGATGAATACCTCAAGCGTAGGGCAGTATCGGGACCCTCGCGTTGTGTGCTGTGCAAAGCAGACACAGAGACCACTGAACACTTATTCTTAAGATGCCCCATTGTTATACAAATATGGCATAATATCAAATTTCACATACAGTACACGGGAGACTGGTCTGGTACAGACCTTATCAGCGCTTGGATAGATTGGGGGAACAAACACAGTGGCTCGAAGATTGTAAACCTCCCTATCATTGTTAACTGGTCTATTTGGAAGTCCAGAAATAGAATGATATTTGATGGATGGGAGGCTAGGTGGCCACTCGTTGAAGCTGGCATCATCACAGCATACAACGAATTACCAAATCCTCCTCCCACAAAACTGCGACGGCCGACCCCTCCTCCCAATATCGACATGGGCTCGCCATGGGCTTTTTTCGACGGGGCTGCAAACGAACATGGCTGCGGAGGGGGTATCATTTTACACATATCCTCGAGGCACTTCTTTCATATCAAAGTAGGATTGGGGGCTGGCACAAACAATTATTCTGAGCTCATTTCTCTCCGACATCTGTTACATTTTGCACTCAGTCACCAATGCACCAGCATCAACATATTTGGCGATTCTCAGATTGTTACAAACTGGGTCAATAGAGTTACCACATGTCACTCACACACTCTAAATGTATTGCTTGATGAAGTATTTATACTAAAGGATGCTTTTAACTTTTTTCACATCTCTCATATATACAGAGAACATAACCAGACTGCTGACAAGCTTTCCAAGGAGGCCGCGGTGATGGAGAATGGGTTATGGGAAATCACTGAATTTTTGGATCAGCAGGAGCAGAAATACTACCATCGGCCATATATAGACCCGACATATCCTACTGCGGGTCAACAGGCGACATAACATAACAGTTTTTTGAGGATTTGACTGCACAACATGATATAATTTGAAATAGATTGAGGATTGTCAAAAATGGCACCAATTTTGCACAATTTTTGAAAATGTAACAGACAGATATACAGCACAGACATGCAAATTTTTTGTGAAAATGTACAGAACAGTTGGCATATGCTTCAAAGCATCTACATATGTAATCTTTCATATTTATAATGAAATATTACGGATTTTTCCAGTGGAAAAAAAAAATATATATATATTATATTTGTTTGAAATGTTTTTGTTTTTGTTTTTGTTTTGTTTTTTTGTTTTTTAATTCATTTCAATGTTTTTTTCAATATATTTTTATTTATTTTTAACTTAATATTTGTTATGATTTAAATATTTTTTAAATTTTTTTAATGCTTTAAATTTGTATTTGTATTTTTTTATTTTTTAAATATCTAATTTACTTTTATTTATTTGTTTTTTATTTTGTCTTTTTTTTTGTGTTAAATTTTTAAATTAAATCATGTTTTTATCTTTTCTTTTTTTCTTTCTCCATTTTTTTTTATTTTTTATTTTTATATTTTATGAGTTAATTTTATTTTTTTAACAGTTTTTGTGCTTGATTTTTTTTTGTGTGTTTTTATATATTTTTTATGTTTGATTTTTTTTTTTGGCCCTTTTTTATGTTTTAATATAGTTATTTATTTATTAGTTGTTATTTTTTAGACTTTTTGTTTTACTTTTAATTTTTGTTTTGTTTTTTTGTAAGTCAAAGCTTTCTATTAAGTGCAAATGCAAATATTTACATGGTTATTCTATAAGATCTTATTAGTCTCATCCCGTCCAGGTTTGTTGACTGTTGCTATCAAATCCAATCCCCTTACACCCACAATTCTGATCACCCACATCCGATTCTATTTCTAAGGAGACTATGATGTCTGTAAGCAAATGCCAACCTAATGTCGCCCAACAATGCATCAATGGGTCACAAAGATACAAGATAACGAAGAACCAAGGAGACGAGAATCAATTGGGAGAAAATCCCAACTGTTTCCCCTCTCGCATTCCGACCAATTCCAACGACACCCCAAAGAGAAGGCGATACGATAGATTAGAATCTATAAAAATTGCCAAGTGAAAACCAAAAGCAGGTGGAGATCAAATTAACCAACCATTCTAGAGGTCGCCACAAGGAGTGCAAGTATAAGTAAGAGTTAGAATTTCTTTTGGTTCGCTTCTGCAAGCTCATGTCACTCCTGGCACCCTCCAATTTAGAGCACATTGCCCATTCAAGTCTCCAATAACTACCAAAGAGCCGGAGGGTTGGCCTATGGCACCAGTCTAGTTCACTTACCCCAAACTAAAATCACCATAATATCATTGTGAAACCCATAATCTGTTGTATGAAACCCTGAACCCACCTGCATTAACATAAATGCTCCCGATCATTGATGGTTGATTTCACACTGGTAGGTTGTTGCATGTTCTACCACACAACACTCCTTCCTTTAACACTATGGATGGTCTAGAGGGAGGCCAGACATGGATCCTGACTACCTTCGGTTATCCACCCCCATCGGGGTGTTTTGTTTTGTATTTTTCATTTTTATTTATTTATCTATTTATTTATTTAATTTTTTATTTTTATTTTTATTTTTTTTCTTTTTCTGCAGGGTCATGTCAATCCTCGACTAGCAACTGAGCCCATTATGTATCAATTTGATAGTTGATTTTAAAGTTTTCGTTACAATGGATCAGTTCTGCTCCCACAGTGTGTCAATTTCATGGTTGATTTTAAGATTTCATTGCAATGGGTCGAGTTCATCTACATTGCATGTTAATTTAATGGTTGATTTTTAAATATTTATTGCAATGTGTCAAGTTGTCTTATGCTAAGATTTTAAAATAGCTATGTTTTTAGCATTTAAGAAAAAAATGCTCTTGGTATAATGATTATTTCATTCAAATGTTCATTTTTAAAGTTTTGTTTAGTCATATAATTATTTCATATTGCCATGGTTGAAATATAATGAAAACTTAAGTTTTTTTTGGTCGTGATATTTGATTTTAATTCGATGGTTGAAAATTTGTCAAAAATTTAAGGTTTTTATGAGTCATGATATTTTATCTTTAACGTTATGGTTGAACACAATTATAAATATATTCTCGTTAACGCCATGGCTGAAAATTGTTGGAATTTTTAGGCTTTTCAGAGACATGATATTTTATTTTTAATGTCATGCCTGGAAATTGTTGGAATTATAAAAAATTTCAGAGTCATCATATTTTATCTTTAACGTCATTGTTAAAAAAATGTTGAAAATTACCCCGAAAAAAAGAGAGATGTTATTCTAACATCAAAATTTTTCGGTTTTTTTTTCCTTTTTTTGTTCTTTTAATGTTTAAAAATTGGTTTTCACTAGAATTTTTAAAAATGTTGAAGATTTAAACCGCCCCCACCACCACAAAAAAAAAAAAAAAAGTCATTCTCCTAGGTTTCTTCACCTAGTGAATTACTACCATTGAGTCTTCAAACATTGAGACTTTGATAATTTTCTTTTCAATTGCCAATTCCAGTCCTTGCCAAAGCGCAAGATATTCAACTTAGTTGTTGGTTTATACCCCCAGGCCCTGTTATCTAGGCAATCCCTTCTACGGAAAGAAGCGATCCCTCTAGTCCAATTAGTGGATCTAGTAACAACCGAAATGAATAGATGCAAAGCTTCCTAGTTTAAATCAGAATGACATGAAAGAGGAAATATGGCCTACCTCGCTCCTATGCAGTCGCTTTTCGATGTCAATATCGATATCCTCACTTCCAAGCTCAATCCTCGCTATTCTGTTGCAAATGAATACTTACAAGAGAGATCAAACAAAGACAACAAAGGAAAAACATAACATATGAATTATAATGTAAACCATATGACAAATCAAGGAGCATCATACTAAGAAAATAGTCATTTACACACTTATGGAAAGTAAACATGCATTCTATTAATAATAAACACAAGAGAGATGCATACAACCACTACCTTGATGTTGGAAGCCTCCTTCGGATGGGTTTCCAAGTCCAACATAAGACTTCTCAATCTCTCTTTCTCCTTCACAAATTGGCAGCAATTAGGCACAATTTGGCAACAATATGACCAATCTAGTCCGACCAACCATTTGAAGGTGTAAGGGAATGCATTTATAGGGAAGGAGAGGTATTTAGGGATCCACAAAAAGGGGAAGAAGGCCACATCTTAAGGGGAAGATCCCTAAAGGTAGGATCAAGGACTCAAAATGGGAGAACTTGACCATATCCTTGTTCAACAATAACCAACTCATCGTTCTCGAGGCTTCTAGTAAGAGAAATTTCTGCTCCATTTTTGGAGAAACTACATGAAGAAGATTATCGCGGATTTTCCTATCCAAAGTCACGCTGGCAGCGCTAGTCACTAGTTAGACCAAAGGGTACCAGCATAGGTTTTCCTGCTAAAAGTAGTGTTGGGCTTGTAAATAGGGTTTTTTGACAAGCTCTTCCAGAATTACTTCAAGGAATTTCTTCTTCTTTTCTTTAGGGATGCTCTGATCAATGTTTTTCATGGTGAATTCATTGACATCTTTTGTCACTTTGCGACATTTTAGGAAAAGTTTGATAGCTTAGGGTATGGGACAAGGAGTGCGATAAATTATTGCATAACATATGCCCCCTAAATCATGAATTCAGAATAGGAAGTGATGGCTGAAGTGCTTTAAAAGTCAAGGTAAGGACTTTGGAGAACTACCATCAGGAGACCTGCAAATCAAACATAATAAAACATATATGACATATCTGAGTAGGCATTTAACAATATACGAATCCACGGCATGGGCGCAGCCATCCGACTAGAAAGGATCATGTGTATGGATCCATGGCATGGACCCAACCATCCAACTAGAAATGATCATGTGTATGGATCCACAACATGGACACAACCATATGACTGGAAAGGATCATATGTATGGATTCACGACATGAACACATCCATCCGACTAGAAAGGATCATATATATGGATCCACGGCATGGACGCAACCATCCGACTAGAAAGGATCATATGTATGGATCCACGACATGGAAGCAACCATTTGACTAGAAAGGATCATGTGTATACAATCATGAATACTAAATAATTCCATGCAACTTGGATTTATTAGATGAAATATAGGGTCTTCATCTATGTCCCGATCCAACCAAATTACAAATCTAACCATGTGAGTAGACGTGTTGAATTCGAACATGGTAGAAACCACCTGATTACCGGTCAATGATGTGAATCATTAACAAGTATAAAAGAAACCACAAATAATGACAATGGCTCTCAAGGTACAACAACACAATCCATGAGTGTGAACAACGAAGCTGAAGTCGAACACTCTTAGAATCATTCGATCGAAGGCCTATGATGTGAACCTATCGTCGAATGCGAATAACCTGCCATTGAGGCATTCAAGCTCCAAGGTACTGAAAGGGAGTTTCTAGATCATTTTCCTGGATAATAAGTTAGAATTGCCAAGAAGTGATCCGTAGAAGGAGGGCCATAATGTTTCCCACATCATCGACACGAAACAAAGGAATTTGTAATTTTGGTGAGAGTGATTCACGATTGTAGCAGAGAAGGTCAAATGGGGTATAAGAGGTTTGAATTTGCAGACAAAACTTCTCTTGAACATATCGGTGACACAACTCCAGATTTTGGCTGCATTTGACTCAAAACGGGATCAATGGTCATGATGATGATAGGTAACAATCAGATGAGAGGAAAATGGATTTCCCAAACCGAGAAAGGCAAGTGACGAAGTGAGGATATCCCAAACCCAACATGAAATGCGTATGAGTGTCATGTTCAAGATCAACATGTTGCCTTTCATGTAGAATACAAGACATTTACTTCCATTTTTCCCTCACTATTTCTAGTGAGTACCTCTTTATTTTTAATCATAAGCTTTAAGAGGATACCATATGCTTGTCGTATAAGTTCATCATGTGGATGAATCCATCGTAGGAACGAGCCCTAGGAAGGAGTAACTCAGTTTCTTCACGGTGACAAGTCTTTAGTCGTTTAAGTTTTACGAGTTCGACGGAGGGGTGACTCAACATATTTTTCATGTTTAGAGAGTTTGAAAAAGAGGAAAAAAGGAAACTCCAAATATCCTTTTCAGAGATAGTCTCTTAGGTCCGAAAATGTAGAAAACAATACTCAATAGAACCTCTTAGCCACTTGTGACTAAGGTATTCATTTTTTTGTACATTAGTCCATCTCAGTCCGAAAAAGGGTTAAACTTATACTGAGTAGATGTCTTTTCATTTACTTTTACGAGTTCGAAAAGACAACTGTTTGACAATATTTTCGTATTTTTGGAGTCCAAAAAGAGCTAAAAAAGGACTCCGCATGGAGGAACGAGTGGTATAAAAGGATAGCAACTGGTTCCAGTCATGATGGAACTACTCAAAACATGTAAAGGTTAAGAGATGGTGATGATGGAATGAGAAAAACCAAGGCTCATCTAGCAAAAACAGGCTGATAGAAACGACAATCATGAAAGGTAAGATGAAAATGGTTTAATTTTTACACAAGCTTGAAATATAGGAAACTCTGCTTGAAATTGGTTTCATTTTTACACAATCTTGAAACATGTAGAAACTATTTTTGAGATTGATTTGCATGCCCCTAGCATAATGACTCAATTCGAGGTACATGCCTCCCAGGCTTCATTCCATTCACCTAAGTAGACTATTGGTTACTATAGGTGGATGGAATGAAGGTTCATTTACAAGATCAAGTGAAAGACTCAACTGGGAATTTACGAGATCTAAACAAAGACTCGAATTGGAAGGGGATTTGTTTCATTTTTTAAACAGGATTGACACATGAAAAGAACCATGCTCATGACACCTTGTTTCATTTTTTAAGGAGCTTGACACAAGAAAAGTAACTGTGCTCCAAGAACCTTGATTCATTTTTTAAGGAGCTTGACACAAGACAAGGAACTCTGCTCTGAGAACCTTGATTCATTTTTTAGGGAGGTTAACACAAGACAAAAGAACTTTGCTCCGGGAACCTTGATCATAGCCCATAAGATGCTATTGATTCCAAGAGGTTCTCATCAAATGGGAGAACAATACTCTGGAAGGGATACATGTCAAGGGATCTCATGGGAAGATCGAGCTTTAATGCTCCCATTACATGATGCACTATATCATTGACTAGATCATCAGTAGACGCAAGCAAGGAACAAGTGGCCACATAATTAACCTATGGTGGGGGTGATACCACTTTCATACAAGGAACATTTAGGGAAGATGGTTGATCGAGAGTCAAATTAGGACCAATGAATGAAAGTTGATCAATGGCCACAATTCTTCCTTCATGCGGGAAACATATGACACGAAAGAGAGAAGAGACAAGAGCTCCCATGACATAAACATAGTCACGACCAAGGATTAAATTAAAATCCAAAGGGCCTTGGACGACCATCATATCAAGATAGATGATTTTTCCTCCTAAAGTAATAGGCAACTTAGGAAGGATCCCTAAGTGGTTTCTTTGTTAAAAGCTAACAGATTCTGGGTAACAGGCACAAATTGCGGAGAACCTAAAGCTTTCCAAGTAGTTGAAGAAAGAATATTAACAGATTCACCTTCATCTATGATTGTGCTAGTTACAAGTATATTATAAATCTGTACTGTGATCTAAAAGGGCACATAAGAAGGAAGATGATATCCTGCTAGTCGACTCCAATCAAAGAAAGTGACTAAACTACTTGGAGAGGGTGCCATCGCAATGGGAGAATTACCCTATTGTGTTACAAGAATGGGAGGATCACCCCCCTATACTCTGGGAATAGGAGGATCACCCCCTGTACTCTGGGAATAAGAGGATTGCCCCCCTGTACCATGGGAACACGAGGATTTTCCCCTAATTCTTTGGAATTTGAAGAAACTAGAAGAACTTGAGGGGTACAAACTTCACTCTCTACATGATAGACACAATCAAATGAAAGTGGAACCAGGTCAACCATTTTTTTGACCAATGGTTGGTCGAAAATAGACTCATGGGATTCACTTTTAGAGAGAGTGGGATTGACCAGAGATCAATTTTGATAAATCACTTGATCAACTAGTGGAGGGTCAAGGGAAAGCTTCCGATAACCAGTCGGAAGACGAGGTTGAGAAGCGGTAATGTTATCCAACACTTTAGAGGCTTCATCCATACGAGGAAAAAGGTGAATATGATGATTCCCTTCACATAACCTACAGGGAAATTTGACTTTTCCCTTTTTCCCATGGGCTTTACTGTCACTAGGTGAACATTTATCACCATCATGATCTCCAGAGGCTGATGACAAAGGTTGATGTGAACCTTTGGACCACACTTCTAAGACCTTGGGAATACCAGGACAATCTTGAAGAAGGTGGTCAGCCTTGCAAAGCTTGCAAGGGAATTTCACTTTATGAGGTCAATTGGAAGTTTTCTCAACATCAAATGCATCAGTAGCATCAACTTCTTGGTTGCCCCTTTGCTTATGTTTCTTCTTCTTATCCACATGGTTACTAACTTGCATGTTTTCACTAGACGATGAAGAATAAGAGGAAGAAGACCAAACATGCGAAGAAGGCAAAGGGTAAATTATAAGATTAACTAGAGGTTGATATGGTTTAGGTGGAGGAGAGCCCGGTTGAGGAGCAATTTGGATATTCGGAACCATAGGGGTCGAAAATAACCAAACCGACAAACCAATGGTGAATCTAGGAAGGGATAACGTTTCCATATAGGGAGCACCAACATTTCCAAAAGAAGTAAAAGGACTAGGATTCCCATCAGAGGGGTTTCCTTGGTTGGTAGATGCAAGAACCGTTTCCATTAGTCTCAAAACAAGATCTACTAAGGAATATTTCCACAGGAAGGATATTATTCTGTGATCAATTAATTTTAGAAATTAACAACAAATAAATAAAAAGGGGTAACTGGGCATAATGGTTTAGCAAGCAACCATGAACTCCAATATACACTTTGGCTATCTAAAGACTTAACATACGACAACCAATGTCCCCTACTGTTGTGTTCTGTGTATCACGGTATACAAGGTGGTAGACTTAGTTACTTATGGATGGATAGAAACCTATAGGGGACTCCCAAAATATACATGACGGTACGTGAGAGTGCAGTCTGTGGTAGCGTTGTCTTATGCATAACCATTCGATGAGAACGTTCCCATATACTTACTATGCGTGGAGCACCTCCGATATACTCAAAAGTACTGGAGAATGGTCCTATACACTTCTGTACGTGGAACGAGATTTCACCCCCAGGATACAATGCTGGAAAATAACGACAACTCCTATGTTTAAAGATGCCAAAACACGTCTATAGCCTAGACCTCTAAATTTTTGTGTTAAGTTCCAAATGCTCCTTAGGTTAATTGAGGTAAATTTTAAGTTTATCTTCAATTAAGTTTTAGTTTTAAGGCTCAAAACAATGTCACGTGAACACCTATGATGCAACTATCATGAGAAAAGGATCTTTTCTGTTTCGATCAAAGCTAATCTAGTATGGAAAGAGATTGAAACAATGATGCAACAACAATGAATGCAGAAAACAAAGATTTCCTAACGAGATCTTTCACTTTCATTTTCCAAATGTAACCACCAAAAGCAAAATAATTTCAATTTTTCTTTCGATGAATGAGAATGCACTCGATGCACTTTTAATTTTCAATCACAAAACAATTTAATCTATGTCCAATGATAAATCTCAAAAAATGACTTTTCAATGCAATGTGATCTAATGCATTTTATGAAAAGTAAATTATGAGATGAAAACTAAACGATTGCAAAATCAATTTCTTTATGAATGAAAAAGAACTACTACTACTCAATCAACAAAAAATAAGTATTTTCCCACTCATACAAGCAACAAACAAATATTTTAATTGACTCAAAGAATCAAATACTCAACCAAAATTTATTGTCACCACTTCAAACAATGAGAGGGACTTCTGCACACCACAAAGGAACTAACACAAATCAAAGAAAATTAAATGCACATAGAGCAGGAGGATGACCTGAGAGATCAGGACACACTAGGATTTTTAGCAGAAACCCTAAAAATTCTCAATTTTAAGGATCAACACTACTTTACATAGAAAAATCTACGCTGACAGGGTCATCAACATACTTTACATAGCAAAATCCGTGTTGGCAACATCACTTTACACAACAAAATCCGTGCTGGACGAGAAACTGGACCAGTGCAAGTAGACAGTGGAAGGCAGGGTTTCCAGCATGACTATATTGGGAAAAATCAGCGTTGTCAACATGATTATGTTTGAGAAAAAGGGCGTTGGGCGAGAAAATCTTAGGAGAAGTAAACAAGGTTTGAACAAAACCCTAGACCTGATACCCTAAAACACAGAATACTTACAGTGTAGACTGAAACATAATCAAAACCAAGGATCATTCAATGGTTTGCCAAACTGAAAAAGAAAGCTAAATGTAAAAGGAAGGATGATTCGGCTATAGGATCCCTAGTAGAGTCGCCAATTTGTTATCTAGGCAATCCCTTCTACGGATAGAAGTGATCCCTCTAGTCTAATGAGTGGATCTAGTAACAACCAAAAGAAATACATGAAAAAGTCTCCTAGTTTAAATTAGAATGACGTGAGAGAGGAAAGATGGCCTACCTCACTCCTATGTGGTCACTTTTCGATGTTGATCCTAATCTCCTCACTTCCAAGCTCGATCCTCACTATTTTGTTGCGAATGAATACCTGTAAGAGAGATCAAACAAAGACAACAAAAGATAAACATAACATATGCATTCTAATGTAAAACATATGACAGATCAAGGAGCATCATACTAAGCAAGTAGTCATTTACACGCTTCTGAAAAGTAAACATGCATTCTATTAATAATAAACCCAAGAGGGAAGCATACAACTACTGCCTTGATGTTGGAAGCCTCCTTAGGGATGGGTTTCCAAGTCTAGGCCAAGAATTCTCAAGCTCTCCTTTTTCCTTGAACAAAAATTGGCAGCAATTAGGCACAATTTGGCAACAACATGACCAATCTAGTATGACCAACCATTTGAGTGTGTAAGGGAATGCATTTATAGGGAAGGAGAGGGAGTTAGGGATCCACAAAAGGGAGAAGAATGTCCACATCTTAAGGGGAATATCCCTAAAGGTAGGATCAAGGACTAAAAATGGGAGAACTTGACCATATCCTTATTCAACAACAACCAACTCATCGTTCTCGAGGCTTCTAGTAAGAGAAGCTTCTACTCCATTTTTTGAGAAACTGCCTGAAGAGGATCAATGTAGATTTTCCTATCCAAAGTTGCGCTGCCAGCGCTAGTCACTAGTTAGACCAAAGGGTACTAGCACAGGTTTGCCTGCTAAAAGTAGCGTTGGGCTTGCAAATAGGGTTTTTTGACAAGCTCTTCCAGAATTACTTCAAGGAATTTCTTCTTCTTTTCTTCAGGGATGCTCTGATCAATGTTTTTCATGGTGAATTCATTGACAATTTTTGTTGCTTTGTGACATTTTGGGCAAAGTTTGATAGCTCAGGGTATGAGACAGGGAGTGCGACAAATAATTGTATAACAGGCCCTAAGCAAATTGAGTCTCTATTTTTGCATCAAGGCGAAAGATAACTCTAGCCACCCCTGGATGTTTTATAAAAATTTTAACAAAATAAACTAGAAAATGTATATTTGGAAAGAGACCAAAAGCTATAATAATAAGACTACTCTAAATATTTTAACCATAAGACTTTATTTTCTTAATTACTTTATAATATATCTATATATATATATATATATATATATATATATATTGTTGGGTTTGGAGCATGATTATCATCCTAATTTAGAGGTCTTTGTTTCAGTCGGATGTATACCCCAGGAAGATTGTACACCCCTCAACGTGAGGGGGTGCGGGGGGATGATCTGACGGTAGAATTTATGTTTAGTTTAGGGTATTTTGCCCTAGAAGGCAACCCCTCTCTTTGTATGAGGGTATTGTATTGAGGCTATGATATAGATGTGTATTCTTAGAGCGAGAAAAAGATAGGTGAGACTGTGAGAGAAAACAGAGGATATTACAATGGATCTGCTGTAGGTTGTGTCTCTTCATTTTGTTGGATAATAAAAAGGAAGGACTGGTTGTTCGGGATGGACGTAGCCCAAACTCGGTGAACCACATATATCTGTGTCTCTCTTGTTTTATGTGTTTTCTGTGTTTATATTTCTGCAATATTTTATGTGTTCCATTGCTCTGTAATATATATAATTTTCTAACAACTGGTATCAAATCCGAAGGTCTATTTGGCTGACAAACTCGCAGGAGAGAAGGGTTCCTAGTTCGAGTGGGAGCAATGGCAAAAGATGGTAAGTTTAGGGTCGAGAAATTTAACGGCCAAAACTATATAGATATATATATATATATATATATATATATATATATATATATATATATATATATATATATATATATATATTGCTTTTTACCATATATTTTTTTTTTCCCCTAGGAAAAAGTCGTAATTTTATTCAAGAATTGATAAAATTACATTTTGTAGATGCCCAAGGCATATGCAAATGGCTGATCCTGTTAATCACAGGCAGCGGTCAAAAAACAATAACACTAGGTAGCAGAGAAACTATCCTGAAAAGTCAGGAGACAACAGAGTAACAGTAAAAAAAAAAAAATAAATTGTGTATGCCAGCTAGCCTATGCTTTCCTTCCTTTCTTCTTTTCCACCCGTCGCCATCCTCCTGAGTCAGCGATGGGTGTAATGATAGCTAGCTGGTTCTCCATAGTGTTCACTGGTGGTTCTTTGTCCGATTCCGAGCCCCCTGAGCTGTGGGTTCTCTTTATGCCGCTTGCTTCCAATTGTGGTTCCTGTTGCAGATCTGTGATGATTGGCCCCGCTTGGGTGGATGGTGGATTCGCTGCTTGAGCATGTTCCTGTTCCATTTGAGAGTCTGGTTCCTTCAGGTTCTCTGTGATTTCCTCATTTATGTCTTCTTCTTCTATTGGGTCTGTGTTCTGCCAGCCTTTGGGCTTTTTTGGTTGTTTCTTAGTTTTCCTGGGGTCTTTTCGGGCTAATGGGCAGTTATTTTGAAGGTGCCCTGTCTGTAAACAGGTCCTGCATCGGAAAGCTGTGTTTTCATAGTCGAGCTGCTGTATCCATTGAGTATTATTAAAGTTCAGCGTGATGTGGTCGGGTAGCCCTTCGCTCAGATCCACTTCTACGCATATTCTGGCAAATGTGAAGATTCCCCTGATAGCTCTTTCTTCATCCATTTTTAGGAATTTCCCTAGAGAATTCCCAATAGCGATTAGTACTTTGTGGTGCCAGAAGTGAAGTGGGAGTCCATGCATCCTTACCCATACAGGCATTTTTGAGACTTTCATTGTTGTAGCATCAAAGTCCGAGAACCAGGGGGTGGTGAATAGACCAGCACTGCCCCAGAACCAAGGGCCCTGGTTGATAATGCTGTCTCTTTCCTGTTCTGTGTCAAATTTAACTATGAAGAAACCCTTAGGGCATAGATAAACTTCACAGTTAGGTGACCATGTTGAGTAGATCCATTGATTTAGGGCATCTGATTTAGGCCAGAAGCCATTGAATCTACAAATAATTGCAGTGTTGGCTAGATCGGTGAGTAAATAATTTACCTCTGGCTCAGTAACTTGTAGAGTTGGTGATTCTGGCTTTTGTTCAACAATGTATGGACCCGGCAGCTCTGACGGTGGTGCTGTTTTGTGTTCCATTTTTTTCCCTTTCACTGCATCCCGAAATGAGCTGGTGTTTTTTGAGCTGGATCCACTGCTACCACCACACAGTCGTAGATTAATAATGATGGTTGAATCATTGGTAATACTGCTTTGTTGAAGAGTGTGGCTGTCCTGTAAACTGTAGCCAGAATAGATAAGGTTTTGATAATGAGCTGGGATTCCCAGCTGCCCCTGGATCCTCTTCTTTAATTCGTGTACAGGCGAACCCTTACTTAGTCGCATGCAAAAATGTTTGCCTGCAATAGTTTTTATAAAGATCTGGATCAGATCTGTGCTGGTGTGGAAAAACCCCTGATTCACTGGTTCATATGCCAGATCTGCCTGATATAAGGTACCAGGGCTCTCTGATTTCAGGTCCGGGTCGCTCTTTCTTTTTCCGTCTGAATATGGGGGCTCGATGTACAGTGTGACCCCTGCTAGCGCGGCCCTCTCCGTCCACACTGATCCATACTTGACGTTATTTGAGGTCAGAGGGAGCGGGTGAAAATGTATTACCAGGGGCGGATCTGTACATTGACGGACCTCCAGCCACAGCGTACCATACTTGCCGTTATTCGCATTCAGAAGGTGCAGATCGAGGCGTGACTGTATCATCAAAAGCAGATCTGGCCATAGGCCAACGGTCGAAAGCAGATCTGAACATAAGCATTCGAAATCATGCTGGCCGTGACCTGCTACAAGCTGGGCAGGGGTTTTACCATGAAAATAAGCTTTATTCAGTAAATGGGAAAACCAGAAAGACCTGTAAGCCGAGCTTTCTCCAATCAAGGCGTGATTTGTTGCCTGGGGGTTGAGCTCGAGTCCTCCGCAGTACCCTATCCAGGACGGCGTAGTCAGGTCGTGGACTTCGGCCTTCAATCTCCAGGTCTCTGTCGATGACTTCGCCTCCTCGCATCGCACATTGTCGGCGGCCCTGCTGTAAACCCTAGCCATGATCCTTTTTCCCACAACTAATTAATTCTTCTCTGAAATCCTTTTTGTAGAGCTCTGAAATTCTTTTTGTTTTGTATATAGGATACAGTTCGCTTTTTACCATATATGTATGTACATAGTTGACATTTTAATAAAATAGTGTCGATCATAAATAAAATACCTCAATGTCCATTTTACATAAATTATTTTAATGTCACCTATGTATATATGGTAAAAAAACAAAAACAAAATCTATGTATATATTACATAAAGCAATTAAAAAAACATTTTTTTAATGGTAAAAATATTTCAAATAGTTTTATTATTCTACATTTTAGCCCTTTTTCATATATATATTTTCTAGTTTATTTTATCTAGAATTTTATCAAACATTTGGTATAATTTCAAGGTGTAATCTACAAAATTCAAATGCCAATGGGGATTTTCAAGGCATTGAATCTATTTATATACTTAAAAATTTAATTGAAGATTTTAGTGTATTTACATTCAAAGTTGCAATTTAAATAATGAAAGCACAAATTTATCAATGTCCAAGAGGATCAAATCTCTTGAGGTGAAAATCTATACTAGTTTTAAAAAAAACACATGTCAATTCTAGGTTGAGCATGAATGGAATCACACATCGCCCTCATTTTAAACTGTAGAATGTACCTCTCAACTCAATAAGTCATTACATATTCTTCCTTTATTAAAATTTAAAAATAAAATTAAAATCATTTATATAAACATGAATCGACGCTCACAACATTTATATTTAATGTGAACAATATGATAAATGTCTTAACTAATGGACTTTGAATTTACATTCAATATCAAATTTTTTAATTAATAAAATTAATAAAGCATTGTAATTGAGTACTCAATGTTTCTAACGGATGTTATATATATTGCATTGTACATTTCTATATGTTGCCCCAGATATCTATAAGACTACCAAGCAAAGCATCATCGTTCATAATCTTATAACAAGAATCATAGGTTTATGAGTCACTGTGTAAATATTTACATTGTATTTATATGCTACCCATTATATTTACAAGAAGCAGAAGAATTATTATCCCTACCACAGGTAGGTATTATGCATTTGGTAAGTGCCTTGACCTTGAATTAATCCACCATTGACCAAAAATCAAATTAAAATGCATAAATTTAACGTTATACAATGAAAATAATTTATCTTTTAAATTTTTTTAATTCTATTTATTTCAACTCTCATTGGTTCAGTTGCATTGGCTGTTATTTTGTAATCATAGCTGACATACATCCGTACCATCACCTCATAGTTAGTTCTCAGCCAATTAAGCTACTGTAGCCTCATGCCTTGAAATTCCACAATATTGGTGATGATCACTTATCTATACCACAATGATGAATGAATGATAAAGCCCAACTTTCGAATCTCGTCCCTTCTCCTTGTCTCCATTATGATTCTTCTCGTTGCCACTATGGTCTTCCTAATTAAGGTTTTGCTTGTTTTTTGTTACAACTTCATTATGATTATGCTTGTTGCCATTATGGCCTCCACCATTAAGGTTTTGCTTGTTGTTGGTTACAACTCAATTATGATTGTGCTCGTTTCCATTATGGTCTCCGTCATTAAGGTTTTGTTGATTCTTGGTTACAAAGTATTGTTTTGAACTCCTGATAGAGTAAAGTTCAAGAAAGTACATTGTGCTTGATTATGAATCACGAGAAACTAGCGTTTGAATCTTAAAATGTTTGACAGGTCAGCTAATACATACAAACTGAGAACACAATAGGCAATATCAACCATCATAATTGCTAATGTCTTTATAAACTCTCCTAAATATTTTGATGGCATGAATTTTGGTTATGATTTCTGAATTAAATTCTCAATGGTCTCTTTCTTATTTTCTAGGACACTTTGTGGAATTTTAGTCTTGTCCTTTCAACTTCTAATCATATTTAAATTTTATATAATTTCGGAAATTTAAATTTCATATAATATTTTGGAAATTTAAAATTTCTAGAGCTAGTTTTGTTTCTTAAATTTTTAGTTATTTTTTTACTTAAAAATAAATTACTTTTGATTTGTTTCATCATATTTAAATTTATATAATGCAAAATTTAAAATAAATTGTCATTCGTGCCGCTAGCAGGTATAGGTAAGTGCATCGACCTTGAGTTATTCCACCATTGAAGGTTAACCTTGTAAAACAAAAATAATTTTTTTTTTTTAATTTTTAATTTTTAATTATTTCAACTCTCATTGGTTCAGTTGCATTGGCTTTTTTATTATTATTATTGTCATGGCTAACGTACAACCATCGTACGACAATCACCTCACAGTCAGTTCTCAACCAATTAAGTTCTTGCATGCCCCTTGCCCAAATCGAGAGCCAGTGTTTAAATATGTTGACAATTAGCCTGACTCCTATAGAGTGCCTCAAACATTGTTTGGGCAACGACAATAAATTCACTCTTATTTTGTGTATCATCATCCATTTTCAGTTTCCTTGTAGAGATTTCATTCTTTCATTCCTTTTGCATATCGTAATGCTCACAACTTGTGTCCCTTATTTAATATTGTTGGTGTACAATGGGTATGTTATCTTATCAATCACATCGTTGTTGTTCAATGGTCATGTTATACGACCAATCAAGTGTATCATAATCCCCATACTGAGACGTATATGATCAATATGTATGGATTTAAAAAATCTACAATGATCCCATACCTACCAAATTCCAAACCTAAAGTCTAGGTTCAATAAATCGACAATGGAACAATGTTTGACAGTTATAAAGCCTAATTGTGAGGGAAATGCAAAACATGTTATCAGAACAACAATTAAAGATTAAAAACACAATACAATCAAATTGACAACACGGCAATAATGAAATTGTACAATAATTAAAAGTTAAAAACACAACAATAATACAATACAATAACTATCAAACTCACAATGGAACAATAATTTAACAACAGTGAATAGCACATGACGATAGAGTCATAGTTGTGTAGCATGTCTTTTTTTCTTTCGAAAGGTTACATAGCACTACAATATTCTTATAATAAATGTTTGTCCATGTACCTTGTTTATAGTGAACAACTTTACTAGTCATTTTAAAAAACTACTTAAGCACTTTACTATGAATGTTGGGCAAATTATGAAGAATTTAAAGTTGAAGGAAATTAATTTTTAATATTATTTTTCATTGTAGATTTTTTATAGTGGCTAACTTCAATAGTAAAATTTAAAATATTTTAGGCACTTTGTTGTCAATGCAGTGGTAAATTATGAAGACTTTAAAGTTGAGGACTGTAAATGTTTGTCGTTGTAGCTTATTCGTGGTGACTAACTTCAAGAGTCATTGCATAAAATTGTTTACTCACTCTCACTCTACTCTCAATGTGTGGTATTTAAAGTGATATATTGGAATTTGGTCCACACAGAGAGTTTTCCAAACCAATTATACAAGTCTTTGATCGCGATAACAATTACATTTTGCATTGAAATGTTTCCAATTTTTGATTTCTTTTTCCCGTACATCAATTTTTAATAAAGTTTTTAAAATAATATATAAATGATAGAGAGTAAATATTTTTTTAATGAATTTATTTATTTTAGTGAACTAATTTTATTATTATTTTTTTAATTTTTATTTTACATTTTAATGTTTTAAGTTGTTCTTTTGACTTTGTGTTGTTTTTAAATAAATTGAATATTAAAAAAAAAAGTTCTTATATTGAATCTTCCACCCTAATTTAATTATATTGTTTTTCACTCTAATTTAGCTATAGTTAAACTAAGTAAGAGTAGCTACTTTGTAGCCCTTGTTCAAATGTGGGAATTGGTCTATACCTTTCAAAGTTCAATAATTGACTTTTACAATCATGACATGTTTTCCAACCATGACAACTACTATTTAGTTGATTCATAGAAATAATTAAAATATAAATTTGAGTTTTACAATCATAATAGCTCTGCTAGCATTAAATGTTACATGTTACCATTATATTTTTTTAAGAAAGGAATCACTTATTATTATCCCTGCCGGAATTAATCCGCCATTGACCTAAAATTAAATTACAATGCATAAGATTAACCTTATAAAACTAAAATAATTTATTTAACTTGCTTCCTTCAAGAATCACTTATTATTATTAATGTTGAAATTAATCGACCATTGACAAAAAATCAAATTACAATGCATAAAGTTAATCTTATAAAATGAAAATAATTTATTTAACTTGCTACCTTCTAGAATCACCTATTATTATTCCTGCCGGAATTAATCGACCATTGACCAAAAATAAAATTACAATGTATAAGGTTAACCTTAAAACAAAATAATTTGTTTAACTTGTTTCCTTCATTTAATATTGTCGTTGTACAATGGTTATGTTACCGTCGTTGTTAAATTGTCATGTTATATGATCAATCAGGTGTATCATGATCCCAGTAATGAGATGTATATGGTCAATATCTATAGTAGTCATTGTTTGAACAATTTAAGCACTTCATTATAAATATCATGGAAATTTAAACAGAATATAAGGAAGCCTTTAAATTTAACAGTGATATGGTATTTATTATGGAATCAAAGCAACAAAACTATGTGTTTGAAGAGATTCTTCAAAGGTCTATCATGCATAAGCTAAATCATCAAGTTATGTCCTTCACGACTCTCAAATTTTAAAATGCTAAACCATTAATTACTATCAAATCCTTGACCATTTCGTCTAGGCGCCCCGTGAACATTTAGTATCTTATTGCTAGCTCGATGCATATCAGATGACAAATGATGTTTTCTTTTAGCCTTATGCAAAGGGACAAATATTTTAGTCAAAAATATTATTGGTAAAGTAATACATTTCCATCAATTATATATATATATATGTGTATGCCTACGTGTAATGGTTATGAAAATGTAGTGCTCTAATATGGATTGGATCATTATATTGTTTGTCATCCATCTCGATGCATTCATAGTGGAAAAATTGGAGGAATCAACTCATGGGACCATTTTTACCAGTGGGACCCAGTTTGGCAAAACGGGGTCTCAAACCTTCTGGGAGCGTTTTGAGGCATCAAATAAATTTTTTTGGAGGTAAAACCTTTTCATTTTGGTGTAGAACCATTCCATGTTATTCTACACACAGAGATATTTCCAATGGCACAAGAAGCACGTCAATCGGAGTCCGTATGCAAAAGTTATGCCACTTAGAAGTTGACCTTTTTGTTCTCACACCTATAGTTCGGAAGGATGTCGCATCAACCCCCATTATTTATGGAAAAAGGGATAGCCACATGTTTTTGATGTAAAAGACTCAATAAGATTCTATATTGTAACTCTAGTTAAGAGTTGATGTAGTCAAAATTAACCACTAGTAGGCTATCAGGTTGTGTTATAACCGAGCCACTAGGAAGAAGAGACATTCCATTCTTTTGAGAGAAATTTGTTCCATAGATCAGCAAAGATAGCCAGAAGAGATAGGAGGTAGAGAACACAAAGAGAATTTGTGCACCATAACATCCCACAGGCCACAAGCATTACTTCTTTTTACCTGCAGCCATATTTCCAAACAGAGAAGGAGAGCGAAACAACCTCACCTTCCAACTAGGTTTTCCATCAAAATGGTTTCCCAGAGAATATATCTTTTGTCTTATGTGTGTGTGAGAGATTAATTTGTCGTTATCTACTTTTCTACATAATTTCCATTCGCATGCATGCACTAATTACATTTAATTCTACATACCTTAAAGTTTAATAAAATTGTAATAGTGTAGAAATTCTGCATTTTAATATTTTATTATTAGATATGTGTGTGATGAAGTGTCTAGTGAAATATCCACGGAAGTTTATGGATTATTTGGTATCATAGCCTCAACCTAGGTTTTATTTCCTTGAGTTGCGTTTGAAGGGGCTATTGGAGGAATCATCGCACCTCTGCGGAATCCGGTATTTCCACCTTGTAGATCCTAGTTACTGTTTGGAAAGTTTACCAACACCTTCAGGTTTTGGTGTAAGGGAAAACCTCCTCATGGTATTAGAGACAAATTTATTTGGGTATTTATGGATATTTACAGTGGATCTAGGTTGGCGGGGTCGAAAATCGTAAAACCCTAATCATTGTTGATGAATCTATAAACGAACCTCGTGATCCTACAGAGGTGAGGTTTTCGTGGCTCGAACAACAAGTCGCGGATATAAACCACAATGTAAAACTCCTCATGGAAGCCCTAAGAAATAAGCTGGGGATACTTGGAGAATGTGGGGGTTCGAATGCATAGTACAAATCATAAGGGAGATTAGGAGATCGGAAAGACACAATGAACCAGCCGAAGAAAGAACTCGGAAACTATTAAGCTAGTTCGAGTGCCATGAATCAATCCATGTTTAAAATGGAAGCAAAATTCAATATCAATTCGTACCACAGTGATATCGACGCTCTAAAGCTGAACCACTGCTTGTAGAAATTGGAAGTTTATTTAAATGTCCATCAGATCAAGGAAGGGCAAAAGATCTCATTCACGTAGCTGAAAGTAGGGGGCCATACACTAACTTGGTGGGAGAGCCACATGGAAAACCTGAGGTTGGAGGGAGAACCTCCAGTGACTAAGTGGGAGGATTTCAAAACCCTCATTAAGTCACATTTTTATCCCATTGGGTACGTGGAGGACCAGTGATTCCATTCACATTACTTTAGGCAAAAGTCGGGCCAAAATGTGCAAGACTACAACACAAAATTTAAAAACATGACTATAATGTTTGGTATCTCTCCAAAGAACCCATATGTACTCCTCAATTATTTGGGGGGTATGCACTGCCATCTGCATGAGAAAGTGATGTTGTTCAAGCCCAAATCAGTGGACGAGGCTTATGTACAGGCACAATACCTGGAGAACATAGGCCTGAAAAGAGCGCAAAGTGTATCGAAGTAGAAGGAGCAATAGGAAGCTTCTAAGGAGGGGAAGACGAAGAAAAAAGGGGAAAATATAAAAATACAAAGGCCACAACACACCAGTGAAAAGATACTAGCAACCACTGAGGTAGTGAATCAGTGTTGGAAGTTGCATCCAAAGCTAAACCCGAAGAGCAAGAAGAAAGATAATACGAAGAAGAATCATATGGCTACAGATTTGAGTAACCAAGTTGAAATCAACTCGGATGTGGATGAGAAGATCGTATGCATGTCAGTGTAGGAGGAGGTGAATATGAGTAGCCTTCAACAATAGGAAGAGAAAGCAATGGCCAAACTCTTCCATATAAAGATATAGGTCAAAAAGACAAAGGTTGATGCTTTGTTTGACTCAAGATCACCGGAGAATCTCATTGCAGTAGAGCTGGTCAAGAAGTTAGGGATGTAAGTTTGTGATCATCCAAACGAATATCCATTGGGATGGGTAAATAAGGATGCAGAGCTGAAGGTGACTAAACAGTGTAAAATTATATTTGCTATCAGTGCTGATTTTATTGATGAAGTAGATCTAGATGTGGTTCCACTTGATGTATGTGCAGCCGTGTTTGGCAGTCCATACATGTACATGCATGATGTAATATTCATGAGGAGAGCGAACTAGTATTGACTCATCAAGGATAGAAAATCATTCATAATTAACGTGCACAAAGGCAAGTAAAAAATATCACTAGTAAGTGCCAACTAAGCCAAGAAATTGATTAGTTCCGGTAAAAAGTATGTTTTATTGTTTTTAAGAGAAATTTAGTCTGAAGAGGAGTCAATAAGAGGAAAGGCATCCTTGGAGGGGTGTACTAAGAAACAAAAACAACAAATGGAGGATTTGTTACAGGCATACAGGGAGGTGTTCTGAGAGCCTAAAGGGTTGCCACCTAAGAGAGAAGTGGAGCAGGAGATCTAGCTATTGTCGGATTCCCCATTCCCAAATATTGGGTTGTACAGGAAGTCTATCATAGAAGCAAGTGAGGTGAAGAAACAGTTGCAACAGCTATTGGAACAGGGTGTCATTCAACTGGGTACATCACCATGTGGGTCACCCATCATCATTGTGTCGAAGGATGGCACTAGGCGGATGTGATAGATTACAGGGCATTGAACAAAATTATGCTCAAGAACAGATACCCCTTGCCCAATATAAATGATATTTTGGATCAACTGTAGCAAGAAAAATACTTCACCAAGCTATAATTGAAGTATGCACATCACCAAGTTCAATCCAAAGAAGAAGATACATGGAAGATTGCCTTCAAAACTAGGAAAGGTTTGTACGAGTGGTTAGTCATGCCATTTGGCCTATGTAATGCACCAGCTACATTTATGAGATTAATGAATGATGTATTGCACCATTTTATAGATTAATTTGTTATTGTTTATTTGGATGATATATTGGTATATAGTCCTACCTTGGAGGAGCATATATCACATTTAATGCAGGTGCTAGAAATTACATTGAAGAAGCACCAATTGCTAAAAAATCTCAAGAAGTGTGAGTTTGCACAACAACCTTTGGTGTATCTGAGGTATGTGATCGGTGGAGGAGAACTGGGGATAGATCCTTCCAAGATAGCACTAGGGCATGTGGTCAGTGCTTACTAATGTTTCTAAGGTCATTAGTTTTATTGGGGTAGCACATTGCCTAAGGAATTTCATTGCCTTATTTTCAGCTGTAGCAGCACCGCTCCACGCCATAATAGCAAGTGGCAAGAGTTTCCAGTGGGGAAAAGGTAAGTAAAGGGATTTTGAAGAGCTAAAGGAGAATACTAACCAATCACCATTTATGGCATTACCAAACTTGCAGTGACCCTTTGAAGTGGAGACAAGTGTGAGTGGGTATGCTATGGGAGTTGTCTTTATGCAAGGAGGAAGGCATGTATGCTAACATTCTAAAGTATTTCATGGGGCAATCCTTAACTACCCTACCTATGACAATGAGCTCAATTCCATGGTGCAATCTGTGAAGAAGTGGAAGCACTATCCGACGGGAAAGGATATAGTAATCCACACATATCACTAGCCGTTACAGTACTTGCAGGCCTAGAGTAAGCTACACTAGACTAGGCATTACAAGTGGATGGGGTTTTTACAGAAGTTTCATTTGGTGATCAAGTATAAGAAGGGAAGCAAAAACAGGTTGGCTAACATGATTTCAAGGCCACCCACATCAAAGATCATGGATTTGGGGACTCTTATGCACAAGGATCCATTCACCCATGATGCATACAGAGAAGCATATTCAAAAGATGAGGACTTAAGGAGGTGTATCAACAGTTGCAAAGTCGGAGTCATGTGCATGATGGCGATAGCATGGTTGATTACCGTCTCTAAATGGGTTACTCTACACGATGTATAAGCCATGTATTCTTAAAGGTGAGTGATTGCAACTGATCAAAGAGGCTCACACCTCCAAGGTTGCAGGGCAGTTTGGTCTAGGGAAGACCATGGCTAACTTGCATAGGTATGTGTGTTGGCCCAAGATGCAAGAGTAGGTAGATATGTTTATAATGTTGTACCATCAAGCCTAACAACGGGAAACACGGTTTATATCATTCCTTACTTGTACCTACTCTTCCTTGGGAAAGCATTTCCATGGACTTTGTAAAAGGTTTACCGACAACCAGGAAGGGACATGAGTACTTGTTCATGGTAGTTGATAGGTTCAACAAGATGTGTGTTTTGATGCCCTGTAAAAATACCATCAACGAGAAAGAAGAAGCAAACTTCTTCTTTGGACAGAGTCTGGGTGCACTTTGGGATACCAAGGAGCAACATTTCAGACAGGGATACAAGATTTCTCAGTGCATTCTAGACTACATTGTGGGAGAATATGGACACAAATTTAAAGATATCTACAACATTCCATCCACAGTTAGAAGTGGTCAATGGCAATTTGGTTTATATTCTGAGGGGATACAACCAGAAGCATCCAAAGACCTGGGATGAAAATCTGGTATATATACAACACTCTTACAACAGAGCAGTCCACACTTCTATAGGAAAGTCCCCATTTGAGACTTGATTTGGATATTTTCCACCTTCACCTTTGGATATTGCATATGGGCAACAAGGTGGAGTGTGGGAAGATTACAGGAGATGCTTTGAGGGATAGTTAGGGGAGATTACATGAGATTCTTTGAGAGATAGTTAGGGAAGATTCTATATTGTAACTCTAGCTAAGAGTTGATGTAGTCAAAATTAACCAATAGTATGCCATCGGTTTGCATTATAACTGAGCCACTATGAGGAAGAGGTGTTTCATTCTTTCGAGAGAATTTTGTTCCATAATTGAGCAAAGATAGCCATAAGAGATGGGAGGTAGAGCACACTAAGAGAATTTTTTCACTGTAGCAGCCCACGGGCCACAAGCATTACTTCTTTGTACGTGCAACCATATTTCCAGACAGAGAAAGAGAGCGTAGCGACCTCACTTTTCAATTGGGTTTTCTATCGAAAGGTTTCCCAGAGAGAATATCTTGTGTCTTGTGTGTGTGTGAGCTTATTTTGTCATTCTCTACTTTTCTGCATAATTTCCATTCGTATGCATGCACTAATTACAGTTAATTCTATAGATCTTAAAGTTTAATAAAATGGTAATAGTGTAAAAATTCTGCATTTTAATATTTTATAACCAAATCTGTTGTGACGGAGTGTCCTGTGGAATATCCAAGGCAGTTTACAGATTATGCTCACTCAACCAAAGTTAAGCCTCAATATGGCCAACATTTTAAATGTCCTATGGTAATCTTAATTAACTATATTAATTATTTAATATTATCTATCTCCAATATTAATATCTCATATGTTTATTTTTGTAGTTGACAATATTTATAGCACATAATACCTCACCTTCATGGCTAATTATGCACTTGAGTATGTTACATCAACTTAAAATGGAGAGAGGTTGTAACAAACCAACAAATGAATATAATATTATATTAAAAAAGTTAAAATATAAATGTATTCTATTTTAAAGGATGCAAATTAAATTAAATAAATAAATATTAATTTATATATGTATGTAAATATTTTGGGCCTGGATTGAAGCTCACTGGAGAAGGACGTGAATGGCGATGAAGGAGAAAATTGAAGGACAATGTGAGGAAAGGAACCACGCCTATTGTGTGGTTACAGGTGGTTGGGGTTTCACAACGCGCCATTTGGTAGTGAAGCTCATCCAATCCGATCTCTGGACTGTAAGAATTTCTGATTTGGCCCCCAAAATCGTATTGGACGAGGCCAAGGAGAATTGAAGTCCCAATTTACCATTTGTAGCTTCATTGAATATCCTAGGTTAGCGAAACTTACAAATGACCCAGTTGCTCATGATCCTACATGGCCTCCCATGCCAACCAAACTCCCTTCAAATATATCAAAATTCGAAGGACAGCTAGGGGAAGACCCAACGAAACACATTTTGAAATTTCATTTGTGATATTTCTCCAACAACATCATTTATGACTCGGTTCATCTGAGAGTCTTTCAGAAAACCTTGATCGGCCCTTCAGTTAAATGGTATGTCAGTGAAAAATATGCAACTTGTAGCAACTTCACTTCACTGGTTAAAGTGTTCCTCACATTTTTCCAATTACTAGTAAGTCATGACACAAGACTTGAAATGTGGGTTTTAACCTCGTACAAAAAATACTTGCATACGAATTCTAGAACACAGAAAATAAACAATGCGAGAGCACAACACATAAAACACATATACACAGAGATTTTCCCCTGGATCCCAAAACCGGGACTACCAGCTTGATTTTTCATTATATTCCTTTCAATGTTACAATACATATTTATACATGCCGAAGCATCCAATACCATGGACCGAAAAACCATCGCGTCCAAAACCATGGACCAAAAACCATCACGTCCAAAACCATGTGCGAAAAACATGCACAAAACCATAGGTAGGTCTGCCCAACCTAACATAGGGTCCAAAACCAAAATTTTCCGGGGCGCTGCCCCAGACCCCATAGAGTGGGGTTACTTGTACCCCTCAAACCCCCTGTAACTCCCCTCGCTATGCAATCAACACAAAAAGGGGGGGCTCTGTCCCCCGATTAACTACGTGGGCTAGTCGTGGAAAGAATATAACACAACCCAACATTCTCCCACTTGTTGTTTTCTTTCCACAGGGGCCACAAGAGAGCTTAGTCATTTATCCAGACTTGCAACGCCCATTGTTTCTCTACACCAAGAGAACTTCTCAGAGCTCACAGATTTTGTCAATGCATCTGCAGTATTCTTCAAAGTGTCCACCTTTATCGGCAACACCTTTTTGTCTTATATCATATCCCTCACAAAGTGATAGCGAACATCAATGTGCTTCATCTTTGAATGATATGCAGGGTTCTTTGCCAAGAAAATTGCACTTTGGTTGTCACAGTCTATCCTTATAGCTCCCTGTACTAACCCCATACTTGAACACAATCTCTACAACCAAACTGCTTCCTTGCTTGCATGAGTGGCTGTCATGTATTCTGCCTCTGTAGTTGATAGTGCCACTACATATTGTTTCTTACTCATCCAACTGACTGCACCTTCAAATAGGTTAAACACATACCCACTTATAGATCTTCTCTTATCCAGATCTCTAGCCCAGTCTGGATCAACAAATCCACGAATATCCAACACTCTGTCCAATCCTGGTCTTCCTTGGTAGCACAAACCATAATCACTAGTGCCATGCAAATACCTGAAAACCCACTTCACTGCTGTCCAGTGCTCCTTCCCTGGTTTTGACATAAACCTGCTCAATACTCCCACTACATGTGCAATGTCTGGTCTAGTACAGACCATCGCATACATCAGGGTATTGACTGCACTTGCATATGGAACACGGGACATGTCCTCTTCCTCTTCTTGTGTCTTGGGACACTATTCAACAGATAAATTTACACCTACAGGAATAGGAACCTTCACCAGTTTACTATCCTGCATATTAAACCTCTGCAATATTGTCTCAACATACTTCCTCTGGTTTAACCAGAGCTTCCTCTTTGTCCGATCTCTTTTAATTTCCATGCCCAAAATATAGTTTTCAACACCAAGATCTTTCATGTCGAATTTGGAGGACAAATGGGTCTTCAAATCCTGGATAATTTCTTTGTCATTTCCAATCAGCAACATATCACCCACATACAAGACCAGATAAATAACATGGTCACCAATTAATTTAAAATACAAACAGTGATCTGCTTTGTTTCTGGGGAAGCCAAGTCCCTGTATAAATGTATCAAATTTCTGATACCACATCCTTGGTGACTATTTTAACCCATACAGAGACTTCTTTAACTTGCATACCAGTTCTTTCTTACCCTTCACCGCAAAGCCTTCAAGTTGCTTCATGTAGATCTCCTCTTCCAGATCCCTGTGAAGAAATGATGTCTTCACATCCATCTGTTCTACCTCAAAATCAAAAGCAGTAGCAACAGATAAAAGTAATCTAATAGAAGTTACCTTGGCAACAGGAGAAAAAATATCACCAAAATCAATTCCCGGCACCTGGGAATAACCTTTTGTTACCAACCGAGCTTTGTATTTCTCCACCTTTCCTTCTACATTTATCTTCTTCTTGAACACCCATTTGCTGCCAATGGGTTTCCTTCCAGCCGGCAACTCCACCAGATCCCTGTTATAGACATTTTTGTGCCTAACAGCATGAAGCATGAAATGTCAATAACCTAAGGGATCCAAAGTCCCTAAACATGTTGTTCCTACCCCTAGAGGAACAAGGTCAGCAAACCACAGCACTGAAAATCAGTTCTCCACCTGAAAACACTAAAAAACAAGCTGTTTCTGGATCATTTCAACTGCTCCACTGAGCATCTGCGCTGAATGTCAACTGATCCACTCTGTACCTGCGCTGAATGTCAAAACTAATGAAGGCTACCTGCGCTGGGCGAGATTGGCCAAGTAGCACAGTCATTCTGCAAGGTGTCAATTGCCCAGGAAGCTTCCAAACTGACACTTGGATCATGGAATTCGCCTTGTGATGAGTAAGAGGATCTAGATCTCCAAGTGGAGGCAAGAGACTCCAAGTGGACTCAAGAACTGAAGATTAACTGAAGTAGGAGAGGACACTAGTCAGCTTCATGTTAGTCTCAAGCTGACTCATGCTTTCTCCAAAACTTCTATATATAGAGCTCTCTCATGAGGTCTATGGGGGCTGGAATTTTGTGCAAGTAAGGAAGTGCTGTTGGTTTGAGTTTAGAACTATTGGGTGATTGCTTTGAAGGAGGTGAAGAGGAGATTTCTTTCTGCTGGGAGGTGTTGCTGGATTGGGCCTATTATGGTTGTAACACTCTCAGAACTTTACTTCTTCTATTAATAAAGTATTTGAGGTTCTTCTATATGCATGTGTCTCTATGGCGAATTGATGCTTGTATATTTGATTTATTCTAATCCTTGAATCAGTTATGGATGTATGCTTCTTGTAGTTTCCTTTCTTTGTGCTTTTACAGGATCTTGGTGTAGCTGGGCCGGTGAAAGAGCAAGGAGCTAGGAGTAAGCAGTACGGAGTGAGGATTGGATCGACTATTAGCGCAAGATAACGGTTAGTAGATCATCCTTCTTTTCTCTCTCTCATCTCATAAAGAAGTAATCTTGAATAGCTTTGCTTTGATTGTTGCTGAGGTACTATCACCCTTAGAGTGGGATAGGGTCATTCCGTATTGGATACTTTTCCCATCAACAAATTGGCGACTCCACTGGGGATCGTATCTTGTTGGTTGTTTGTGTTTTTTCTATTCATTTCATAAACAAAGGGAGTACCGAATCGAACTGTGTTTGAATCTTTCAAATACAAAGTAGAGGGCAACTACTCTAGCTCAGTTTCTGGGCAAGTTTATGATTTGAAGAGCTGATCCACAAGGACTCTAATAAGCTCTTAGTGATAGCTTTTCATCCTCCTTGTCATCCCTTTGTGTGTCCTTGACTGATAGCTTCTGATTTGAGCAAAAACTGTGAATTTTTGAGCAATCTGTGACCCGGAAACCACCAGAAACGAAAGTTTCGTTCTTCAGTGCAGGCTGTACAAAGGTTGTTTGCATTTCAGCGCAGTTCTCGAAGGGGCTACCTGCGTCTAAGGTCAAACAGGCAGTGTTCCACCTGCGCTGGACCAGTCCTGCCTTGTGCTGCAGGGGTTTCCTGCTGTTTCTTGCCCTGTTTTCACTCTTGTTTTTGCTGTTTGTTACCAGTCAGTAGGCCTATCTGAAACCAACTTTCCTTGTCACTATTCCGCCTCAGTTGTATAAAGAAACTGTGTTTGTTCTTTGTGTATTTCTTATACATTTACAGTTTCCCATAACGAAAGTGAACTAGTCTTGATGTGGCCTCTTAGATCTAGACCTGTGATAAAGTGTCGTTTTGATCTTAAGAGTTAGTTTGTTTGTTGTTCATAGCTGATTGAGCTTTTGCTTTCGTCATTTGGTTTGAGTTTATATATTTCTAGTGTCGAAACAAGTAAATCTTAAGGTGTCTTTTGATTTTGGACAAGCTTGTTTTCTTTCACTTGAAATTGAATTCAAAATTACACAACAGCTTTCTTTTTGCATTTCACCAACATTAAGAAAGAGAAAAGAAATACTTGCATTGTGCATGTGCATTATGACAGCTTGCAAGTTGATTTAGGAAAATGCATTAATTTGTGCTCTATGATCTGTGTGAAAAGGTGTTATCTTTCTTTTCCCTCAGTAGTTAAGGTTTTCAAAGTTGAAAGATTGAAAAGCGTGCTTATCATCTTAGACTGCATTTAGGAGTGTTATTATACATCTCGTGGTGATCCATAAAGGCAAACTGCTAAACAAGATCAACCTTAAAATAAATTGAATTTACATAACAACGCATTGAAACATAACGCAAACATCTAGAGGTCTAAGCTAGAGACGTGTTCCGGCGTTGTTAAACGTGATATCTTAGCGTTGAGTGGTTGGGTGATTCCTCCACGGTGAAGCGATAAGTATCAATACGGACTTGTGCTCCCACGTACCGTCGCGTATATATTGGGAGACCCCTATAGGAATAAAGCCTTTATCCAATAGGAAACCGTGTCGGCCGCCCTACTGATCGCAATGCAGTGAACACAGCATTCACGAAGATCGACCACTCATACCGTAAAACGTATTATGTGGTTTTGCGAAAAGTTTGGCACACCCTCTGCCTAGAACTCCAGAGCAGTTTCTTTTGGCCTTTTTCAAACTCTATAACTGAAAAAGTCCATCCGAGCATTTGTCACTTCGGGCTCGTTAAAACATCGAAGGAGACTAGAGTCATCTTTAGCTTTTTCTCGACTCTTAAAAAGTGAAAAAGCAAGTTGTGTCTAAGCGTCGTTATAAAATTTATTTTAAACGGAACATAATCACCTCCTATTCCCGCGTTGATCTTAAGTTGAGAACATGGAACGCCCCAACCAAGGAACTCCACATGATGGAAATCCTAGTCCATTCTCCTCTTGGGGAGAAGTTGGTGTGCCCCACATGGCCACATTGTCGCTTCCAGGACTGACAATTGGCCTGCCTATTTGGCTTTTCTCAACTAATGTAGTTCAGACCACCATGGTTCCTGATCAGTCGAGTCAACAGTTAGATCAGTCTAGAGCTGCCCACCAGCCTTCCACTTCTTATAACTCTTCCTCTAATCCTCCATCTTCGCAAGGTGAGGCTGGCAAAAGCCAAGCTCCCATGGAGAAGAAGGAAAAGAAGAAGAAAGAGAAGAAGAAAGAGAAGAAGAAGAAGGAGCCTAAGGTGACTGGGGGCAAGCAAAAGACATCTGACAAAAACCCACACACAGCACAGACCGGGCCTAAATCGCCATGTGTCATATGTAGAGGAGACCACTTCCATAGAGATTGTCCCTGTATTCCCCAGATACTAAGGGACTGGTCCCCTCGGTTGCACAATTCGGGAGCATCAACCTCTGATAGCCATGTTGATTGCTTACCGTCAACCAGCGAAAGTGAAGGTTCAAGACGAAGAGGGGGATCAAGATCTCCCTGCAGACTGTGTGAAGGCGGTCACGCCATCCACCGTTGTCCCTTCTTAGACGAAGCAAAGAGAGTTTCGGAAGTTCGTCCGGTTTCACCGGTAATACTTCCTCCTGGATACAAAAAACTCGTGCCAAGTCCTTCGTTGGTTGAAAATACAGCTGGCCCGCTCAAGTGGTCAGCTGAAACGTCAGTCATTGAAAATGAACCTACTGAATCCAGACCAGACGAGAGTCTAAAGGTCGATACGGCAGTTGACCCGGTTCTTCCTTCAGAGGTTTCATCCTCAAATGACACCGTCACTGAAGATTCATCTTCAAGTGACACCCTCACTGAAGAGAAAAAGGATGACACCATCCAGATTCTTTTCATCAACACAGATTCTGATGAGCATCAGGGCAATGCGCCCATTCCTTTATCGCAGGAAGGAACATCATCAGGATCGTATCCGGCCGTGTATTCGGTCCCACCACCAAGCAACCTGGTCGTATCCTTTGATTGGAACCAACTAGGCAGACCCCGGTTACCAGCCAATATACCGTTCAAAATCATAGTCCAAATCTACAGAATGGTAATGGCTGGAACTATCATTGATGAAGGGGCATCTCGTTTGTACACAACCTTCCTTGTTACTGGGTTCCAAAGCTTATAACCCTTTAAACCATCCTTATACCAAATAAAGATGCACTTTTCATATTTACTATCCAACTTGGTTCTTTTCTCCTTTAGAGCATGTACATATGCATCACATCCAAATACCCTCAGATGTGAAAGAGAGGGTTTCTTACCAGTACATACCTCTTGTGGAGTCTTATCCTCCAACGTTGATGAAGGTGATGTTAAATTATGGTATGTTCTATGCTTATAACAGTTTACTTCTTTTTCTTATTATATTCCACCGATTAGCAATCACATGTACATAAAGTAAAGTGCAGATAGAACATTAAACGATCGACAGAAAACAAGCCAAGACAAGAGACACAAGATGTGGCGGCTAGCCAGGGACAAACCCCACAATGTGTGGGGAAACCCTTTGATCAAATCTTCTTTTATCTTCAATAATTCAGCAGAGAGAAATAGTACAATAAATCTGATTCATATCAGCAGTAGCAAACCCTAGATCAGTAGCATCAGCATTAGCGGCTTCATTATCAAACTAGGGCAGACCATATCTCACAAACCGACAGTCGGATTGACTTCATTCAACCACCAAAAGTTTCAGCTTCCAGAGGAGGTTCAGATGAACCTACAACGCAGTTCAGATTAGGAGATCTTCTAGGCCACGCAAGTCAATCTTTACTTCTGCAGTTGCAGCAGTTTCCAGCTTCAAACTAGGGCAGTCGATATCTTGCAAACCGTTCGTCGGATTGACTTCATTCCACCACCAAAAGTTGCGGCTTTCAAAGGAGGTTCAGATGAACCTAAAACGCAGTTCCAAAGAGGAGATCTTCTAGGCCACGCAATTCAATATTTACTTCTGCAGTTGCAGCTTCAAATTCAACAGCTTCCGGCTTCACATGTGTGAGAGAGAGACCCATTTCAGCGCAGTAGAGAAGAGACTCATATCTGCACAGTAGAGAGAGAGAGAGAGATGTGATGAGATGAGTGAGTCCAAATGAGGAAAATTCCTCTTATATTTATACACAACTTTGGTAGGTGAATAGATGCGACTGTTGGGCTTCTGAGCCTACATGAGTTGTAGGTCGGCTTGATAATAATTCCATAATCAAAATAAATTCATATCTCCATGAATACTTATCGGAATTGGATGATATTTATATCAATCCTACACCTCTTGACGAGAGGAATCTAATAAAAATATTATTAGCCATGAATAAGATGACCCACATGAAGTTTTGCCCTGGTTGCCAATTTTAACAGGTGATCTATTGACCAAGTAACATGTTGTCTCCACTGCCTCTGCCCAGAATTCTTGTCCTAAACCAGCACCACTGAGCATGCTTCTTGCCCTTCCATCAACGTCTTGTTCATTCTTTCTGCAACTCCATTTTTCTGAGGTGTATATGGAGTAGTCTTCTACCGTGCTATACCAGACTTCTTACAGAATTCTTCAAATTCATTACTGCAAAACTCTCCATCGTTATCTGTCCTCAACACCTTTATCTTCTTCTCTATCTGGTTTTCCACCAGAGCCTTAAACTCTTTAAACATGTCAAAGACTTCAGATTTCTTCGTAAGGAAATCTATCCATGTATTCCTTGAGAAGTCATCTATAAATGATACATAGTACACAGACTTACCCAATGATGGAACCTTCACAGGTCCAAACACATCATTATGCACAAGCTCTAATATTTGTTTCGCCCTCCTACCACCAGAGGGGAAACTCACTCAATTTTTCTTCCCATATACACAATTTTCATAGAAATCAAAATCCAGAGAGCTATTACTCATACCTTCTACCATACCTTTACCATGAAGTATTCAAAGGCCCTTCTCTCCAATATGTCCAAGCCTTTAATTTCATAGCATGGTCTTCTCTCCAAAGGCCACTAGATTTTCTGCTCCACTTTCAGGAACCACGGAACTGTTGCACCCATCAACAACAGTGCTACCTTGCAGCTTGTACAGAGTTCCAATTCGAACTCCCCGCATCAATACCAGTGCCCCTCGAACCATCTAGTAGGTATCCTTTTCAAACACTATTTTTACACCTGCATCATCCAGCTTGCTTACAAAAATCAAATTTCTGGCTAATGAAGGAATATGCAGAACACCCGGAAGTGTTCTAACCCTTCCACCTTGCAACTTCAACTTTACTTTTCCGCGACCAATGATTCTGGCCTTCCTATCATCCCCCAAGAAGACATCACCACCATCATATTTCTCATACTTGCAGAACCACTCTCTATGGGGAGTGAAGTGAAAGGATGCACCTGAGTCAATCAACCATGCCTCATGATCTACATGTGTACTTGAAGAAGCCAAGTACACATCCCATCCTCAGATCCATTTCCTTTATCAGGAGCTTTAGATTTACAGTCCCTTTTGTAGTGCCCTTCCTTTCCGCATTTCCAGCACACCACCTTTACAGGTTTTATTGGAGATTTAGATCTCCCTCTAGATTTAGATCTCCCACTCGATGACTTATTTTTGTTTCTGTTCTGGGACTGTCCTCGTACAGATAAGGCATCACCATTCTGGCTCTCCATATTTTTCCGTCTCATCTCGTTCATCAGTAAGGATGAGACTATTTCATCAAACTACAAGGCAGTTGCATTGCTACCTATCGCAATAACCAGACTGTCCCACAAATCTGGTTGAGAACACAACAAACTGATGCACTTATCTTCATCTAAAATTTTAGTATCAATAGATGCTAACTGACTTACCACAATATTAAATGCATTCAGATGCTCTGTCACCAAGTCTCCATCTTTCATCCTCAGGTTATATAGCTTTTTCTACAGGAACATTTTATTCACCGGAGACTTAGATTGGTACAAAGTCCATAACTTGTCCCACAAAGCCTTTGCCGTAGCTTCCCCTGATACATTCAGCAATACTGAATTTGAGACACACAATCGTATTGTGCTCTTTTCCTTCCAGTCCAACTTCTTCCATTCTTCATCGGACACTCCTGTTGGTTTAGTACTCGGATCTACCGAGATCCATTGATCTTTATCCACCAACAGATCTTCTATCTTGAGTTTCCACAACTCAAAACTCTGACCATTAAATTTCTCGATCTCTATCTTTCCACTGCCTGCCATCTTCTTTCACTATCAGAATCGATCTCGCAGATCTCCCACTGAAAAGTGTCTACCACAGGCCCAAGCAAAACCCCTCAGCAACAAAGGCGTCCCCTTGAAGCCAAAACAGCTCTGATACCAAATATAGGTTTTAACCCCGTACAGAAATTACCTGCATACAAATTCTAGAACACAGAAAATAAATAATGCGAGAGCATAACACATAAAACACATATACACAGAGATTTTCCCCTGGATCCCAAAACCGGGACTACCAGCTTGATTTTTCATTATATTCCTTTCAATGTTACAATACATATTTATACATGTCGAAGCATCCAATACCATGGACCGAAAAACCATCGCGTCCAAAACCATGGACCAAAAACCATCGCGTCCAAAACCATGTGCAAAAAACATGCACAAAACCATAGGTAGGTTTGCCCAACCTAACATAGGGTCCAAAACCAAAATTTTCTGGGGCGCTGCCTTGGACCCCATAGAGTGGGGTTACTTATGCCCCTCATACCCCCTGTAACTCCCCTCGCTACGCAATTGGCACAAGGAAGGGGGGCTCTGCTGCCCCTCTAACCCCCCGGTTAACTACGTGGGCTAGTCATGGAAAGAATATAACACAACCGAACAAGAAATTATCCCTGACTTTGGGAAAATGTTCTCTCATATCATCGATCACATCCACGAATGGTGAAGACACTGAAACACTTGCAAAATTGAAGTAACTAAAGAACTTCTCTTAGATTTCTTCCTCAAATCCATTTTTCCCATCATCACAAAAGACATAACCACCACCATGCCTCAAATTTAGGAAGAAGCCATTCTAAAAGCTAAATTTTTTGAGTTGATTTATGCTCAATCAATATACCTCCACTAAGTAATCTCTAGTGCTTCCTACTCGGAACCCTTCAATCAACCCGAATTCAGGACATCTAATGCTACTGATGGACTCATTGGGTCCATGTCACACCTCAACCAACACAGATGAAACCATCATCCCTACTATAACAAACCATATGAGAACCATTATGGGGCACACCCACCATTCTCAAGAATGGTAAGACCATCTTATCTATCAAATTAAATGGTATGGGGGCATTACTCTAGTAAATAAAGCACCCATATGCCACCTTTATGTGTGCAAGCCCCCTTGTATTCCTATGGACCCTCCTCCGATCATCAAGCTTATAGTGGAGGAGCCGCCAATTCCTATAATGCATATGGGAATCCACCATAGGACAACCCACACTATCCTTTCCCAACTTCCCCACCTAAAAATACTACACCAACTTAGGCTCAACAAGATACAAGTGTCAACATTGTCCAACTTTGACTAGCTTAACAACCATAAATGTTATGGAACAAAGAAATGGAAAGGGCAACAACAGGTCAACCATGGGCAAGGCGGAAACCCTCAAAACCAAAACACTTACATTGGAGGCAATGATGGTAATAATAATTAGCCAAAATAAGGGAAGAACAATAGGTTTCACACTAACCCCATTATGCATTATCTGACAAACTCAAGCATTACACTCACCCTTTCCCTTATATTGTTTACTATAAACAAATGAAGGAAGCTATGACCCATCCAAGTCATGAGCTCCAATAAGGGGCACCACCTCCACTAAACTTCCCTCAACTTATACCATTTTTATCTATCCAAAACCCCTACCCACAAAAAGGAGTTGTGACTACTCAACAACAAGTAGGAAATCCCAACTCCCAACAAATTTACTTCATGACCTAGAACTAGAGATGTTAACTTAGGGGCATCCAGTCCACTCTTAGAGTGATAATGATCTTTAGACCTTCAACATTGAAGGGAATGGAAAGTAAATATCCATACCCGCCCCAAACCATCACTTTTGATTAGGATTGACATAATGTTAGGTCCCTATACTACTAGTGTAACCCCTTATTATTAATAGTACAACCCCCTTATTATATTGTTGTGCCCATGTAGTCCCCATATTGTTATTATTGTGCCCCATAGAAGCCCACTATTTTTATTAGTGTGCCCGTAGATTATTATTGTTATGTCGGCTCTGATTATATTATGACCCCTTAGACTCCTATATATAGAAAGGAGGTCTTGTGATTTGTATCATCTAAGAATTGTTCATTTGTGTAATGTAAAGGAGGTTTCCGCCTCGAAGAGGCTTATTTCTAAGGCGTTCATCTATCTTTTCTATCTTTTTGTGAGCTGGTTTCATAACATTTAGTATCAGAGCTGTGGATTCTAGGGTTTCGCTGCTCCAAACAGGTCATCGTGGAATTTTCGCTATAACTTATTCGCTACGAAGTTTCAAAAACTAAAAACAAAACCCATTTGAGAAGAAATCGGTTTGAACTGTGCATTTGAATTTGAGATCTTTTCTCGCTATATTTTCAGAGATATGATCTGAGGAAGTTAGGGTTTTGCAAGCTCCAAAATTTCATCTCAAACAGGTCATCATGAAATTTTCGCTATAATATTTGTTCTACGAAGGTTCAGACTCTAAAATTAAAACCCATTTGAACTGAAATCTTGGTGAAGCTCGGGTCCAAATTTCAGATCTTGTCTCACTATATTTTCGGAGATATAATCTGAGACATTTAGGGTTTTTGCAAGCTCCCGAATTACATCCTAAACAGGTGACCTTGGAAAAATCGTCATAACTTTCTCTCTGAGCATCAAATTGAAATTTTGTAAGAAGTTGCAGAAAGAGGACGGACTGTAGTTTTTTGTGTATTGATTTCAAGTCCTAAGGTTGAAACCATGACACGAGGTAGTTCATACAAGTTCGATCTACTGAACCAGTCTACAATCGGGTCATCGTGGGAGATTTGACATAACACTTCCTTACAAAATCCAATCTTGATCAAACTTTCGGGGTTAGAAAGAGGACTCAGAGGGCTACTACAGGATGAAATTTTAGAACTTGGAGATCCGAAATTACAGAGTTACATTCGTTTCAAGATCAAGCTCCTAAAATCAAGAAAAGGCAATATGAGGAAGTTTGATGGCAAGGATCCGATAAATTGGATACTACAGATGGAGCAATATTTTGATCTACATGAGGTGCAACTATTACAAAAGGTACGTATTGCATCTTCATATTTAGAACCGGATCAATTTTTATGGTATAAAGGGTTGTGTTCTCATAGATCACTTGTCACTTGGTCAATTTTCATGGAAGAAATGATAGCACATTATGAGGATACAAAGAGTAACACCTTCTTTAGCCAATTGATAAATCTCAAACAAAAGGGTTCAATGGCAGAGCACATTGAGGATTTCAAAAAATTGAATATAAGGGTAAATGATATTCCAGAGAAGAAAAGGATTGATGTCTTCATAGGGACTTTAAAGGATAACATTCAACATGAGGTTCGTCTTTGGGAACCTGATTCATTGGAGAAGGCATTCAAGTTGGCAAGAAAAATTGAAAGCGAAATTATGGAAACAAGGAATCCCACCACTCATGACTATAATTATGGAAGTGTTTTTTCTCCTAGCCTTCCACAACCTACAAGGTTTACACCGCAAAAATTGGAAGAAAAAAGAGAAAAAGGGCTTTGTTACAATTGTGATAGAAAATACACTAAAGGTCATAAGTGTGTTGAGAAGAAATTATTTTACATAGATTATGAAGAGGAGGAAGAAAAGGATCAAGAAACATCAAAAGAAGAGGATATACACCAAGAACCAACCCCAGAGAAAGAAGAAATGAATCCGACCATATCTTGTAAAGAATTGGAAATAATTACCACTCCTCAAACTCTCAAGATAGAAGGACATATCAGGAAGAAAAAGGTTCAAGAAGTGAAAGATCACATCGAGAAAGAAGAAATGAATCCTAGCATATCTTGTAATGCATTGGTCGGAATTACCACTCCTCAAACTATCAATATAGAAGGACATATCAAGAAGAAAAATGTTCAAGAAGTGAAAGATCACATCGAGCATCAAGAAATGAATCTGACCATATCTTGTAATGCATTGGAATAAATTACCACTCAAACTCTCAAGATAGAAGGACATATCAAGAAGAAAAAGGTTCAAGCAATGAAAGATAAAATCAAGAATCAACAACAAGTTCTCCAACTTTTAAATGATAATGCCACTTTGGTACAGAATTGAATGAAACAAGAGACAGATCAACATCGCAGTGAAAGAAGTTTTGATGTAGGCGAGTGGGTGTTTTTATGTCTACATCTCAAGTAAGATATTGATGACAAGGAAACGTTGGCAATACTACATGCACTTAAGAAATGGTGACCTTACCTAATGGGAAGACACTTCAAGGTAAAATTGGATCATGATAGTCTGAAATACTTTTTAGAACAAATATTATCTTTAGAAGAAAAGAAAAAATGGGTCACAAATATGTTGGGTTATGATTTTGAAATCATCTACAAAAACGGGAAGCCAAATGTTGTTGCAGATGCACTCTCAAGAAGGGATGAGGATGTGGAAGCATTGTTTTGTGTTATTTCTATTATCCAACTAGATTGGATAAACGAAGCAAGGGGTGAATGGAATATGGATGAAGAAGTGTTGTCACTCATTCAAAAGTTGCAGAAGATCCCAGTTCACACAATATTGCCAAAACTTGACAAGGAAGGAAAAATCATATTAGAACCTGGAGCAGTCACAGAAACAAGAACCCAATAGCTACGAAATCGATCAATTTCAAAGTATCTCATCAAGCGGAAGAAATTACTCACTGAATATTCCACATGGGAGGACAAGAATTTTATACAGAAGCATCAAGAACTACTCAAGTGTTGAGGACAACACTTTTTGAAGGAGAGGGGCATGTTAGGTCCCTATACTAGTAGTGTAACCGCTTATTGTTATTAGTACAACCACTTTATTATATTGTTGTGCCCATGTAGTCTCCATATTCTTATTATTGTGCCCCATAGAAGCCCACTATTGTTATTAGTGCGCCCTTAGATTATTATTGTTATGTCGACTCTGATTATATTATGACCCCTTAGACTCCTATATATAGAAAGGAGGTCTTGTGATTTGTATCATCTAAGAATTGTTCATTTGTGTAATGTAAAGGAGGTTTCCCCCTCGAAGAGGCTTATTTCTAAGGCATTCATCTATCTTTTCTATCTTTTTGTGAGTTGGTTTCATAACACACAATCAAGCATAACTTCCTGCCATTGCCCTATTTCAAATAGGGATTGTTGTCAAAAACTTTATGGTTCATCAATGTATTTTCGATGATGGGGCATATTCATGTGTTTTGTCCTCCTCGACTTGGAAACAACTTAGTTCTTCCATGCTTATTCCATTAATGAATGAGTTGAAAACAGTTCATGGTAGACTTTGTCCCCCTTTAGGGATCCTACCTAATTTCCCAATCACATAAAGTAGCATGGTTGTTTTTATCAATGCCACTATCATGGTTGGCTCAATAGATCACAACATCCTCTTTGCCTAGGATTACATCTATGCCATGAATTTTATGGTGTCTTCACTCTTGTGAGTCATGATATTCCCACATGAAGGGTGTTTCATCACATTTGATCAACACTCCTACTGTGATCCTCCCTCCCATGCTTCTCAAGATAGAATTTCACCTTCTATTTCTCAGGTTGAGTCCATGTACTATGTGTCCACTGCCACTAATCATGCAAAATCCACTCCAATCATGAGCCCATGACTCTAGAACCACATCCTCTCCCCTTTGGTGTGGAGGATGGGAAAATTCATTCACCATTGGAGGTATACTCACATATTTTCTCCCCTAATATTGAAAGAATTCATGACATCTCAACAACATCATCCCCTAAGGATGATGAGTTATTTGATGTCATTACCTCTTTCACTAATCTTAGTGATAACCTCCACAAATGTTCTCCTATTGATTGTTCGCAGGGTTCTAACCACTCAATTGGTGCACCCTCTTATTCTCACTCCTTTAGGACTAAGTCCTCTCCCATGTGATAATTTCTTGTCACTGACATATATTCCATGGTTATTGGTCATACCCCATTAGGAGATGTTGGCAAATAGTTTAAGGTCTTAACACCTGATATGGATATCATGCAACCTATTGAGTTTGATACATTATTTCACGTCATATTTTGTGCATGTGTAACCTTAAAATACCTACTTTTCTACTTCTGGTCCATCATCCCAAGAATTTGACAATAACTCTACCCCTAGTTCTTATCTCATGAGAATGGGTGAAATCCCACTTCCCCCTAGGTCCCACCAGATATAGACCTTAGTGCAACACCAACCCACATTGCACCCTTTGTGGGAGTTGTCATCACACCTTATTGTGTCTTATACTCCTAAACAGTACCTTATTACAACCCACGTGGCCTAAATGGAATGATCCAATATGGTAGCTTCATTGTTTCATGTGGCGAGGCCCCTTTGGTGTTGGTCTCTTTGGTTACCACCCTTGATGGTGATATTGGCTCCTTTAAGGAGTGCCTCTTATGGACACTCATAGTCTCATTACTTCCTTTAGGGAGTGCCCTTTCGAGGAAGTCATCATTCCCTAGCCTCCTATAAGGGGCACCACAAATTTCTTTTAAGGGTCATTCTACCTCCACATTCCTTGATATGCCTGCTCTTGCAAACTTTGGTGTGCTTGCATTTGAAGTATTTTTCTTGGTCTTGGAGGGTTGTTCCACATTGTTGAAGACTTTTATGCATTTACATGAGCTTCTTAGAGAGCTTTTACATATGACATGACTAATAATAATAAAACTCTAAAGACATCAAGAAGAATTCTTTCACCTAGTGACACTTCTTGCTCATGAAACCCATGTAGCAAGGCATAAAAAAATAATTTATTTTCTTTATTACATCGTTTACAAATATCATGTCATTATGAAGACCAAACCTAGTTACATTTTCTTCAAAACTCCCTCTTAACTAGGGAGGTATTTATAATGGTACTTGGTCATTCTCAATCTGAAGAATTTCTCATAAGAAGAATCAGATTTGTAATCCATCTATTATAGCAGCATTTCAACCAACATTGTTTCCATATAGAAAGGCCTCAACGAGTAGCTCCATCTCCTTGTCTCTCCTAGGGTCATACCCACCCAGGTGTTCTCCGAGTATGCCCTACTACGACTATTCTCATCTTGGGTTCTCAACCCTCAAGAATATCGATCCTCTTGCCCACTCTTGTCTTGGATGCCCTACCACATCCTCAAAGAGTGTTGGATGCCAGATGATTACAAAATCCTCCATTATTTCTTCCAAACTGAAGACAAGAATGTCATGTCTAACTCTCCCTCTTACCCAAGGATGAGTTCCAAGTTTCTCTTTACTCAGAAACTTTCTCGAGATCCTTTACTCATAGGAACCTCCCAAAGCTCCCTCTTACCTAGGAACTCTATCATCAGTGCTTTATAGGGTCTTCTAGTTGACTGATGATGCAAGACTTCGATGTCATCAATTTCTTCACATGTAGGGTTCAGCCATCCATCACTTTCCTCTGTCAAGTCATTCCTTCTTTCCCGGAAATTATCCTCCTTGGCTTTACATCTAGGGCTTCCTTCATAATGCCATCTATCTTCACCTTTCCTTTAACATTGATTGCTCTAGATCATGAGGTACATAGTTGTGACATCCTTCACAACTCTTCTTACCATGGCCCTGCACACATACCCAGACTTTTCCAAGAGGTCAGACACCAAAAACAAATCACATATTACCTTTTGGTGGTGACCTTTTTCTAGTGACATCTTCTTGTAGGTATCAACCATCTTGCATACATTTTGACACATCTCCCAACGTTATATGTTGTCAAGGGTATTCATCTTTTCATACTTCCATCAAAGTCTTCACATCATTCTGGGAGATTTCCTGGCCAATTTTTCTTGATCTTCTGGATGTTAATTGACTTCATCATGGTTGCATAATTCACGATCTCTTCCATCCTCATGTCTTTTATTCCTAGGAGCTCTCAGAGTTCTTCAATTGTAGTCAACTACCTCATACTTCATATGAGGACATATTATGTTGATTTCATCTAGTTTGACTTATGTCTTTCTACATCCTTTCAAAGGAGGAGATCCTTTTCCCTTTTGATCATGCTTGATCCATTTTACCTGCAACCATATATCATGACATTATGATATCAAATGCAAATACAAATGCAAGCATACATACCTCATTTTCCCTTCAGGCTACTTTCAACAGCTTTCCGGATTGAATGAATCTTCAATCCATCGATCTACTTCATCATGTCATTAGTCCTTCATCTCATGATTTCCATAAGTTGGAATTCCTGATGAAGCACTTATTTCCTTCCCAGACTTAGGGGATCCTCCGTTGATATTTTTTTATTTATTTTTATCAAAGACTCTTCAAGATCTATCACTATCTAGAAAATGTTTCCTTTTGTCTTGGATGACTTCTTCCTTTCCTTTAATGTACAACTAGATTCCCAAGTTCCATGTCCTTCCTATACGAGCTCTTGATTCCATGATGCCACAATGCATCTTCTTGCCATGGTCATATCTTGAAAGGATTTTGATCGAATGCTTTTGAGAGAGGCACCATCTCACTCATAATGGAGATCTATTATCCTTTCTTTAGCTTCCTCCGCCCTTCCGACGATATGAGCTCTTCTTTCATACTACTAATTTGTCTTGTCAACCTTCATTTACTTATCTGCACTTATTTGAGTCTTATCAACTTGTTTTTCTCCATCTGACATAGAGACCACAAACTGTTGATCGAGCTAACTTTCTTGTTCATGGAAATTTGTTACCTTTCTTATCAATATCAATATCAATGATGTTTATTTTCTCATCAATTTTCCCAGATCTCGTAACTGAGATCTCATGAAGATATTTATTCATTCTTATTTATTGTATTTCAGATAGTATGTCCTCTAGAATTTCATGCATTCTTCTTATGTCTCCTTTCTTGCTCTATAGAACCCTACGAGTTCTTATGACTTCAAAGGAGACTTTGATGTACTGACTTCTTTAAGGATAATAGCGTTCCTTCTCATTCCATGCAAGACACTTGATGACCCATTCAATACATATAGGTCTTCTTGCAATCATGAAGTCATAGAACCAAACTTGATTGTAGAATGGAAAGATACTTACTTGAGAAGTGAAGATGTAATCTTCAGCTTGATCATGTAGGTTGTTGTTGAGTCATTGATGCTTCCTTTGACCGAGACCTTGATAGGAAGATTGCCTTCTCTGTCTTTGAGTTGAAAAATCCAACAAATTGTTGATATATATTGAGTTGAAGTTGCTTGCTATGATGTATGGCGATCAATTAGATAGTACATCTTCTGATTTGAGTACTGTCCATATACACTCCCATATATGCCTTGAGATCTGATATCTTAAGACTTTGTTTTTCTTTTTATAGAGAAGTATTCAAACTGAGACACTGAGAAGTTGTGGATGAGCTTGTCAAAACATCTGTTACATACTCTGAGGTTTGAAGACTATTAACATCTGAAACCCTTTTTGTTGTAGACTAATGTCTAATCTAGGGTTTGATTCTGCCATGTAGATATTTCAGCTACTTTGATGTCTTGTAGAAACTTTATTCTTGAATGTCTCTTTTTTTCCATTACTTTGACTGTTGAAGCCATTCCTTGATAAGAAATTAGGGCAGTGTATGATCTTTAGCTGAGACTGTAACTAATATCTCATTGCATCGAGGTCAATTGTGGTTATGTAGAGACTGTGTTACGGTACTCTCCATGCTCCTGTAGGATTTGTGATGTCATCAGAGTTGTGCTGAGAACATGTTACAAATGCAATATAACGTGACTGAGATTGTTGACCTTGAGATAGAGTAACATAGGGACGACGCATCGAGATCATAATTGCATAGAACCTGTTATACTCCTCGAGGAATAGCACTATGACTCGAGGCTCTGAGTTGCCAAGATTGTTCTTGCTCCTGTAGGGTTCCAGAGATCTCACCAAGAGACAATGATCATGCTTTCTGTTAGGAGGTACACCACCGAGGAGGAGGGATTATCATCCTTCCTTGTTGTGATCATAATCACATTTAACTAGGCCTTCTGAGATATTATACCCAACCGAGATCTCTTGCCTGCACGTAACATCCATCCGTAACTCTAAGAAAATGTGAGTTCTATTCCGTTTTATTTCGGATACCCTAGCCACCATTTTATAGTAGTTGGTGCTCTACAAATGAGTCGACGTGCATCCATGAATTGACATGTCTATTTCCCAAGCTGACATGACTTGCATTTATCCATTTAATTCTATTTTCGAGCCGACATGGTGATCTCTTCGTTGTTTTTCTTGTAGACTTTGGTGTGCTTGCATTTGAAGGATTTTTCTTGGTTTTGGAGGGTTGTTCCACATTGTTGAAGTCTTGCATGCATTTACATAAGCTTCTTAGAGAGATTTTACATATGACATGACTTATGATAATAAAATTTTAAAGACATCAAGAAGAAGTCTTTCACCTAGTGACACTTCTTACTCATGAAACCCATGTAGCAAGGCATACAAAAATAATCTATTTTCTTTATTACATTGTTTACAAAGATCATGTCATTATGAAGTCCGAACCTAGTTACATTTTCTTCAACAAAGGTTACCATACAAAATACAATGAATAAGAATGACATGTGGGTTTATGACTAATCAATACACCTATTTCATGTTGATTCTATCGCATCCACAACAATATGGTAATTATTCAACGTTGAGACATTATGCATAGTGCGGAGGAAGAAAGCTTCCTCTGCACCTTCGCACAATGAATCAATGTTATGGAGATTATCAAGGTTGGCATTCATCGCAAGCCCCAGAACAACCAAGGCAACCTTTAAACAAGGTTAAGTTTCACCATAATCAACAATTACAAATTCTGCAAGAACTTTGAATAGTGTTGATGGTAATTGTATCTACAACACAATAATTAAATGCTTCAACATCTATTTTGCGGATGATAATTTCGTTAGATTTCAGGCTTTTGTGGTTTTCTTTTGTAGAATGAGAGTTTAGATTATCCATAGTAGTATTTGAAGTTTGTCTATGTTTCAAATCCGAAAGAGGATCCATCATTAGGAAAATGATAATTATGTCGACCACAAAATAATTATGTACTTCTAAATCTACTTGTACTTTATGTTATCTAGTGTCCACTAAACTAAAGTTTTGTGGTTCCACATGTGAGTTGATTTACCTGTTTGATGCATGTGAGTCTTCCAGAGTGCGAAGGAAGTTCATTGTGCATATTGCGGAGTTGCACAAGAAGTTAATTGTGTGTAAGTGTTGAGAAGTGGGGATAAATCACCATTACTTGAACTTCCGCACTCGATCTTAGATTTTTCCTTGTTTGTGAATCAAAGGAAATGGCAGATTCATAAAATTGGCAGACAATTCTAAGCATGCCTTTAACTTGTTCAACAATATATAAAACCTTTTTATTATTCAATTTGTGCTCAAGCATATCAATGTGATAACTAGTAAACCATGATATTAATAATGATGCCACCAAATCATTGGGAAGTTAGGGTAAAGTACACTAAATAGTTTCAAAATTGAAGTGATCCAAGGTAGATCAAGCAAAATCCAAATGTTATGATCAAAGAAAAAGGATAGACCAGGGTCCACCCAAGTTTGATGTGTCTAGCTTTGTATGTTTCCAATTTTTTTGTATGCAAAAATCACTTAAGAGTTTTGTTAAATTTTGGGATAAAATTAAAAGGGGGAAAATACTATTTTGTGAGAAAGGGGAGAAATTATTATTTTAATGGAATGGCGACAAAAGAATATTTTATTAGAGAAGGAAGGAAAATTATTATTTTAATAGAGAATGGCTGCAAATAATATTTTATTAGAGGGTGGAGGAAAACTATTATTTTATTGGAGATTGACGGAAAAATAATATTTTATTGATAGAGGCAAATTATTATTTAATTCAAAATGACAACAAAAGTCTCCTAGTGGAAATTGGGCCCCACCAATAAAATAATAGGGAAAAGGGAGAATTTAGAAGCTAGAAGGAGGATCAAGGGAGAATTATAAATGGAATATGGACTCAATTGCAAAGTATCCCATTCAATCATTTTCCACTTGAAATTGAGAGGAAACTCAAGTGAGTTTCAAGAGTTTCAAGTGAAACTCAATAGTTGATTTGGTGGACTTTGAGTGCCACCCTACTTAGCTCTAGAGGGAAGATTATATTAAATATTATATTGATGCTCATTTGGTTTGGTTGTTGATTTGATTCGAAGATTTGATCATAATTTGTGCAAGAGATTGTTGGCATCATAAATTTTCATTTTGTAGGTCTATTCCTTCCTCAAGAAATTAAGTTCAATTTTTCTTCCAAGGAGGCGAGGCACAAGATATAGGGGATGAACATGAGGTCACTACCCTTGTCCAAGCATCAAACTCTCACACCTACATTTATCTTCATAAGTGGGATGAAAAGACCAAGGGATAGAGGGTCAAATTTCTTATTTTGGCACCAAGGGAGTGCGCATTAGAGAAGCACAAGTTTCACTTTTCTCAAGTCAAAGTTCCTTATTGTTTTGGAACTAAAATTTAAAGGGAGGACATAACACAGGTTTCTTGGTTCACACGCTGGAAAGGTTATCACTATCAAGACAAGTTTCCCAAGGAAAACGGAGAGTTGAATATCCCCATTCCTACAATGGTCAAAAAACTTATTTTCCGGGTTGAATCCTTTGTTGGCAAAGGTTGAGTTCTCTTTACATTATAACCATAATACTCCTTTGTGTGATTCTTGCACATATTTTGAAAAAATAGGTCAATTTGCTGAAGTATTCATCAAAAACGTGGCAACTTGTTTCTTATTAGGGAAAACTAATAATTCTAGGCAGGCTATGAACTATTTCCGAGTTAAACAAAGAAAATATCTAAGCTAGGAATGAGTGGGTTGATTATTAAAAACCCTTTCATATTTGTGTGAAGTTTCTCCCTCAGTCAACAGTGGTATTGTTACATCTGATGGAGTTGATAATTCTGGGTTACATGACTGGTCTAATCCTCAACTTTAACTAATTTTCTTGGAGGCTTCCCTTGTGGAAAGATCCCAGGTTTATCTATTCCATTACTACCTATGTATTGCATATTGAATATATAAGGAAATACAATTAAGAGAGTTGTTCCAGTTTGTTTACATTATGGAAAAGTTATGTATCAGCTATGTGCGTATTCCTAAGAATTAAATAAATCAGTTTGAATTCCTAGAATGTTGTATTTGGGCACATGTTGTTCTTCGTGTTTATCTTCTCGAGTTAAATTTGAAAGAAACCACCTACAACATAGTATAACCAAACCACTTGACAAAAGATATCACTAGACAACTCAATATAAACTCAGAGAATTTCCTTAAATTTAAAATAATCTCTAGACAGGGTATTATAGTGGTATCAGAGCTTAATCTTAGTCAGTTGTGGGCCTTAAGCCTAGTGATGACAAGAAGAAGACTTCCAAGACCAGAATGAAAAAAGCTAAAAAATCATGGGATCTGAAGAAAGGTTAAAATAAAATAACATGGAAGTACCTTTGAATGAGGTGATTAATATGCAACAAATGATGATTGATGTGGGGGAGCAGTTGATTCATACCATAATTTGGAATCAATACCATTCTCAGTTATACAAAAAATTTACTATGCCCAAAATTATGGGTGATGCATCAAGATGGAAAGACATGATAACAAATGATGTAGAGTTATGTGCAACAAATTGGAAGGCATACCAATCATTGGAACATGACATTCAGGTGTCTTTATCCTTTTGGGAGTTCTGTCAACTAAGAGGCATGTACAAAACAGTGGGAATGGAATTATGTAGGGATGATGAGGTGGATCAAGGCAGAAGATGAAAAAGTAGTTGAAGGGGCCATGGTTGGTAAGGAGACACATGAGGCACCCATTAACTTGTGTGATCACGAGGAGAATCATCACTCAAATATACACCATGAGGAATATAAGCTTCCACCCTTGGAGAGCCCTCTCAAGGCTCAAGAGATAGAGATAGTTAACATGAGTGAGTATTCTTCTTTGGGACCAACCATCGATGAGGTACAGGTGGGTGCCAAATCATCTAGCGTGGGCCCAAGTCTACGAGATGAGAGACACTAAAGGAGATTTGAGCACATCAAGGGGCATGATCTTGATGAGGATATTATGCATAATGATCTACCTATGGAGGGGTAGTTAGTGACTCGTGTTGAGCCCATGGCGAATGAGGATGTGCAATCATCTTTGGGCCAACCATCAATAAAGAGCAGACAGATGCACAGGGAACCAATTGAGCTACAGTACATTCAAAAAGTAGCTCTCTTAAGGCATATATAGATGGGGTTTGCAACACTAGATTACCTTTGTGTGTTTGAGAGAGGAAGGCAAAGTTACCCAAACAAATCTCACGTGTTGACCAAGATTGTGAGATGAGGTGACATGAGTTGTGTAGAGCATAGCATTCGTAGGTTGGAGTTGTTGTGAATGCAGGTACACATGCATTCGACCGTTTCCTTGGGGTTAGATGACGAGAGATTCTAAGGTGGTATTTGGCGGAGTGGGCTAGATTTATGGAGACAATTGTAGTTGGGTGTGAAGCACAACATGAGCTTCCAGACATTAGGGATACTAGAGGCCCAAGTTGGCATTGGGATGTAGGTGGGTCTTCCTACCATATACTTGAGATGTGGGATGACAATTGTTGGGATTTAGGTGGGATTCCCCACCACATCATGGATTTGGCTAGTGAGGGTATTGGTGGTCTGATAGATCCAGTGACCAAGAATCCACACACTTTCATATCTCCATCAACATTAGTGACAGGTTGGGTTGATAGGAGAGCAGGCAGACTCCGCAAGTTGTTTGAGCATATTGGTTGTTCATGGAGTCACAAGATGATTAGCACACTCTGGCAGGAGTTTGTCAGAGGAGGTCTCATTGGCAAGCCACTGGACAGGGCATTGTATGGAGATGATGCTTTTCCATTGATGTTTTGCGCACATGAGCCACCAAGGATCGACACAACAACAATATCCCTCCTAGCATGTGTGGAGTTAGGCCACTTAGGTCTACCAGGGAAGATGAGGAGATATGACGTGTGTCATGGTGGGTTCCCTAGCATGGTAAGCATTGGCAACTAGTGGGATCTTAGAGGTGTACGATGGTGTGTTGCGATGTGTGGGCATGCCTTATGGAGCAGAAAGAGTGATTCATACCACTTGGATTTTTCACATGGAGTGACAACTCCTTCAACACAGGAGTGATGCTGACTGGTTCAGGATGACATGGTAGCTGGTAGTGGTATCTAGTAGTGCATAGAGGGGTGCAACTAGGTGCATTCATGTGCCACGAAGCATGAAGATACATGTTTGTATGCAAGGGAGCGCAGGGATGCTTGGCCTTATATAGTGATGTGTGACCGTGCCCATTAGGATTTTGGAGCATTACCTCTAGGGAGACCGCCTAATAGAGATAACATGCCTGCCATTGAGTATAATTCATCGAGGATTGATGAGAACTCAGATGAGCATCACTTGATGATATCCATGGGGACTTGCACGCCTATCTCACTTCCACATTGTTTGCAGGCACAGAGGATTTGGATGTTATCCCTTTATGCCTTCATCGCGAGCAGTGGGACACGGGCGATTCACGTGAGACAATTCGTTAGGACTCATAGTATCTAGGGAGAGAATTCTCAGCTGTGGAATTTGGTCAGGGCATGAGCTGACAAGTATAGGCTTAGGGAGTGTGTGGTTTGCTGCAAAGGTAGTGTATGATCCACCCATGAGTTCACACTTAGGGAGGTGTCCATGAGGGAGATGCATGGCATAATTTTGGTAGGACAACTTGAGTTGTTGTGTGAGCTTGAGGTATAGGGGATGGTAGACTTTGTCTACATGAGGGTATCCAAACTCCAGGCAGTGACTGGGTGCATCAATAGGAGTTGGGGTAGCAACTTTCTTTGTATGGTCTAGTAAGTGTAGAGCAATTTGGCATATGTGGGAGAAATTATTGATGCCTAGTGGCCATCTATCAAATACACACAGGGGTCAGAGATGAGACACATAGGGTCCCAATAATTAGCAGTAGATCGCAACAACCAACATGGAGGTTTGGGAGTTGTGGATATCTGGTATGGCTATGGGATCCAAGGTTTCAATTGAATGATAGGACACTCCATTCTGTGATGAGTAGGATCATGGGAGAGGCTGATCTAGTTCACCTTGGGTTTGACACATGGGAGATTGCTGAGACCTCCATTGTATGGCGAAGAAGATTTATCTTGTTGCTCCTCAAGATTGAGATTAACAGTGGGTGGGTATACATTGACATCATGGAGATGCCTGGGTAGGATAAGATTGGCCTTTAGAGATATTCTTCCATCAGGTTCTAGGAGGGGAGGATATAGTCTGAGCACGATGGGAAGTCTCTCATAGTAAGAGTGCCACAGTGTCAGCATGGTGGCACCCTTGTGAGACTAGCATGGGATTCAGGTATAACATTATTTTGCGGTTTAGATACCCTTTGGGGTGAGCTAGCTTCTACAAGGGGAGATTATTTAGATCTTCCATCGGGTTTTAGTAATTAGTTGTTGAAATGTGGAGCGTCACCACTCTGACAGGATATTCAAAAATGAGGAGCGGTTCAATGGCACATTTGGGACCTTGGCATTGGCTAGGCTAGCTTTTAGAGTAGTAACATATTGCTTGAGGACTAGCAATTTTTGGCGTAGAGGATTGTAATTGGGATTGTGCATGCAAAAATCACTTAAGGGTTTTGCTAAATTTTAGGATAAAATTACAAGGGGGAAATACTATTTTGTGAGAAAGAGGAGAAATTATTATTTTAGTGGAATGGTGGCAAAATAATATTTTATTAGAGGAAGGAAAATTATTATTTTAATAGAGAATGGTTGCAAATAATATTTTATTAGAGGATGGAGGAAAATTTTTATTTTATTGGAGATTGTTGGCAAAATAATATTTATTGATAAAGGAGGCAAATTATCATTTAATTCAAAATGGCGGCAAATTTTTCCTAGTGGAAATTGGGCCCCACTGATAAAATTATACGGAAAAAGGAGAATCTACAATATATAAGAAGACTCAAGGGAGAATTATAAATGGAAGATGGACTCAGTTGCAAAGCATTCCATTCTATCATTTTCCACTTGAAATTGAGAAGAAACTCAAGCGAGTTTCAAGAGTTTCTTGCAAAACTCAATAGTTGATTTCGACGGACTTCGAATGCCACCCTAGTTAGCTCTAGAGGGAATATTATCTCATATTTTCCATTGGTCCTCAATCAGTTTGGTTGTTGATTTGATTTGAATATTTGACCATAATTTGTGCAGGAGATTGTTGGCATCATAAATTTGCATTTTGCAGGTATATTCCTTCCTCAAGAAGTCAAGTTCAATTGTTCTTCCAAGGAGGTTAAGAACAAGAGGTAGGGGACAAAATTGAGGACTCTACCCTTGTCCAATCATCAAATCGTCACCCCTACATTTATCTTCAGAAGTGGGAAGCCAACATAATTCACAAGAAATTACCAAGAAAGAGGAATCAAACCCTAATTCCCATAAGCAGTGATTTCTCAATATGCTATTAGAGCTAAAGTCAAAGAAGGATGGAGATCACTTTGTTGGCTTGGAAGAAAGCTTACTCCCACTATGGCAAGTTACTTCAAGATGAGATTCAATATCATGAAAATTGCAAGAAGTTGGATTGGAAGGATCATCTACAACCTTTCTAGGAAAGTCAAGAGTGAAGGATTCTTGGTTGCACTTACAAGTACTCTTGATGATGACAATCCATGGATCATTGATATTGGAGATGTTGATTTTGGGTAGCATCGGATGTGAGCTAGCTCTAAAATTTTGTGGAGGGGCTAAAATTCATGAGATCTCCAAGACACAGAAATCGTTTGAGAAATTCCACCTAGATGATGAGTTATTAAAATAATTAATATTTTTAATGGGGTTCCTAAGTATAAACTTAGGAAAATAAAAATATTAATGGGTGTTAATAAAGATATGGGTGAGAAGCTTCTAAGAGACGAGGATCAAGTTTGTTTTAATCTTAGCTAGTTATTAGGGACTTAATCTCAGTCATTGATTCACCAACGGAAAAAGTATAAGAGAAGACTTGAGAGTCATTTGGAGACACACTGGGCAAACACTCAGTAACCTAAGGGAAATCGATTCTCAAGGAGAAGATGTTCGATTTGAAAGAGAGTATCAGGGTGAAGGAAGAGGAGGGTATCAGCATCAATCAGAGACTAAGGAAGAGGTGACATAGATCATCTGAGAGACAGCACAGAGGGAAGATCAGTGAGATAGCGTAGCTGGAGATGTAGTCCTCACACAAAGTGATGCAGAAGTGACGCGGAGGAGGGTAGAGGGTCTCCAGGGTGTTAGAACTTCTCCAGGAGGAGGAGAAAAATTGTCTTAGGAGTTTCTCTCAGAAGTGTCTCTATATTCTGTAGAATCTTTCTTTGTAAAGAGATTGTTGCTGAAGATTAATAAATAAACCCTCATCTGTTGCATCAGTTTTCCCGCATTGGATTTTTCCGGGAACAATTGTCCAAAAATGACTGTGTTGATGTGATTAATTCTTATGCTTGTATACCACTGTTATTTTTCTCTATGATATTATGTGATAATTGTAGTAGAATTTATTTTAATTTTTACTGAAGGGTTTTGTAAATAACTTATTGTGGAAAATAAGTAGGAGAAATAAATCAGTTACTGCAGTAGAATTTCATGTTAGAAATTTTCACATGGTATCAAAGCAGAGATCGGGCAACAGGATTAAAAAATCTGCTATGATTCAGGAGCATGATGTCAGGGCATCAACTCAAAAGGACTCATGCAGATCTCCAGAGAAAGAAGAGAGCACAAAGAACACGAATCATGATTATTCTATGTTAGCTTCCAGACTGGAAGAATATGTCGCTTGCTTAGTGAGTTTTGCCTCCTCTGAGGTTTGGTATATAGATAGTAGAGGTTCTTGGCACATGACAGGAATACGAGATTGTTTTTCGAATTATCAGGAAGAAAGGATGAACTTCCTAATCACCATGGGAAATAAGTCAAAATGTACCCCCATAGGAAGAGGTACTGTAGTCTTTCAAACAAAATCTGGGGTCAACTTTGAGCAACCAATGTGTTGCATGTGCCAGGATTGGGGATGAAATTACTCTCTGTATCTAAACTTCAAAACAGGGGATATGATGTTTTCTTCATTAAGGAAAAATTATATGTCAAGCACCCAAGTTGGAAAAATAAGACGCAGATTGGAGTCAGAATTAGCTGGTTGTATAAATTATAGCTAGAATCTCCAATGGCACTGATAGGCAGCAGTGGGGAAAAATATTTGAATGAACTATGGCACAGGAGGATGGGACACTTACACCATGGGGCTCTAATAATTCTCGGAAGAACAGTAACAGGAGTTCCAGACTTGAGTACCAAACGAGATGATATATGCAGAGGGTGCGCACTAGGAAAGTACGCCAAAGCGGCATTTTCCAGAAGTAACAACAGGGCTAAGAGTGTTCAAGGATTGATACACTTATATATCTACGGACCCATGTACACAAAATCTCTTAATGGTACCAATCACTTCGTCACCTTCATTGATGACCATTCTAGAAAGACTTGGATCTAATTTCTAAAAACCAAGGATGAGGTTTTTGGTCAATTCAAAGAGTTCAAGGCTCTAGTTGAGAATCTGACAGGAAAGAGGATAAAGATATTGCACTCAAACAATGGTGTAGAATACATCGATAAGGACTTCACTAATTGTTTTGCAAGAGAAGGCATTAGAAGAGAGTGGACAAATCCCTATAATCCATATCAGAATGGAGTAGCAGAAAGGAAGAACAGGACTATTGTTGAAGCAGCCAGGGAAATGTTGTATGATTAGGATATGCCTAAGCTTCTATGGGCAATAGCATGCAACACGACTTTTTATGTCCAGAAGAGGACTCCTCACAGGACATTAGGTAATATTACTCCGAAGAGTGTCTTCACTGATAAGAAGCTTGAGGTGATTCATTTCAGGATATTTGGGAGTTTGGCATACTGCCATATACCCTAAGAAAAGAGGAAGAAATTGGATCAGACTGTGGAGAAAGGATATCTTATGGGATATAGCAAGAACGCTAAGGCATACAGAGTCTATCTTCCGAGGAATAGGAATATCGTAATTAGACAGGATGTAAAGTTCATGGAGGACATAACTTTCAGGAAATCCCAATAAATGCCTTCCGAAGAGCAATCAAAGGATGATCCATTGGTCCAGCCACTTCAACCAGCAGAAACTAGCACTAGTATTTCTACTAAAGGAAAAAATCCAGAGGTATCACAATAGGTGGAGTCTCAGGAAGAGGAGGAGAAGATAGATATACCCACTACCATTGGAAGAACAAGTCAAGAACTTTGACAGATACTACGAGATGCAGAGGATTTCGTGGGTGCACCTAGGAACGTGAAAAGGGAGCATAGACAACCAGATAGATACCAAGCCTTGGTGGCTTAGGTTGGAGAACCCTCTAGTTTTCAGGAGGCCGTTCAACATCAAGTATGTGTAGATGCTATGGTGGAGGAATAAAATTCCATAATGGTCAATGATGTCTGGGAAGTAGTACCTAGGCCTCAAGACAGGTTAGTTTTAGGTTCGAGATGGATCTACAAAGTCAAATATGTTGCAGATGGTAGTGCGGAAAAATACAAAGCCAAGTTTGTGGCTAAGGGGTATGCTCAAAAGGAAGGGATAGACTACGAAGAAACCTTCGCCCTAGTAGCCAGGTATACTTTTATTAGATCTGTGATATCCCTTGCAACACAAATGGGGTGGGAGATTCACCAGATGGACGTCAAGATGACGTTCTTGAGTGGAATGATAGAAGAAGAAGTATACATTGAACAATCAGAGGGTTTTGAGACACATGAGAAGAAATATCATGTATGCAGGTTGAAGAAAGCCTTCTATGATCTTAAACAGGCACCTAGAGCATGGTACATTCGAATTGATGGTTACTTGCAAAAGATGGGATTCGTCAAGAGTGACGCAGATCCTAACCTATACTATCTAGTTGTAGAGAATGAGCCTCTAATCCCGGTATTATACGTGGATGATTTTTCTTTGACAGGCTCATCCAAACTCATCAAACATTGCAAGGAAAGCCTAGCTACAGAGTTCGACATGAAGGATTTGGGACGAATGCATTATTTCCTAGGGTTGGAAATTTGGCAGCAGAAGGGTGGGATTTTCCTTGGACAAGGGAGATACACTACAAAGATTATGAAAAGGTTCATAATGCAAGACTCTAGACATATGTATACTCCAATGATTACCAACTAGAAGAAGATTCATGCATCCGAAGATAAAGAAGTCGATCCCACCTTGTACAGGCAGCTCATAGGGTCCTTGATGTATCTGGTCAATACCAGGCCATACATTTGCTACGTTATCAACACCCTCAGTCAGTTCATGGTGGAACCAAAGAGGGCGCATTGGGAAACAACCAAGCATGTTCTCAGATATATATGAGGAACATTCAATCATGGACTAATGTACACCCAAGGAAATGACATCAGGCTGAGTGGGTTCACTAACGCAGATTGGGCTGGAAGTTCAGTAGATCGAAAAAGTACCACTACGTACTGTTTCAAAATTGTATTGGGAATGACCTCCTGGTGTAGTGGGAAACATAAATTCGTAGCTCTGAGCTCAGTTGTCACTTTATCAGAGACTGTGTCCAACAAGGGGTCGTATAGTTGAGGTACACCCTGACAGGAGAACAGGTGGCAGACATTCTCACCAAGGCTCTAGGAAGAACAAAGTTTTTTTTATTTCAGGGAGAAGATGGGGATGGTTAAGAATTTGTTTCAGTAGCAGAAGCAGATATTATAGCGAGTTGCAGTGCAACAGTTAGTAGTGGCAGTGCTATGGGAAAAATGATGCAACATATTCAGAGGGAATTGTAGTGTAGATGTAGCAGTGACAGTTGCAGTATCATAGGCAGCAGTACAGGGTACAACAACGCAGTAGATGAGGGGCAGTAGGTTGAGCATCAGTAGCGCAGAGGACCGATGATGTGGATCAGTGTGATGTTTCTATTTGGAGGCATTGCTAGAACACATTCCTTGTAGGTTTTAACCCCGTACAAAAATTACCTGCATACGAATTCTAAAACACAGAAAATAAACAATGCGAGACCATAACACATAAAACACATATACACAAAGATTTTCCCCTGGATCCCAAAACCAAGACTACCAGATTGATTTTTCATTATGTTCCTTTCAATGTTACAATACATATTTATACATACCGAAGCATCCAATACCATGGACCGAAAATCGTTGCGTCCAAAACCATGTGTGAAAACCATGCACAAAACCATAGGTAGGTCCGCCCAACCTAATATAGGGTCCAATAAAAATTTCCCCGGGGTGCTGCCCCGAACCCCGTAGAGGGGGGCTACCCTCCCCCCTCAAACCCCCTAGACAGGGGGGGTTGTCGCTCCCCCTATGATGCCCCCACTACACAATCGGCACAATGAAGGGGGGGTTGTGCCCCCCCTCTAACCCCCTGGTTAACTAGGTGAGATAGTCGTGCAAAGAATACAACACAACCCATCATTCTCCCACTTGTTGTTTTCTTTCCATAGGGGGCCACAGGAGAGCTTAGTCATTTATCTAGCCCTGCAATGCCCATTGTTTCTCTACACCAAGAGAACTTCTCAGAGCTCACAGATTTATTCAATGCATCTGCAGTATTCTTCAAAGTGTGCACCTTTACCAACAACACCTTTTTGTCTTGTATCATATCCCTCACAAAGTGATACTGAATATCAATGTGCTTTGTCTTTGAATGGTAAGCAAGGTTCTTTGCCAAGAAAAATTCACTTTGGCTGTCGCAATCTATCCTTATAGCTCCCTATACTAACCCCATACTTTAACACAATCTCTGCAACCAAACTGCTTCTTTGCTTGCATGAGTGGCTGCCATGTATTCTACCTCTGTAGTTGATAGTGCCACTACAGATTTTTTCTTACTCATCCAACTGACTGCACCTCCAAATAGGTTAAACACATACCCACTTGTAGATCTTCTCTTATCCAGATCTCTAGCCCAGTCTGCATTAACAAAGCCACGAATGTCCAAAACTCTATCCAATCCTGGTCTTCCTTGGTAGCACAAATCATAATCACTAGTGCCACGCAAATACCTGAAAACCTGTTTCACTGTTGTCCAATGCTCCTTCCCTGGTTTTGACATAAACCTGCTCAATAGTCCCACTACATGTGCAATGTATGGTCTAGTACAGACCATTGCATACATCAAGCTATCGACTGCACTTGCATATGGAATACGGGACATGTCCTTTTCCTCTTCTTGTGTCTTGGGACACTGTTCAGCAGAAAACTTTACACATACAGGAATAGGAACCTTCACCGGTTTACTATCCTGCATATTAAACCTCTGGAATATTGCCTCGACATACTTCCTCTGGTTTAATCAGAGCTTTCTCTTTGCCCAATCTCTTTTAATTTCCATGCCCAAAATATAGTTTGCAGCATCAAGATCTTTCATGTCGAATTTGGAGGACAATTGGTTCTTCAAATCCTGGATAATTTCTTTGTCATTTCCAACCAGCAATATATCATCCACATACGAGACCAGATAAATAACATGGTCACCAATTAATTTAAAATACATACAGTGATCTGCTTTGCTTCTGGTGAAGCCAAATCCTCGTATAAATGTATCAAATTTCTGATATCACATCCTTGGTGAGTGTTTTAACCCATACAGAGACTTCTTTAACTTGCATACCAGTTCTTTCTTACGCTTCACCACAAAGCCTTCAGGTTGCTTCATGTAGATCTCCTCTTCCAGATCCCCGTGAAGAAATGTTGTCTTCACATCCATCTGTTCTACCTCAAAATCAAAATCAATAGCAACAGATAAAAGTAATCTAATAGAAGCTACCTTGGCAACAGGAGAAAAAATATCACCAAAATCAATTCTCGGCACCTGGGAATAACCTTTTTCTACCAACCGAGCTTTGTATTTCTCCACTTTTCCTTCTGCATTCATCTTCTTCTTGAACACCCATTTACTGCCAATGGGTTTCCTTCCAGCGGCAACTCTACCAGATCCCAAGCCTCATTTTTGTGCAAAGATGCCATTTCATCAACCATGGCCTCTTTCCAGAGTTTGCCATCCTCTAAATCTACTACTTCCTTCACAGTTCTGGGATCGTCATCAGTAATAGATAGAGAAAAATTTGAAAAGAAAGAAGATGGACTATACCTTTCTGGTTACCTTCTTTCTCGAACTGATCTCCTCACAACCATAGTTTGTGGCTCTTCATCTTCTGATTCCTCTTCTGCTGTAGAGTCTGATTCTTCCTCCTTAAGCTCAAACTCTATCTTCTCAGGTTCCTTTGGCTAGACTTCATGTTTAACAACATCTTTCACCTCTTTGAACACCACATCTCAGCTGTACACAACCTTCCTTGTTATTGGGTTCCAAAGCTTATAACCCTTTAAACCATCCTTATACCCAATAAAGATGCACTTTTCAGATTTACTATCCAACTTTGTTCTTTTCTCCTTTGGAACATGTACATATGCATCACATCCAAATACCCTCAGATGTGAAAGAGAGGATTTCTTACCTGTCCATACCTCTTGTCGTGTCTTATCCTCCAACATTGATGAAGGTGATATGTTGACTAGGTAACATGTTATCTCCACCGCCTCTGCCTAGAATTCCTATCCTAACTCGGCACCACTGAGCATTCTTCTTGCCCTTTCCATAAACGTCTTGTTCATTCTTTCTGCAACTCCATTTTTCTTAGGTGTGTATGGAGTAGTATTTTGTCGTGCCATACCACACTTCTTACAGAATTATTCAAATTCCTTGCTGCAAAACTCTCCATCGTTATTTGTCCTCAACACCTTTGTCTTCTTCTCTATCTGGTTTTCCACCAGGGCCTTAAATTCTTTAAACCTATCAAAGACTTCAGATTTCTTCTTGAGGAAATATATCCATGTATTCCTTGAGAATTCATCTATAAATGATACATAGTACACAAACTTACCTAGTGATGGAACCTTCACGGGTCCAAACACATCATTGTGCATAAGCTCTAATATTTGTTTCGCCCTCTTACCACTAGAGGGGAAACTCACCTGATTCTGCTTCCCATATACACAATTTTCACAGAGATCAAAATCTAGAATGATATTAGTCATACCTTTACCATGAAGTATTCGAAGGGCCTTCTCTCCAATATGTCCAAGCATTTAATGCCACAACATGGTCTTCTCTCTAGAGACCACTAGATTTTCTGATCCACTTTCAGGAATCACAGAACTGTTACACCCATCAACAACAATGCTACCTTGCAGCTTGTACAGAGTTCCAATCCGAACTCCCCGCATCAATACCAGTGCTCCCTGAACCATCTTGCAAGTATCCTTCTCTAACATTGTTTTTACACCTGCATCATCCAGCTTGCTTACCGAAATCAAATTTCTGGCCAATGCAGGAATATGCAGAACATCCAAAAGTGTTCCAACCCTTCCACCTTGCAACTTCAACTTTACTTTTCTGTGACCAATGATTCTAGCCCTCCTATCATCCCCTAAGAAGACATCACCACCATCTTATTTCTCATACTCGCAAAACCACTCTCTATGGGGAGGGAAGTGAAAGGATGCACCTGAGTCAAGCAACCATGACTCATGATCTACATGTGTACTTGAAGAAGCCAAGTACACATCCCCACCTTCATCTGAGGTGGTTTTCACCTCTGCAGAAGGAGCATCATCAGTTCCCTTTCCTTTGTTAGGAGATTTAAATTTACAATCCCTTTTGTAGTGCCCTTCCTTTCCGCATTTCCAGCACACCAGCTTTATAGGTTTTCCTGGAAATTTAGATCTCCCTCTAGATTTAGATCTCCCACTCGATGACTTATTTTTGTTTCTGTTCTGGGACCACCCTCGTACAGACAAGGCATCACCATTCTGGCTCTCTATTTTTCTGTCTCAGCTCCTCTGTCAGCAAGGATGAGACTATTTCATCAAACTGCAAGGCAGTTGCATTGCTACCTATTAAAATAACCAGACTATCCCACGAATCTGGTAGAGAACACAACAAACTAATGCACTTATCTTCATCTAAAATTTTAATATCAACAGACAATAACTGACTTACCACATTATTAAATGTATTTAGATGCTCTGTCACCAATCTCCATCTTTCATCCTCAGGTTATACAGCTTTTTCCGTAGGAACTGTTTATTCACCAGAGACTTAGATTGGTACAAAGTCCCTAACTTGCCCCACAAAGCCTTTGACGTAGCTTCCCCTGATACATTCAGCAATACTAAATCTGAGACACACAATCGTATTGTGCTCTTTGCCTTCCAATCCAACTTCTTCCATTCTTCATTGGACACTCCCATTGGTTTAGTACCCGGATCTACCGCGATCCACTAATCTTTATCCACCAACAGATCCTCCATATTGAGTTTCCACAACTCAAAACTCTGACCATTAAATTTCTCGATCTCTATCTTTCCAGTGCTCGCCATCTTCTTTCACCACCAGAATCGATCCCGTAGATCTCCCACTGAACATGGTCTACCACAGGCCTGAGCGAAACCCCTTAGCAACAAAGGCATCCCCTTGAAGCCAAAACAGCTCTGATACCAAATGTAGGTTTTAACCCCGTACAGAAATTACCTGCATAAGAATTCTAAAACACATAAAATAAACAATGCTAGAGAATAACACATAAAACACATATACACAGAGATTTTCCCCTGGATCAAAAACCAAGACTACCAAATTGATTTTTCATTATGTTCCTTTCAATGTCACAATACATATTTATACATGCCGAAGCATCCAATACCATGGAACGAAAACCATCGCGTCCAAACCATGTGCGAAAACCATGCACAAAACCATAGGTAGGTCCACCCAACCTAATATAGGGTCCAAAACAAATTTCCCCGGGGCACTGCCTGCCCCCCTCAAACCCCTTAGACAAGGGGGGCTAGTCGTGGAAAGAACATAACACAACCCAACATTCCTTGCTAAGAGGGAGTGTTGATTTTGGGTAGCATCGGATGTGATCTAGCTCGGAAAATTTGTGGAGGGGCTAAAATTCATGAGATCTCCAAGACATAGAAATCGTTTGGAGGAATTCCACCTGGATGATGAGTTATTAAAATAATTAATATTTTTAATGGGGATCCTAAGTCTAAACTTAGGAAAATAAAAATATTAATGGGTATTAAGAAATATATGGGTGAGAAGATTCTAAGGGACGAGGATAAAGTCTGTTTTAATATTAGCCGTTGATTAGGGACTTAAGCTCAACCGTTGATTCATTAACAGGAAAGGTATAAGAGAAGACTTAAGATTCATTTGGAAACACACCGGGCAAATACTTAGTAACCCGAGGGGAATCGATTCTCAAGGAGAAGAAGTTCGATTTCAGAGGGAGAGTAGCAGGGTGAAGGAAGAGGAGGGTATCAGCATCAGTCAGAGACTGAGGAAGAGGTGACGCAAAGCATCTGAGAGACAGCGTAGAGGGAAGATGAGTGAGACAACGCAGCTGGAGATGCAATCCTCATGCACGCTGATGTAGAAGTGACGCAGAGGAGGGTAGAGGGTCTCTAGGGTGTCAGAACTTCTCCAGGAGGAGGAGAAAAATTGTCTCAGGTGTTTCTCTCAGAAGTGTCTCAATATTCTGTAGAATCTTTCTTTGTAAAGAGATTGTTGCTGAAGATTAATAAATAAACCCTCATCTGCTGCACCGGTTTTCCCGCATTGGGTTTTTCCAGGGACAATTGTCCAAAAATAACTGTGTTGATGTGATTGATTCTTGTGCTTGTATATCACTGTTATTTTTCTCTATGTTATTATGTGATAATTGCAGTAGAATTTATTTTAATGTTTACTGAAGGGTTTTGTAAATAACTTATTGTGGAAAATAAGTAGGAGAAATAAATTAGTTATTGCAATATAATTTCGTGTTAGAAATTTTCACAGGAGCATCAAGGCATATGACGAGAGAAAGTGGACAACTTCATAATCTATCAAATGAATCATCATCTCATGTAGTTTATCTAGGAGACAACAACAATTATGTAGTCAAAGGCCTTGGATCTACATCATTGAAGCTCAAAAGTGGAGCAAAGATACACCTCAACAATATACTCTATGTCATAGGTTTGAAAAAGAATTTAGTTTCAATTTCTTGTTTAGAATATAAAGGAGACAGGGTTGCATTTGTAGATGGTAAAGTTCTGGTTTGGGGAAAAGGTTCAAGTATTGATTAGGCAAAATTTATTGGAGTTCATGAAGGAAGGATATATAGAGTTATAACACCATCTCCTCAAGCCCTAGTTCACATGGAAACCGATCATGTTGAACTATGACATAGAATATATGGGCATGTTCATTACAAGATAATACCCTCACTTAGTCAAATGGTAAAGGGCATCCCCAACATCAAGGAAGATCCTAAAGGAGTATGTAAGGGATGTGCTTTGAGAAAGAATATAAGGAAACCTTTTACAAGTAGTTACACAAGGTCTAAGGAAATATTAGACCTCATTCATTCTTATGTGTGTGGGCCAATGTCTAACAAATCTCTTGGAGGCCATATTAATTATGTGACCTTCATTTTGATCATTCTAGAAAGACGTGACCCTATCTTCTCAAGACAAAGGACGACGTATTTGAAAATTTCAAGGAATTTAGATCTAAAGTGAAGACCTTAACTGAAAGAAAGATAAAGACCTTGAGATCCGACAATTGTGGGGAATACACTTCAAAAGAAATAATTTCATATTGTAAATAAGAAGGTATTAAGAGGGATCACATTGTTCCCTACAATCCCAAGAAGAATGGAGTTAGTGATCCGAATTGGATCCATAGAAAACTATCAAAGAACCATGACTGTATCAGGTCGGAACAAATCTCTAAAGAATTTAAAACAGCGATCAAAAACACCCCTGAACCAGTGGCAATTGCAGCCAACGTGGAACGATGAGGACCTTGGTCAAAGCACGCGGACCGAGGCCCATGGAGACTGCACAGGAGGTCAAAGTAGCCCCTAGGAGCCTCGGAATGGAAAAGGAGGTGGAATTTGATGCATGATTAGCGCTAATCGCGCATCACTGGGCGAACATGGCCATGAAGGAAAAGCCCGAGCACTCGTTCACGTGGGGGAACCGGAGGACCGTGGGGGGAAAAGGGAAAAGTGCTAAAACATAATGGCGGGACCCGCGCTCTGGAAACCGATGGTTTTGATCGAGGCGCCCTTAAATAGTAAGAGGTTTTGGACAAGAGCAGAGCGATTCCATACACCGATCGATGCGTGGCAAGTGGAGTTGAGAGAAAACCGCCATTGATCGCACGCTATCAGTTGAGCAAGTCAACCGTGTGAAACGTGCGTATGGCATCAGATCTGGAGGACTCAGATCGGACGGCTGAGATCGCGCCCGATGGGGGAAGATAAATCGACAAAGGAATACGCCGCATTTTAGAAGGGATTTGGAATCCATTTGACCGCCACGGTGGAGGAAGAACGCATCCACGACGTAACTGAACAAATGAACCGACGAAGCATGTTGGCGCCATTTAGAGGAGGACAAGTGGCCACTCCCTAAGCTTTCATGATGACGCCGAACATGAAACTCCAAGTGCAGCTGCAGAAGGTGAAGAGACAGAGGCGGAAGAGGAACCGAACAGGCATAGGGGACAAATAGCTAAATCCATGAATAGAGATAATAGAATGGAGAGGAAGTTAGACACAGAAAGAAGAGTCGAGAGATGAAGAAGTGGAACAGTGAACCCAAAGAGGAGGACTGAACACAGAGAACAGTAAAGCAAAGCAGAAGGGACAGAGGGCCAAGCTGACTAGCAACAACATTGAGCACCAGAGAGCTTGAAGATTCAAGCCATCCCATAGAGGAATCTGTCCAAACTGAGCATCACATTTGGCTCTTTCCACTGTAGACCAGAAGGTCACAGAGCTGGTAGGAAGAAGAAAAGTATGTGTACTCCAGTGGCTTGGGGAATCCAAGAACCACCCTGCCAAGCGAAACCTGCTTCAGGAGAACTCACATTGAGTCCCTATATTGTAATTCTCTACTCAAAGGCACAATAAAACAAGGCCACCACTGAAAGCTGGACCGGAGATGTAGCCCTGGAGAATAGGGTGAACTCCTTATTAAAATTGCTTGTGTCTTTGTGTTTGCTTACTGTATTTCTCTGTTGTCTTTCCATTTTATTGTCTGTGTATTGGCAATATGATCGATCCGTTTTTTCAATAACACAGAACACACACCAACACATGAGTTTGTAATACCTTTGTTTAATAAATATTTAATTGATGTCACTCATAGGGTGAATATCAGATCAAGTGGTATGAGAGCTCTAAGTTGTAAGGTTAGACAAGCTTGTGTTGGTTTAGCTATGAATGCTCACAAGATCAAAGCTCAAATTAAGAGAAGGAGAGTTGGTGGAAACTTATCCTGAAATTGGGAGAGTCTATTCTCGAAAGACAATGTCGGAGGAAGGTTCTGTAGAACCAGACCCTCAATTCATAGAGGGTTTCCTAGCTATAAAGTCTATGGTTGAAGAAATGTACAGAGACTTTAGAAATTAAAAGGTGGAAGATTCATCAAGCTCTAAACAAGATAAAGAAGAAGATGAGTCTCACTTCCATGACCACTCCAAAGGAAAGGGGAAAGAGGAAAGCTTTCTCACACCTCCTAATAGCCCTTTGCATAATAAGAAAGCATCTTTGATTAAGCTAGATGTTAAATTTGATTTGCCTATATATGATGGAGAGCTAAATGCTCAAAAGTTGGACAATTGGATTAGACAAATTGATGTGTATTGCAGGGTACTAAACATGAACTCGGACAAGAGTAAGATTTAGCTAGCAAGCCTACGCCTAGGAGGCACTGCCTTGGTTTGGTGGGAAGGAAGAACCCAAGCTGATATGAAAAGACATGGCAAGACTATCTCTGTCTGGAGTGAATTTGTTGTTGCAATCAAAAAGTAGTTCTATCCATTGGCCTACATGCAACAAGCCATGATGACTTGGAAAACTCTTAGACAGTTGAAAGGGAAAAGTGTGCAAGGGTATACTCAAGAGTTCAGAAAGAGAGCATTGATGTTGGGTATCTCATTAGATTCACCAGAGACTATTTTAAATTATAATGGTGGTCTACACAGCTACATGAGGCATACCATCCTCATGTTTAATCCCACTAGTATAGATGAGGTATCTGTACAAGCTACTCATCTAGAGGCTAGAGGAAAGAATGGCAATCCAAAAGTTGGGGGACCATCCCAACCCACTGTAAGCAAGAGCAAGGAGAAAAGAAAAAAGAAGTGGAAAGCAAGGAAGGCTAACACTACACAGAAATCCAAAGCTTCATGCACTCACTGTAAAAAGGAGGGGCATGATGACAAGCATTGTTGGATTCTGCATCCAGAGTTGAGACCTAAGAAGTCCGAGGGCAAGAAGAAGAAGACAGTTGTAGCTATTCAGAAATATTTGGGATCAGACTCGGGAGATGAAACAACTATAGTAGCCGCGGGTATAAAAGGTAAGAATTCTGAAGCATCTACTAGTAATTCTGCTCAATCTGTTATTGATGAACAAAATGAGAGAAAAATACATGAGCTTTTCCATATTCAAGTTATTTCCAAAAATCAAAAGATTGATACTTTTTTTATAGTGGCTCACAAGTAAATTTGATTTCTGAAGCAATTGTAAAGAAATTGGGATTAGCAACTACACCTCACAAGAAACCATACCCATTAGGATGGTTAAACGATAAAGCACAACTACAAGTGACTAGACAGTGCAAAATCAAGTTTTCTTTTGGGTCAGCATTTGTAGATGAGGTTGAGTTAGACATAATTCCTTTGGATATATGTGGAATTGTTTTATGAAGTCCTTACTTGTATGATAGAAAGGCTATTTTCCATAGAGCTAAGAACAAGTATCTACTTGTTAAAGATGGAATCGAATACTTTGTAAGAGATCATAAGCTCAAGAATAATTACACTCTCATAAACTCAAGATAGATGAAAAGAATGGTAAATTCATGTAAACAATTCTTACTGATGGTTGTAAAGGAAAAGAAACCTGATAAAACCAATGTATTTGAAGGTTGTAATGTTGAACAGAAAGCTGATATAGAAAAGGTTGTTTCAGAGTATGATGTCTTATTTTAGGAACCTAAAGGTCTGCTACCCAAAAAGGGAATAGTACATGATATTATTTTGCAGCAAGATGTTCCATTGCCTAACATTGGGATGTACAGGTTGTCTGCTTTAGAGAATGCTGAAATCAAGAAGCAGGTGCAGGAGTTGCTCGAGAAAGACTTTATCAGGCCTAACACATCACCATGTGGGTCACCAATCATTTTGGTGAGAAAGAAAGATGGCTCTTGGAGAATGTGCATTGACTACCGAGCACTGAATAAGATAACAATAAAAAATCGTTATCCCCTTCCTCGCATAGATGATCTCTTAGATCAATCGAGGGAAGTTGTTTATTTCACCAAGCTGGATTTGCACAATGGATACCATTAGGTCAGAGTTGCAGAGCAAGATGCATGGAAGACTACTTTCAAAACAAAGCAGGGATTGTATGAATGGTTGGTTATGCCTTTTGGCTTAACTAATGCTCCTGCTACTTTCATGAGATTAATGAATGATGCACTCAGGCCTTTTCTTGATGATTTTGTTATTGTGTATCTGGATGACATTCTGATTTTTAGTAAAATGTGGGAAGAACATCTAAAGCATGTTAAGCAAACATTAGATGTTTTGAAAAGAGAAAAACTTTATGTTAAACTCTCAAAATGTGAATTTGGCAAAACATCTTTAAACTACTTGGGTCATATAGTAGGGGGAGGTGAATTGAAAATAGATCCCTCTAAAGTGGCAGTCATTGTGAACTGGCCTAAACCCAGGTCAGATACAGAAGTGAGAAGCTTCTTAGGAGCAGCACAATATTGGAGGAAGTTCATTTCTAACTTCTCCTTGATTGCAGTTCCCTTACATGCTTTAACAGGATTGAATAAGGTGTTTCAGTGGGGAGGCAAACATCAGAAAGCCTTCGACACTTTGAAAAAGAAAATTAGCACAACACCTGTACTAGCACTGCCAGACCTACAAAGACCATTTGAGATCCAAACTGATGCCAGTGACTATGCCATGGGAGCAGTGTTGACACAACACGGTAAACCCATATGTTATCATTCTGAGACTTTTAATCATGCAGTAGTTAACTATCCTACATATGATAAAGAATTGTATGCATTAGTTCAGAGTGTGAAAAAGTGGAAACATTACTTAATGGGCAAAGAGACAGTAATACATGCTGATCATCAGCCACTTCAATATCTACACTCCCAAACTAAGTTGCAGCATTCAAGACACTACAGATGGATGGGTTTTCTACAACAATTTTATTTAGTCATCAGATATAAAAAGGGCATACATAACAAGGTTGGAAACATGTTATCTAGACCCATTATAAATGCATCTACCATACTTAAGCATAATTCTGTGCTACATGAAAGCTACATAGAACAATATGCTCAGGACATGGACTTTAAAGATGTATATGCAACTTTGAGTCAAGGCAAAAGAGTAGAAGAATTGGACTGTCATATAAAGGACCGACTCTTATACCATTGTGGGAAACTCTGCATTCCACAAACTGAGAAGATAAAGATAATTAGGGAAGCACACACTTCTCTGATATCAGGTCACTTTGGGGTAAGTAAAATAGTTGCACAGCTGCAAAGATTCTGCTAGTGGCTGAAAATGAATGAGATAGTTTCTAGATATGTAAGAGGGTGTGCCATGTGTGCTAAAAGCAAGCCCAGCAATAGAAAGCTAGGCTTTTACACTCCATTCCTAGTTCCTTCTCACCCTTGGGAAAGTGTTTCCATGGATTTTGTTGGAGGACTGCCTAAATCTAGGAAAGTTCATGATTATCTATATGTTGTTGTGGATAGGTTCAACAAAATGTGTATTTTGATACCTTGTAGTAAACAGATCACAGCTGAACAAACTACAAAATTGTTCTTTGAACATGTATGGGTTCATTTTGAATTACCCACTTCCATTGTATCTGATTGAGACACCCGATTTGTGGGGAAGTTTTGGTCGAGCCTGTGGGAACTGATGGACACCAAGTTGAAGAAAAGCACAACTTTTCATCCACAAACAGATGGCCAGACAGAAGTAGTAAACAGGACAGTGATCCAGTTATTGAGAGGATATTGCAGTAAATATCCTAAGCTTTGGGATGAGCACTTGTGTTATATGCAGCATGCTTACAATAGAGCCAAACACTCTTCTACACAGAGATCTCCTTTTGAGACCTGCTTTGGTTTCACACCAAGGTCTCCTTTGGATTTTGTCTTTGGTAAAGATACCATGGTTGATGGACACAGTGATGTGGACAAGGCATCTAGGTTCATTGAACAGATCCAAGAGATCCACCAGGCAGTACAGGAACAACTGGAAAAGAGCCAGGCCGAGTACAAGGCTAGGCATGATAACCATCAGATGGAGCATAGTTTTCAAGTTGGAGACCAAGTCTGGCTGTATATCAGCAAGGACAGGATGCAAGGTGAAGGTAAAAATCTAAAGCCCATCAGGTATGGACCTTTTAGGATACTTGAGAAGTTTGGTGAAAATGCTTTTTGCCTTGATTTACGAGCTTACATGCACATCGACTCAATCGTAAATGTAGATTGCTTAGATTGTTTGAACCTTCAATGATTGAGGACCTTGAAGAGCAAAGTCAATTGCCTTCTATTGATGACCTGCTACCTGAATACCTCAATGAGTTGCAGGAAGACACAGTGTTGGACAGGAAGGTGAAGACAACGCGCAAGGGAGGTGTTGAGTACCTCAGGATTGGGCTCAAAGGTTCAAAGCCAAGCAGTGCAAGGTGGATTGAGATTGGACAAGTGAAGAAACAGTATCCTCACTTAGTCGATGCCTGAAAACCAACTTTTGGTGGTCGAAAAGCTTTTTCAATGAGAAGGCTGTGATCCAAATTGGATCCATAGAAGACTGTCAAAGAACCATGATTGTATCAGGTCAGAACAAATCTCTAAAGAATTCAAAACAGTAATCAAAAACACCCCTGAACCAGTGGCAATGGCAGCCAACGTGGAACGACGAGGACCTCGGTCAAAGCGCACTGACCGAGGCCCATGGAGACTGCGTAGGATGTCAAAGTAGCCCCTGGGAGCCTCGGAATGGGAAAAGGAGGTGGAATTTGATGCGCGATTAGCGCTTAGTAAAAGCCCGAGAACTCAGTCACATGGGGGAACCGAAGGACTGCGGGCAGAAAAGGGAAAAGCGCTAAAACATAACGGTGGGACCCGCGCTCTGGAAACTGGCGGTTTTGATCGGGGCGCCCTTAAATGGTAAGAGGTTTTGGACGAGAGCAGAGAGATTCCATACACCGATCGACGCATGGCAAGCGGAGGTGAGATAAAACCGTCGTTGATCGCGTGCTATCGGTCGAGCAAGTCAACCACACGAAACATGCATATGGCGTCAGATCTGGAGGACTCAGATCGGACGACTGAGATCGCGCCCGATGGGGGAAGCGGAATCGACAAGGGAATACACCGCATTTTAGAAGGGATTTGGAATCCGTTTGACCGCCACGGTGGAGGAAGAACGCATCCACGACATAACTGAAGAAATGAACCGACGAAGCATGCTGGCACCATTTAGAGGAGGACAAGTGGCCACTCCCTAAGCATTCATGATGACGCCGAATAGGGAACTCCAAGCGCAGCTACAAAAGGTGAAGAAACAGAGGTGGAAGAGGAATCAAACACGCATAGGGGATGAATGGCTAAAGCCATGAACAGTGATAGTCGAACGGAGAGGAAGTTAGACACAGAAAGAAGAGTTGATAGATGAAGAAGTGGAACAGTGAACTCAGAGAATAGTAAAGCAAAGTAGAAGGGACAGAGGGCCGAGATGACCAGCAATAGCATCGAGCACCAGAGAGCTTGAAGATTCAAGCCATCCCATAGAGAAATCTGTCCGAACTGAGCATCACATTTGGCTATTTCCATTGTAGACCAGAAGGTCATAGAGCTGGTAGGAAGAAGAAGAGTCTGTGTACTCCAGTGGCTTTGGGAATCCAAGAACCACCCTGCCAAGCGAAACCTGCTTCAGGAGAACTCACATTAAGTCCCTGTATTGTAATTCTCTGCTCAAAGGCACAATAAAACAAGGCCACCACTAAAAGCTAGACCGGAGATGTAGCCCTGGAGAATAGGGTGAACTCCTTATTAAAATTGCTTGTGTCTTTGTGTTTGCTTAGTGTATTTCTTTCCATTTTATTGTCTGTGTATTGGCAATCTGATCAATCCGTTGTTTCAATAACACAGAACACACACCAGCACATGAGTCTGTAATACCTTTTTTTAATAAATCTTTAACCGATGTCACTCATAGGGTGAATATCAGATCAGTTAGAGAAAGAAAAAAAAAATTAAAGAATGTATACAAACTATGATATTTGATCAAGATCTACCGAAGTTTTTATGGGGAGAAGCAACAATGACATCAGTATATATACAAAATAGAAGTCCTCATAGAATCCTTAAGAATGTGACACTGGAAGAAGCATCGACAGGATGAAGCCATGTGTGGACCATCAATGAATCTTTGGGTGTCCTGCATACATCCATGTTCGAAAAGACATGCGAAAGAGATTAGATTCTAAAAGCATAAAAGGGATCTTCTTTGGTTACAATCTTTCTTTAAAAGCATCTAGAATCTACATCAAGGAAGTTAGAAAAATTAAAGTTACCAGGGATGTTATATTTGATGAAAATCATGTTTACAAAAGATCCAAGGATATTCCAATCAAATCCAATGACGAAGATATATCGGTATTTGAAGAAGAAGAGCATCATGACAAGGAAACCACAAACCAAGAAGAAGAAGAGCATCATGACAAGGAAACCACAAACCAAGAAGAAGAAGAAGAAGGACGAAGTGAGACTATTCAACGTGTAATCATTCTTGAAACAAAGAAGAGGCCAAATTGGTTGAAAGCTACACTTAAATATGTTGAAGGACATGGAGCTACTAAAGGAACTTTTAGAGAAATCAAAATACCAAAGAGATATTCAGGATATGCAACATATACCAGCCTAAATCCATCTAACTCTGGATCTATCATGCACCGAGAGGCATCAAATCCCTGGAGGTGAAAACCTTCTTTTTGGAGTGTAAAATTTGAGGTGAAGTTTTTCACCTCGAGTGATTCGATCCCTCTAGGTGCATGATAAGATCTAGAGTTAGATGGATCTAGGTTGGTTCCAGCTGAGGGTAGCAATGTCATATTTTTTTATTATCATTATTATGTATATGTTTGAGATAAACTTCATACTTTGGAATTTACATTATGATTTATTTTCCTAACGTGACTATATAATTTTGTTCTTTAATTTAGTCTATGTTGCTTGCCTTTCATGGTTTGTATGTCTGTGTTTGGATGTTTTGAGTGGTTTGTGTGTGTGCTATGAATATAATTCATATAAAAATAATAAATGAAAATATCAATATAATAATAATAAATAATAATAATTAATTAACTAATAATTAGTTAGTTATCAATAAAGAGGCATGTCTCTAAATACACAACCGTTCACGAAAATGTACCTGCCTGGGTATATATACAATACCCTCAGTTGCAATCTCATATTAGTTCACTATACAATATTTAATATACAATTATGTGTCTTACAATGGACATTTACGTCTTTGAATTATTTTAAATATTTTCGTTGCGTATATGACTTTTGGTCATTACATTGGTATCAGAGCCATGCAAGCCTTTGGAAGTTATCTATTGCACAACCTACCATTAAGTTTAAGTCCAGAAATCATGGAATTAAGTGAATATAATAAATCTAAATTGTTAAAGTATATTGGATAAGCATTAGATCAACTAAAACAAATAAAAACATCATTTTCATAATCAATAAAACATCTTGAATCATATGCAACATGTCTAACAGAAGAGTACAATGACATGAAAGAGACTAATGATAAAGAATTCTCTAACCAAGGAAATGATGTTGAAAATGTTGATTTAGGAACTCCTTAGAGTGACATAGATGAGTCTAGATCTGAAAATATCAAGAGTGAGAACGAACGAAAGCTCAGGCTTCAATTTCACTTTGATGCAAAAGTAGGTGAAGTTTGATTTAGTCGTTGTATCCAGGAAGGCTTATGGCTCTAAAAATCCCAATGGCTTGTTCAATGACATTTTTATATTTGTTGATGTCTTCACCATACCTTCGAATTAGAAGCTACGTAATTATATGATAGAATATGGAGGAGGATTTCATAATTACTTTTCCAGAGATCGAGTTACACACATTATTTGTAGTAATCTTCCTGACAACAAGATAAAAAATTTAAGGTCTTTCAGCAGGGGACTACCGGTTGCAAAACCACAATCGATAGTTGATAGTATTGCTGCCAACAAAATTTTACTTATGGAAACCTACCAAGTTGAACGCCTTGCAAATTATTGTCCATAACAACAAAGGTTTTCTGCTTTTTTTACTATCAAGTCTATTCCTCTCCTTGATGGCAATATGGGGATGGAAAACATGACTGCTTCCATATCCTACAATCAAGGGTCCTTGTTGAATGGGTCTAAGGAAATGGTTGAAAGAAAAAAGAATTATGACTGCATGCCACAGGCACAGTTTTTTAAAGAAAACTCAAGTGCATTATGTGGTGCACAAGAGATGCATGGTCGTGAAGAAAAGTGCATTGAACAAAGTTCCCAAATGTTAAATAGTGCACACCAAATGACTGGTTCATTGAATTTGAAGGAAGAGTGCCATCTCACTGATCACAGGGATGTATGCAATGATAATGAAGATGATCTTAAAGACGAATATGACTTGGATTATGATAATGGTAAAGATAATTGTGATGATGCTTTTTAGCAACAACCAATAAGGTCGCCTTCAGTAACAAGATCAATATTTCCAATTTCATGAAAAAGACCTCTGTCAACCATGAATTTTAGAAGTGCAATTACAAAGTTTCGCACTCTAAGAGGTTCATGTTAGTCCTTACGTTGGATGAAGACTTGTAATTTTGAGTTTCCATTACCTCAAAATCTTGATGATCACAAGCACAACATGGGTCACACTTTCATGGCAATTATAACAAATGGCTCAACTAAACTAAGTGATTTGCAACCACAGATTCCAGATATTAAGGGATTTTAGTAGATGTAAAGCTAACACTCCTAAGTACCCATGATATAGAGTATGAGAAAAATTCATTTGAGGGTTCAATGGTATCTCCTAATAATATCATAAAATGTTTATATTCGGTTCAGTTTTAAGTGGATCTGGTTCTGACTGTTTGCCACATAAAGGCGTAAGTTGAAAAATTATTCCAAATTTAATAAAAAAAATTAGCAAGTTCTAATTGGAAGGTCTGACTTGAATCAATAGAGTCTGTTAACAAAATTCTTGAAGAATCAAATAAATGCATTCAACCTATAGGAACAAAAAATTTGAAAATTGTGGGTGAATTAGGGCATGACTGAGTTCAACTGTTTACAAGGTTTGTCACGATGTTAGCCCAATGGATGTTACACCGGACAATCCCTCTTGCAGACAAGAGCGATCTCCCTACATCCTAAATGGAAACTAGAAACAATCATGACAAATGAACTAAATCTTTCCCTAAGTTGAACTTAATCGAATTACAAGCAGTCTAACTTAAAGATAAACCTCTTACCGATTTCGCGAAATGCCTGATGAAGATACATGGTTGTGACTTGATGCAACTCTTCAATGCTTAGTAGAACCTACAAACATAAACCATTAAAAGGATCAAAAGCACATGTGATGTAGTAATTCAAACAACTTAGCCTAATGATCAATAAAATTAGGGATTGAACTTGCCTTAATGAACATAATAACTAATTGCAAACTATTCATCATTCATAATAGACAAAAATCAATGGGAGAAAGTGCCCATTTGTATTAATTAGAAGATAAGAGGAGCCTTACAACCTTTGCCTTGATGTCATGAGGTCCCTCCCAAATGCCTTCAATCTCCTCCTTAGATAACAAACTCTCCAATCTCAAACTAGCAGCATAAGTTTGTATTCTCTGAATTCCGACCTCCTTCATCCTCAACCTTCTAGTCCTCTTATAGATCAAAGAGGGGGAAGTTTCAGATATCTAAGAAAAGGATGAACCTCCTTTAGTGAAGGATTAGGTTACCATGAGAAAAGGGATGGAGATGCATCTTATGAGGGTTATAGTTCGAATAGTCATCACCTAGAAGCTTTCAGTTGGGAAATATTCGACCAACTAGGTTTCTAGAATGTACTTTATTTTTACTTTCTAGAATTCACCTGCACAGGTTTATAGTTATAGATAGAGTGCAGCTCTACGCTGTTCTCAGAGTAAATTTCAGCGAAATTGGCGCAAGTGGAACTTAACAAGGTGTGAGAGCTATTTGACCCAAATTTCTCATGGACTTTAACATATTTGGACTTGTTGGACTTCTAAGGGAGATAGTTTCAACATGTTCATGGATGGTGCTCTGCGCTGTTCTCAGAGTAAATTTCAGCGAAATTGGCGCAAGTGGAACTTAACAAGGTGTGAGAGCTATTTGACCTAAATTTCTCATGGACTTTAACATATTTGGACTTGTTGGACTTCTAAGGGAGATAGTTTCAACATGTTCACGGATGGTAATAATATCCATAAACTGATCAAGTGTCATGGCGACAAATTGATGTGTAACAGATTGCCCCCTAAAGTGTGAAGTCTGAAAAATAAGTTTAAAAGATTGAAGTGCTTTATCATTCCAAGGATCGGATCAGAGGCAATGGTCAGAAACCTGCAAGGAACATTCAAGGGAGTATAATGCAAAATATATATCAAAAATCATCTTTGAGGTAACCATTCCCATAATCAGACTAAAGCGAACTCAATGAAAATGCATGGAAAAACTAAGATCATATAGATGGTAGACACAACATGGACACAACCATCTGTCTACATAATCATGAATATAAAATCTCCTCGCAACCTGGATTGATGAAACTAGATCCAGGGTCTTGATCTCCATCTCTCAATCCACAGTACAATTCTAACCATGTGAGTGAATGTCTCAAAGTCAAACATGGCAGAAACCACTTGATTACCGGTCAATGATGTGAACCGTTAACAAGCACGAGAGAAACCACCAATAATGACAATGGTTCTCAAGGTACTCCTAGTACAATCTATGAAGTGCGAATATATGATCTAAAGTCGAGCACTCATAGAATCGTTCGATCGAAGCCCAATGATGAGAACTTGTCGTCGAAATTGAAAAACCTGCCATTAAGCCATGCATTCTTCAAGTTACTAAAGGTTTCTAAATCAGCTTCCTAGATGATGAGCTGAAGTCGATAGGAAGTGATTCGTCATAGGAAAGCCTACGACACGAAACATGATATCAAGTTTTGAAAATAATTGCAAGGAATGACTCAAGGATGGCCGACACGAATGAAGGCAAAGATTTTGCAAAAGGATTTGAACCAAGGTTGAAATTCTCTTGAACACATAACAACACTTTAATGATTTGGCAACATTTGACTCAACAATAATAACCAAAACCATGAAGACTTTCAATGAGGTTTGAAAGGCAAATGGATTTCTCAACCCGGACATGAATGTGATGGAGTGTCGTGTTCAAGAGCGACATGCTACCTTTTAACTGACGATGTAAAATGGACACCTTCCCCAAATTCCCCCCCACCATTACTGGCAAGTACCTCTTTATTTTTTATAAGCTTGAGGAGGATAACATATGCTTGGACTGTAAGCTCATCCTTCGGATGAGTCCATCGAAGTATTTTTAACGAACCCTAAGAAGGAATGGTTCGGTCTCATTATGCTTAACGAGTCCTATACTGTTTAATTTTAACGAGTCCAATAAAGGTATAACTCGATGTCATTTTCTTTTAAGATATTTGAAAAAGACACAAAAAGAAAACTCATTCATCTCTTTAACCGTAAAATTTTAACGAGCCTGGAGAAAGTAAAGCTCGACGTTTTTCATTTTTAGAGAGTCAGAAGAAAAACATAAGTAGACTCCATCAGGTTCTTTTTCGTTAGTTTAGTCTCTCAGGTCCGAAAAAGGATAAAATAATACAAGAGAGAACTCTATTGACCATGTTTGATCAACGTATACCTTTTTTGTAAATAGTCCTGGCTCAGTCCGTAAAAGGGGTAAACTTATACTGAGTGGATGGTTGTTCATTTACTTTTACGAGTTCAAACAAGTAAGTACTCGACAATCTTTTCAGTTTTGAAAAAGTATGAAAAGGGCTTAAAAGAAGACTTCATGATTTTTCACTTTTCGTAATTTTTAAAGAGCATAAAAAGCAATAAAAGTTTGTTGAAATGTCAAAAATGATTTATCTTGACTCCGTAAACGATCCTGCACATTCAAACTCAATAACCTGTCATAACTGCTCAAACATATGTTTTCCCTCTTAAAAAGATTCAAAATATAAAAAATAATATTTTTAAAGCTCCAAAAACTTATAAGAATGGGAAAAAGTAATTTATTTTCACCATCTTTATTTTCACTAGTTCAGAGTAGAGAGAGGATTTTTTACCGTAAAACTTCCAGGACTGATTCCGAGCCAATCGGTGGATGAAATCATGCACCATTTCCTCCAGGTTGAAGATATTTCCATAACTTAGCTTTTCATCCATTTATTTTTTTCATTTTACGTTTGCATTTGGTTTTCTAGGACATTTTTTTGTCAAAAAATGTGCCCTTGGCCGTGCAGAGTTTTTTCTCAATCGAGCCCACGCAGGACGATAAAATTTTCCATACGAAAATTCTTGGCCTGCGCAGAATTCTGCTGGAAATTTCCCCGCAGCTGCGCCATGTCCATAAAAGGGCAATCGCGCAGGCATCGTGGGCTATTTTAAAAACAAACTTTGGGCCTCCAAAAACATGAAATGTATTTTAAGAAAGACTCTAACTGATTTAAAATGGTCATTTCATGTCATTTTTCTTACTCAAAAATGGAATGGAGGGAGAGAGAGCATGAAGCCAATGATGTGCCTACATTGGCAGATCCAACCACTTTGCATGCTCTCAGGAATTTCGACCTACTGAAATACTGGTTAATCCCTGGGATGAAAGCCCAAGTAGATATGATGACATGGTTGGTGAGGACCTGGAATGTCCAGGAATAGTGTTTCATGATTATTGATTATCGCCTCACCATTGATGTTGATGACATATATTTCCTGACTGGGTTATCTCATCGGGGAGCCGATCTTTCACTTTTTGGATCAAGAGTAGGGGGAGACACTACTGATGGATACTTGCAGCGCTTTTGCAGGGGTGCACCGCCCAAAGATGGATGGATTGACATTCAGTCCATCAAACTTTTACCCTTGAGGACCATTGCTTTCACTGTTAGCAAACTGTGTGGCAGTGCTTCCCTCCATCTAGCCACCCGGGCACAGATGCAGACGGTCGTGGAATGTTGGGAGTCCATAGTATACAACTGGTGTGAGGCAGTAGTGGTAAATATGAAGGGGAAGCTGACTAGGTGCAAGAATGGTAAACTGAAAAATTTCGGTTATGGTGCCATTCTAGTTGCTTTTTCCCTAGAAAGGGTTCCTATTCTTCAACCACAATAGATTCGGGCAGACGAAGGGGGTTCGAGGGATCCACGCTTGATGAGGTGGGTTGCACTGATGGCACGCCACGGTGGTGATGGTCCTGTAGTGAGGTATACAATAGATTTTTTTGACTGGCTGAGTGAGCAGATTGTTCCAATCGAGGACTTCCTGTACGTTGAGATAGATTATAGAGGTGACCCTGATATCCCACTTCCAGCCGAGGCTCAGTGGGGTGATCTAGGTAAGATTTTCTCATTTCTGGCATATTTTCAAAGTTTTTTTATTTTTTAAGTGTTTTTTGTCTTCAGAGGCTAATTGTTTGAAATGTACGTGTAGATGTGGGTCCAACCTGACCATCCGGGATGATACGGTACGATAGACGAGATGAGAATCCTATATTTGTTGCAGTAACGAACCCAGAGGTGGATGAAATCCTGACAGATTTGGAGCACAACCTTGAGAGGTTGATTGCCAACATCCCAGAGACTGGATTTGATGACATTCCACATTCCTATCACAGGCATGTAGTTGGGGTTACTAGGCCGCTTAAACGTTTGCAGCGTCAAGTTGCTCATGCTAGCATGTGTTATCATGAGCATCACCATGCCTAGTTGTTCTAGTTTATAGACCATTTTTGACCTTTTGGATTCAGTATTATTGATAAAATAAAAGGCCACGGGCCTTATGTCCTCGAATGACATATTTTGTACACACACCCAAACTCTATTTTAATGAAAAATCTGCTACTTCTATCTATGTTTATCTCGATCAATGAATGAATGAATATTGTTTTTAATTTACAAATATTGTAAATGTCTATTTAACACATGACTCACCAATGCATCTGTCAATGTGTTTAAATATCTCGGAATGTGTTGATATTCAATATAATCAAATCGTCTTTCCAAGAGACAAACATGGTTGGACTCCTAACTAAATAAACACCATTTAAATGTAATACTACAAGATGTGAATCTAACCTAATGATCAAACGTTAGATACCAAATGTAATGGCATCAGCCAATAGCTCAATGACTGTGCTATATTCTGCTATATTGTTCATTGTTTGACCGAGACATATCCCATGAATAGAAACTAGCTCGTTACTGGGTGAATAGATAACCCAGGCTGCGGAAGATAAATTCCAAGTACTATGACTAGCACCATCAGCAAAGCCAATGTAAGTCGGAGAAAATGTCGACATCTGCAAATCAAGTGTAAAAATGAGATAAGCAGAAGAAGTAGTAAAAAACACTAATCTACCACACATACCTAAAAATGGTAAATAATGTACAAATCTTCACCAAAAATTTATGCAAAATATTTCTTTAGGTAAAGACCATTTCTGGGCTTTCCCAAAGGAACACCATCGTAATCAATCAACTCATAGGCACCTTTAGCTAATACATGTTTTATGATGTAAGGGCCATGCCACATGGGCTCGAATTTTCCTGCACCTAGCTTGTCATGAGCTTGATCATATACCAAGACTAGGTCACCTTCTGAATATGTACGAGGATTAACATTTTGATTGTATTGGGCTTTGACACGTTTTTGGTGAGCTTTGCTAGCCAATACAACATTATGGCGATTTTCATCTAGATGGGATAAGTGTACAAAGCATTCTTTATCTGCAGAGGTAGCAGGTAATAATTCGATAGCTAATTTAAGAGATGGAATTTCACATTCAATAGGTAATACGACTTCCAAACCATAAACGAGTTGAAAAGGGGTAAACTGGTCGATGTTTTTACAGTAGTGTGATAAGACCACAATGCTGAAAAGAGCATAGAGTGCTAGTTTCCTTTATGGATACCAACTATCCGTTTAATCATATTGGTTAAAACTTTATTGACAGCTTCGACCTGACCATTAGCTTGTGGATAATACAGAGTAGAGCTATCATGGTGGAGGCCAACATGCGTGGACAGTTCGACCATCATAAAGTTGTGAAAATGACTACCATGGTCTGTGACAATAGCTTGTGGGACACCGAACCGAGCAATCACATGATTGAAAATGAAAATAGCTGCAGTTTCACCATCATCTCTATATGTAGGCATCACCTCAACCCATTTTGTAAATTAATCGACTACAAGGATGATGTATCCATGCCTCCGAGCCAAGTGAGGGTTACATGTTACGAACGATGCCCATTTAGCAAAAGGAATGACAGTTACAATTGGATGAAGAAGAGCAGGAGGTGCTCGCATTTTGCGATCATAAATTTGGAAATTATGGCATTTTCGGATTGTAGTGATGTAGTATTTAGACATTGACAGCCAAAAATATCCAGCACGTAATATATTTTGGGCAGTAGCATACCCAGACATGTGACCGCCACATGCTCCAAAGTGGCAGTCATTCAAAGTTTTTTCGGCTTCTTCAAGAGTTAAACAACGTCGGAATACAAAATCGGCACCACGACGATAAAGAGTGTCGCCAATAATGTTGTATTGTTGGGACCGATATCAAATTCACTGACAATTAGTTTTGGATAACTCGGGCCTAAAAATTTATGTTTGGAGATATATAATGATGTCTCCATACCATGGATCAGACACACTAATAAGAAAGAGAGATTTGTGAGCAAAAGAATCTTCTGCTACAATTTCTATATCAGTGTGGGGGAAGTCACACAATAATTCGGCAAAAACCAAGGATTTCTTTGATTTGGATTTTTCAAATTCCAGATCAAACCCTTGTAAAATGACTATCCACTTCGAGTATTTCCCACTAGCAATTGCTTTGTGATAATATACATCATAGGGTTGCAATCTGAAAAAACAATAGTTTTTGGAGAAGTATATAGTGACGGAATCGTTGAATAGCTTGCACAACTACCAAGGCTAGCTTCTCCACATGTACATATTTAATCTTAGTTTTAGTGAGACTCCTACTCAGATAGTAAATCACATGTTCGTTGTCAGAATCATCCTCCTGGACTAACACCATGCCAATGGTGGCATCAGATGCAGCTAAGTACAAAAAGTAGTCTCGATGATAATCGGGTGGATGCAGTAAAGGTGCATTAGTCAGTGCATGCTTTAATGCATCAAAAGCTTTATCAGCAAGCTCATCCCAAAAAAATGGAATACCCTTTTTCAAAAGTTGAGTAAAACCCTGTGTTAGTTCAACATAATTGTGGATGAATCTACGCAAAAAGTTTTCTTTCCCTTGCAAAATTTGGAGTTGAGTCAAGCTAGAAGGAGCAGGCAAATTCAAAATTGCCTCTACCTTGAGAGGATCGACACGAATGCCTTCCTTTGAAATGATGAATCCTAGAAGGCAACCAGATTGCACACAAAAAACACATTTGTGCGGATTCAAGCGAATATTGTAATGCCTACACCTAATGAAAATCATTTTTAAGTGCATTGGGTGATCCTGCCATTTCATGGAATGAGTCAGGAGGTCATCTAAATAAGGCTAAACAATATGCTTGATATTATGGAATACGTAATACATTGCTCGTTGAAAAGTTTTGCTAGAATTTTTTAGGCCAAATGGGAGTTTGCGATAAGAAAAAGTCCCCCATGGGCATATAAATGCGGTTTTATATTGATCGACAGGGAGTATGTTTATCTGATTGTAGTCATAAAATCCATCCATAAAGGAAAAAAATTCATTTTCGGCACAGTCGTCAACAATTTGGTCAATGTATGGAGTTGGATAATTGTCCTTGGGACAAGATTTATTGATATCTTGGTAATCAACACACACTCGAATGGTTCCTTGCTTTTTATTAACAGGCACAATATTTGATACCCAATCGATTAAAGGAACAAGGTAAATGAATCCTACTTTCAACAATTTCTCAACCTCAGTTTTGATAGCAGCAGCTTTTTGTGGATGTATAGGACGTAATCGTTGTCTGACTGTCTTAGCATCCAGATAAGCTTTAATTTCATGTACAACAATGCTAGGGTCGATTCCTGGCATCTCTTCGTAGGACCAAGCAAAAATGTCACGAAATTCCTGAAATAGGGCTTTGTAAGTTGAAATCTCTTGTAATGAACAAGAGGCTCCTATATGAATATTTTCAATTATTCCAAGTTTTACTGAGATATCGATAGGTATTGTTGCCGATATGTTCCCTAAATTTTGTTCAGAACTAGAAGAAAGGGTAGATATTGGATTTTGAGGATCGCTAAGGGTCTCAGATGAAAATAATGATGAAAAATTATTCTCAATTTTATCAAAAGATGGTAAGAAAGTTGAACGATGATGAGTATCATCCCATGGCATTTCATCCAAGGTCATAACCTCCATAATCCCTTCATCAGTTAAAAAATATTTGTTAAAAGGATCAGGCATAGAGATTGGTTCCAAGCGTGACAAATGAGAATATTCATCAATGATCATATTCATTTAATCATCATCAGATGTTGATGGGTTTGAAAAATATTGAATGGCCTCATAGGCTAATTCAAAAGGACTGCAAGGCATTTCATCACCATATAAGATCATTTCTGATTCTGACGGTACTTTCCATGGATCTCCCATTTCGAAAGTACTTGATGTAATCATGTTGATCTGTGCTTCATTCTGAAGAAGAAAAGGTGGAGGGAACGCAAAAGTTCCCATCAAAGATGAGTCTTTGAGCAGGCCAACACCAACTTCTTCATATGGAGTGATCGATTTTCCAACAAATGGGATACTACCGGTAGAATTAGGGTCAAAGGTATAGTAGGATAATTGATCTACTTTCATAATTCTTCCTTTGTGAAGAAACATAATCATCCTAAAATATGACGAGACTACTGCCGCCATGGCATAAGTCTAGCTTTGGACAAGCAAAAGGTTGTAATCAAGTTGAGAATCAACAACCTCAACGTCTATTGTAACTTTTTTTCCTTCTAACTTGATGGGAAAATCATTTAAAATTCCATACGGATGAAAACATCTTCCATCGAAGGCTTTCAAAATCATGGGAGATTAATTGATTGTTGGAGAACCTAAAGCTTTCCAACAGGCAATGGACATAATGCATGTCGATGCTCCTTCGTCAGTCACTGTTCGAAAAACTCGTTGAGTTTTGACGTGAACTGGTATCTAAAAAAGCCAGTTGGTGTGGGAGACGCGAGACATGATTCTTGAGATCAAAAACAATAAAATGGGAGTCTTGAGGATCTACATCTCCTATCACTAATAATAATAATTTCCTTTGCGTTGGACAAGTTTGCAACACTTCAAGGGAAAACATGGCCGAAGGTGACATAGCCAGATCTTCGATGATGTTATAATTTTGGGCAACCCTCGTATGAGGATTAAAGGCTGACTTATGAAGCATACCCTTAGGAGGCAGATGAATTACCATATCAGGATTTGGTTTTTCAATGTGTAATGGTTCAGAAGAAGGAGGAGTAGATGCGGAAGTTTGACCAGATGAATTGGAGTCATCTCCATTTTCAACAGGACTCTTTGATGTGTAATCTTTGGATCTCGTTGCTACCATAACTCTGGAAGACATCATCATGATATATGTCGATGGGGATGAGGAGGATTGGTCGTGAGAGACCATTTTACTGTCTTGAGGAAAAGGATCCTTCAAAACAGTGGGTGTGGGCAAACTTTTGACAAATTTGGAAACTTCGGCCCGATGAGGGCACTCCTTAGTATAATGATCTTCCTCACAAATCAAGCAAGGATATCGAGGTTTCCTCTTTTCGTCAGATGGTTCGTTCTTGGCTGATTTCTCCTTAGAGCGGTTGTCTTATTTAGTTTTTCCTTTTCCCTTTTTCTTATTTCCAGATGATTTACCTTTTCCAGTAGATGAATCTACAATGTTGATTTCAGAAGTAATTTCGGGAGAAGGATCTTCGTCAGGTGAATCAAATAGAGCCAAAACTTGAACATTCTTAGAATTTTTCTTTTTGTTCTTAGTCTTCTGGCTCACAGAACCAATCATGCCATCTGCGGCATGTGATCTTGGAAGAGGTGGATTATTTGGAGTAGATCGGGGTAAATCTAGGATCTTTTCATACAAAGTATCAGACTTAGTATAAACAAGATCAAGATATTGAGCGCCAGGAATTACCTGCTCTTCAGTTGCAACACCCACTTTGGCCACATCTTCAGTTATTACTGGTAAAATTGATTTTATAAACCATTCGGCCAGAATATTGTCTGGAATGTAAACTTTGGCTAGGCGACGTCTTCATCTCCATTTGTTAATGCGACCTAAGATATGGGTAGACATTGACTGCTTTAAAGAAGTCAAAAGTTTAGTTCCATTTTCATATCGAACGAGTAACTGAAAATGGGTCAAAAAGGTTGTAGCAAGGGCATTGAACGTGTTGAAAGAAGCACGTGGTAATTCCACATACCATTTGGTTGCCGAACCAATTAGGGTTCATTGAAAAAGTCTTAATCTAATAGAATCATCATTTAACGTTGGACATGCACCAAAGATGGTAGGTCATGACATGGTTTCACGTAACTTCACCCAACTTACCTTCAAACATAGGAATGTCACTGGGAAACTTAGTAGGAATGGTTGACCAATAGGATAAATAAAGAATTGGATCATTAGTTAACCAAGAGAGGTCAAGAAATCCAAAGTTGCAATGAAAGGCAACTGGCGATTGGGGTCCTGCGATGGATATTGATAACCCTGAGGGGCGAGTCCCGTACCAGGAGGAGGATATCTAGGATATCCTGGGATAGCCTGAGAAGTTGGGATCTGCATACCTCCTGGGTATCCAGGATGAGCCATACCGTATTGCGTTGAATAGGTTGTTGAAACGTATGACCTGGGTATGGTTGATTCTGGAAGGTGAGATTCTGACCCATTTGACCTTGAACAAACTGTCCTTGAAAGGGTTGGCTTTGCAAGGGTTGACCTTGGAGAAATTGAGTTTGAAAAGGTGTAGCTTGAACAAACTGACTTTGGGGTATACCTTGGAAAGATATCCCTTGAAAAGGTACTTGCATATATGGAACAATAGGTTGAACAACAGGTATTTGAGGTGTTGATGGAATCGTAGGAATGGATTGAACACCATATGCCTAAGGTAAAGACTAAACACGAGGTTACATAGTAACCTGTGACGTAAGCAGGATAATTATTTGTGATACTCCTGGAATTGGCGTTCTAGGTGAACTTGAACCTGGGTTTTGAATAAACGTTGCCATAGCAGACTTCCCTACAGTTTGATGGGTACTTTGGGTGAGTTGCTGAAGCGATTGTTGGGCAAGTGTCAATGAGGTAGCCTCGACGGTTGGTTGAATTTGAGAAGATATGCCTTCAAAAGGCAGTTGTTGCATATGTTGTTCAAGTGGTTGGCCAGGTTGATACAAAGGCACTTGAGAAGAAACATGAATTGACTATTGAGAAAGGTTTCAGATTGTATTCAATCCAGGGTAAGGCATTCCATAGGCGGATTGAGGCATAACAGGCTGACCAAAACTGGTTTGAGGAATTTGAGCATAGTTAAAGTAGTTTCTGGTGGGGACTTTCCCCCTAGCTATAGGGTAAGGTCCACCAAAAGGTTTTCCTCCAGGTGGAGGATATGATGGTTGTCCCCCAGGTGGATAATAACCACCTGTTGGGTTAGCTTGTGGATTACCAACATTACCAGAAATCATATTAATGGCTTGTTCAGATGCCAAACCTTCATTAGTAGGGTTAATTACACCAGTTGACATGTTTGAAGATGGGTTCGAGGAAGAAGCTCCTGAATAAGCTCCTGCGAGAGAGTGATATCCAGGTGGTAAAAGACCACCATACAATGTGGACTCTGGAGAAGTGGAATACATGGATGTATCTGTCATGACACTTCTAGGAATCATTGTGGACCAATCAAAACCGGGTATGGTAGAATAAGGAGTCGTGTAACGCGGAATCCCTTGCCCTAAAAAGTTCAAGGGTGTAAAATACCAAGGGTCAGGGTGAAGAGATCGAAACAAAAGTTCTGAGATATCCGCAGGTTCACTGGTAGAAACTAGAGGCTCCTCCTCTTCATTTGAAACAAGTTCTTCAATGGAAATAAGACCAGGAGGAAGACTATCAGTAATGATAAGTTTCATGCGCGGTGAAAGTGGAGGATCCAGAATATGTGTTGTAGCAGGTGTATGAATTTCAGGCTCAAAAATATCAAACTCGGGTTCGTCAATATCTAGTTCAGAAACGAGATTTCTATCAGAAGATTCTCCGATATCTGATTCAGTTTGAATGATTTCAGTAATTTGTAAATCAGTTGCTGCTGAGTGTGATGTTAAATTCTGAGTTTGATCAAATTCAGTTTTTGTTACTTCAATTCCTGAAATAGTGGATGTTATAAGTTGATTAACTTCAGTTCCTCTTACACCAAAATCTATAATAGTAGAAGTTTCATTTTCTACTATAGTTCCAGTTTTAGATGATTTAGATTTTTCTGCTTTAATATTCTCTAAATGACTCGGTGTATACTCAGGGAGATCACCGATTATCCTACGTGATTGTCTTGGTAGTTCCGCCACAATGATTTTTTTTTAGATTATTAATCACACAATATCTAAATTACACCTAAAGTCTCTAAAAAGTTAAAAAAAAAAACAACACAGAAAGTAACATGCGCTAAAAAAAATCTAGGAGTTCAAACCACACAAACTTACTCTTCACAAAGATCAATATATACTAGTTGGTGATGAAATCCAACATCGAAGAGATCAAGGTGAAAAGTTTTATAGAAAATGAGTATTTGGACCAGTTACCCTGACAACCTGCTTAATGAAACGGTCTAGTGCAAGTAACTTTGCTATAAACCATCCCGAGCAAAGATTACCCTCTAGAGAGTCCAAGTGAGTCTAGCCAATGTCTATTCCAGGTACAATAGGACCTTCCCTCTGTCGTCACCTTAGGTAGAGCCCTAGGATTATGGTCACTATGTTCACCAAATACAACAATTTTACCTGGGGGGACAGTTGTAGATCGGACATACACGCAAGGGCAGAGTAACAAGCTCAATCCCCTTGAAGGCTCCTCCACATGATCAATTGGAGGTTTACTTTCAAGTGACCCCAAGTACCTTTCGGCATTGTTGTAATACATGCAAATTATTGTATCTAAGCCAATGAAGTGGGTCAGATCACTTCACCAAAGTCGACACGACCTCGTTCTTAACTCATGTATAAGAAGAGCTTCCTAGAGCAAAACGGAAATACTTGGATTTTCTCTCCCTAACTCAAGATTCTATTGTCTGTTTGTAGCTTTGGAAATTTTACTTCCTTCTCTATTCCAAATCCCTACACTTAAGCTAATGTAGGTGAAAAGAGCCCTAAAAAATATAAAATTCTAAGTGAATTTTAATTAGCATTGTATTATTAAGTTGTTCTTTTACTCAATGGGTAATGGAGGTGAAACTTATGATGTTGTGACGACTCGAAATCTTAATGCACTCTAAAATGCAAAAGCAACTTTCAATTTTCGATGAAATTATATTTAGAGAAAAGAAAGAGTTTTCTTTGATTTTTGAGAAATAAAAGCAACAACTCACAACTTTTCAACTTTTCTCAAAACAACCAATTTCACTATTTTGTAATGAAAAATGCAGCCAACAAACTAATTTCCAGATTTCCCTAATTATCAAAATAAACTAAAAACTCTTTTCTTCTAATCACTTGAAACTTTCAAGCACACAGAAATCAATCAAGAAGATAGAGAAAAAACATATTCTCCTATGAACGCTTTGATTTGATGATAATAACAGTGCAATCGCGAAAATTTTCCAAGATGAAAGCAACAACTTCTTTTATCAAGGAAAAATAACTATGATTTTTCCACAAAAGCACAAAGTCTTCAAAAACCCTAACTTGTAATTCAAAGTAATTTTGACTACAAATAAACAATTTTTAAAGCTTAACCAGTGTATTTGACAAAACAAAATAAGAATATCAATGACAAAAATACATTCAAACTTGTTTTGATCAATCAGCAAATCAACCAGTCAAAACCCTAAGGTATTCTTCCAAAAAGACCTAATCTTTAAAAAATCATTAACAAAGCAATCAACTAAGTTCAGAAAAGACAACACACAGTGCAAACAAACAGAATGACACTTTCAAAAAGACAAATTCAGGTTTGGGTTGAACCTATAATAAAATTTTCAAAAATTTTCAAGGACTGCGCGGGTTTCCAGTAGGCAACAATGCGCATGCACTTAGTTGCTACAGCAAAAAGGACATAGATATGCACTCTGTGGATAAAAAGAAACAACGTGGGAAAGAAAACTTAAAGAAAAAATAATAAAAACTCGAAAATCAACCAACAAGGTCTAAAAGGCCATTAATTTATGAAGACTCAGGGCTGGATAAATAAAAAAAATCAGAAAGCAAGGGTAAGGAAGAAGACGAGAACAGAGATGTTCCCCAATATGGTCTCCAGTTTGTTACACTGACAATCTCTCTTGCGGACAAGGGCAATCTCCATAGATCCTAAATGGAAACTAGAAATAATCATGACAAATGAACTGACCCTATCCCTAAGTTGAACTTAATCAAATTACAAGCAGTCTAACTGAAAGATAGACATCTTGCTGATTTCACGAAACGCCTGATGAATATCCCTGGTTGAGACTTGATGCAGCTCTTCAATGCTTAGTAGAACCTACAAACATAAACCATAAAAAGGATCAAAAGCACATGTGATGTAGTAATTCAAACAACTTAGCCTAATGATCAAGCAAATTAGGGATTGAACTTGCCTTAATGAACATAATAACCAATTGCAAATTATTCATCATTCATAAAAGACAAAAATCAATGGGAGAGAGTGCTCATTTGTATTAATCAGAAGATAATAGGAGCCTTACAACCTTCACCTTGATGCCGTGAGGTCCCTCCCAAATGCCTTCAATCTCCTCCTTAGATAACAAGCTCTCCAATCTCAAACTAGCAGCATAAGTTTGTATTCTTTGAATTCTTACCTCCTTCATTCCTCAACCCTCTAGTCCTTTTATAGATTAAATAGGGGGAAGTTTCAGATATCTAAGGAAAGGATGAACCTCTTTTAGTGAAGGATTAGGTTACTATGAGAAAAGGGATGGAGATGCATCTTATGAGGGTAATAGTTTGAATAGTCATCACTTGGAAGCTTTTAGTTGGGAAATATTCGACCAACTAGGTTTCTAGAATGTACTTTTTTATTTTTAATTTCTAGAATTCACCTGCGCGGGTTTATAGTTATAGACAGAGCGTAGATCTGCGCTATTCTCAAAGTAAATTTAAGCGCATGCACGAGAAACACTAAAGAAATCAGCGTAGGTGGAACTTAACAAGGTGTGAGAACTATTTCACCCAAATTTCTCATGGACTTTAACATATTTTGAGTTGTTGGACTTCTAAGGGAGATAGTTTCAACATGTTCATGGATGGTAATAATATCCATAAACTAATCAAGTGTCATGGCGACAAATTGATGTGTAACAGTGGATCACAGAGCTTATGCATGAAAATTCCTGAAATATCGATGCAAAGCTGTTTCAAGGCAACCCTAGAACACATAAAAAACAAATGGGGATTCTACAAAGAATTATAGGAAATTCAAACTCCAAATCTGTGAATCTACCCATAGTGAAAATGATCAAGGCATTAGTCGATTACAACCTTCACATATATTGTATTCTCTTTGAGAATATTAATGAAATAACACCCGAGGATCCCATTAATAAGCACACAAAAATCAACGAGAGGCTTCTTTCCTTGATAACCAAAAAACTTCTTTACGCACTTGATTACTTAAGAGAATGCCACACCGCACACATGTACCTAGAGCCCACCAATATTTTGATCAATAGGATCAGAGACAACCTGAAGGTTGTAGACTTTGGGACCAACATAATCGATGAATCAAGAACTTTGGCAAGCTACAATTTTAAAGCAAGGAACCCGAGATACATGAGGCTTGAGTGTTCTGATGAGTCTGGTTTTGTAATAAAAAATGAATCCGAGATAATGGGAGGAGATTTTTGGAGTTTGGGAATATGCACGTTGGAATGTTGTGAAAGTTTGAATGTTTGTAACCCTAAGTTGGCAGAAACTGGTATACTTCTTGTTAAGTATGGAGCATCCATGATTCGGATTTAAATAGGAACACAACAAATTATAGGTATAACCATAAATACAGAGATGCATTAGAAATAATAATTCATTTCATTGATGTAAAATACTGAAATATGCTTACAAACAGAAATGGAAATAAACCAGTTAGGGCGATGGTAGCTTACGATCTCCATTTGACGTGCACAATAGCTCGCTAGAAAGATCTATCCAAGGACTACAACTTGGGGAAGAGAAACATCAGTCCATCGACCCATGTTGCTCCCAGTTTTCCCAAAAAATGTCGTTTAGGGCCTCAAAACGGCTTTGGAAGTTCAAGACCTTAAAAAAACTACTAAAAATAGTAAATTGTGCTACAATTAAGGAAACTAAAAAATTGAAAGAGACAGTTGTGGGGGTCCAAGTGGGATAAATGGGTGGCCACCAACATCCACCTGGATCTTTCCTCCCCCCTTAGGAAGCAATGGTCCCCATTGCGTTGAGTTTCTACATGAGATGAAGAAACCTTTGCTAAACTTGATCCCTGGTGAGCTATTCTGCAACCTCTGAAGTGTCCAGTAATGGTAGGAAGCTTGTTCAAGGATGGTCCACATTGAACACTTGGTGCAAGCGAAGTAATGTGGGAATGTTGTGCTCTAAAGCATTGTTTCCCACAACCTTGATAATGGTGTAAGAACCATATTGGAGTGGTTTGAACTTCCGATGGGCTCTTGTAAGGCGTTCTTTCTGTAGATGCAACCAGATTTTGTCACCCACTTGAAACTTGTGTGGTACCTGATGCTGATCATGTCGCTGCTTGTACTTGGCATTTTCCAGAATGGAGTGGCGATAGATCGGCCCATTGGGTAGAGGTGCTCCGGAAGTCAGATCGGATGAATGCTTGACCTGACATTGCAATGGTACCCCTGTGGGTGAGGAGAAGATGGTCCTATGTTCTTTCATGACTGTATCCATCTGCTGCTACTGCTGTGTGGAGGAATCCTTCGCAGGGGTCATGGATGTGGCTATGATATTCCCCTTACTTTGAGAGCGAATCGACATAAAATAAATTTCCTAGTCTGGGAGATGATCTTACTGCCTTTCTTAGCAGAGATCAAAGAGGTGGCGGTAGTTGGGGCTACCTCCGGTATCCTGTATAATGAATTACACAAGGAAATAATAAAGAGTGAGGTCTTGACTCATACAAAGCATGTCGCCTCCACAGGTATAGTTGGCCTAATAATACATCACAAACATCAAGAGGTGCAACATCACACAATACCTCATCTGTGAAGGGCTTCATGCTGTAGGGAAGGCGGAACTACTGGCGGACTCAGAGATCTCGTCCTTGGTGAAGCCACCCGATACTGTACGGTTGCGGGTGTGATGTAGTCGATAGGCCTAACTACTTTACGACCTCTGCTGAAATGAGGTTCTTTTGGCTGCCGCCGTCGAAAATGAAGTGCAATGGTGAACCCTTTACCTACATCTGTGAGTGGAAAAGACGCTACCCCTCCTCTGGATCTTTGGGCTCATTCTTCTGGACCTTGGTGGTGGCAATAGTGGCACCGGGCTCCGCATCAATGATCTGCTTCCCTTTGTCATTCCCCTTATTGGGTTCTAACTCAGGGTCAGAACATGCATCTGATTCTGAAGCCTTCAACTTAGCCACTAATGATTGCTTGGTCCGACACTCACTTATGTTGTGAGCAGGGCTCTTATGGAAATCACACCACTTTCTTGTGTCCTTCTTTGACTTCGTGGTGTTGTTCTTTTCTTGCGGCTTCGATAGGTTGTCTTGGGTCACCCTGCCTTAGATTTGTCCTTTGTTCTTCAGATTCACAGATCCAAAGTCTCACTTCTTTTGTTTAAACTTCTACTCGAATTTGACAGCGTATTGGTACGCCATGCCGAGCGAGGAGATGTTCAAGAACTCCATCTCATCCTGGATGTATTTGTGTAGGCAGTCGCGGTATTTGAGTACCAAATGCAGCTCAGATTCCTTGATACCCAAATCTGTGCGAAGGGTATGAAAAATGTTGGTGAACTCCGACACATCTTAGTCCCTTCCCTACCACAGCATGGTCCACTTTATGTATTTGTCCTCATAGCTTTTGACAGGGTAGTATTGCTCCTTGATGGCATCGTTGAATGATTCCAAGTGGGTACAACTGAAAATAGTGAGCCCATACTTTCATCCTTCTGCTCACAGTAGGTTTCCCACCAGTCCTTGACGTGGGGGGATGCTTTGAGAAGAGCGAAAATAATCTTTTCCCGACTGGAAAAATCATGAACAAAAAAATACCCTTCTAGCAGATTAACCATTTATCTACGACATTTGCGTCTATCTGACCTCGAATATGGGGATTTCAAAATTAACTTTTACCTTAAAGAGTGTGGCGTTTCTAGAGTAGCTGTCGGAAGTTGATGCGTCGCCTCTGGGTAGCCGCTGAAGGATCTGGGCGAAGTTTTCCATCATCGCATTCCTTTGTTGCTCAAGGATTCTTCGAGCAAAATTTTGATAGGATCTCCTGCCCCTCGTATTTCTTTTCATCCGCCATGGGAGGCCATCGATATTTGCAAGGCTGGTCTTGCAAAGGTTCGACCAGTTCAAGCCCTAACTCCTTATACCCCGACCTCCTTGGGGACATGCAAAGAAAAAAGAGAAAAAGCAGACCGCTCTGATACCATTGATCTGGATTTAAACAGGAACGAAACAAATTACAGATATAACCATAAATACAGAGATGCAGCAAAAATAATATTTCATTTCATTGATGTAAAATGCTGAAATATGCTTACAAACTGAAATGGAAATAAACCAGCTAGGGCGATGGTAGCTTATCTCTGAGAAGAGATGTGGCGGCTACATGCCTTTGAACTGTGTTACAATGAGGCTCGAAGGCCTATTTATTATTAAGAAACAATGGAAAACCCTAAACATCCAAAAACCTAACCCTAGGAGATGAAACGCCAAACTGTGGGCCCCGTTTGGGTAAATTGGTACATCAACTTCCCGGGGTCGTAACTTTGGCATACGATCTCCATTTGACGCGTTCAATAGCTTGTTAGAAATATCTATCCGAGGACTACAACTTTGGGAGGAGAAACATCGGTCTATTCCCCATGTTGCTCCCATTTTTCCCAAAAAACGTCGTTTAGGGCCTCAAAACAGCTCCGGAAGTTCACGACCCGAAAAACTGCTAAAAATAGTAAATTGTGCTACAATTAAGGAAACTGAAAAATTGAAAGAGACAATTGTGGGGGTCCAAGTGAGATAAGTGGGTGGCCACCAACATCCACCTGGATCAATCCTAGGAATTGAAAATTTTCCTCTTTGATTCCATGGAGATTCATGCTCAGTTATAGGAGTTGATGGAGAAACTCTGACATCTTCCTATTCATATGCCAATCACCATTATTATGTTAGATGGGATTTTATCAACGACACAGGATAGGGGGACAAAAACAAAGAATTGGTGAGAAATTTATCGAACACTATATCGAAGAACTGTGCGGACACGATCGTACGACTCAGAGCAATGTACAGACTTGACTGTACGACTCAAAGCGGTTAATAATCCTCATAGAAATAAATAAATAAATAAAGAATTAACAAATTATATAAGTTCTTTATAAAATTATTATAATTTAACTTTATTAATTATAAAGTTATATTATAATAATTTTTTATAAATTTACTTTGAAAAATAATAATAATATTAATAATAATAAAAATTACTAAAAGACTAATAATAATTAAAAGAGAGAGAGAGAGAGGGGGGAACTAGATAAACGCCCAATAGTACCACTTACACATGCCAAAATGACATGGAGAAGGTGAAAACAAAAAAATTGACGATTAAGCTTTGAGGACAAAGTTTTTTGAAGAGAGGGGCAATGTTACGAATATATTTTATATGAAAAAATAAATATATATAAATACACAATAAATCATAGTTATAGTTAATTAATAATTAGTTAATGAAGAGACCTGTCTCTAAGGACATGACCTTTCATGAAAGGGCACCTGCCTAGGTATATAAGCGAGCCCTCATTGTAACATTCAATTAATCCTTGTAATATTCATCTTATTAATAAAATATTACTTACAATACATTGTGTATTTTACATATTAAAAGCACAAACAATTCTAAGTTTTGTTGCTACAGTGTGCTCGCGTTTGGATGCTTTGAGTGGTTTATGTGTTTGGATTTGGATGGTAATGTTTGCGAATGTTACAATTTTTGTGTTATATTTGTATATGTGTATGTAATTGTCTATTAGTAATTAGATGGTGATGAAGAATGAAGAAAATCTTGTCAATAGCTTGTAGGAGGATTGATACTGCACATCTATTTCATTTAATTTTAGGTATCACTGTTTTTGACAACTAATTAATTCTTAATAGTGTCCCTCTAGGTATTACTAAATATATCTTGAAGAGTAGTTTTAATTTTAAAATTGTTAAGTTACCTCAACCTATGTTATGAATATAATTCATATAAAAATAATAAATATAAATATAAATATAATAATAATAATTAATAATTAATTAATTAATTGTTAGTTAGTTAGTAATGAAGAGCCATGTTTTAGAGACATGACCATTCATGAAATGGCACCTGCCTAGTGTATATACGCATACACTCATTCTCATTTGTAATCATCTCATGTCTCATCAATTTTTATATAATGTTTAATATACAATTACTACCCTATTATGGATATTTACGTTTTCCAAGTCTTTTGAAGATTACTCTGTTACGTATACGAACCTTGTTCGTTACATTTGTATCAGAGCCACGTTGGTTGACCAACAGGTCATTGGCCATTAACCTCCCATCAATCTTGTTGTCATGTAATTGAAGTGTTTCGCTTAGAGTTTGGAGATTCTCCATATTGCCATTTAGACCTTTGGCCCCAAAAAAATAAATTAAAAATAAAATAATAATAATAATAATAAATTGAAAAAAGATTATAAAAGAAAAGAGTTAAAAAAAGGCCTTTGGCCATTGACATTTCAATGATTCTAGTAAAAAAAAGAGTTCGATGTAAAATTTGAAGGAGAACATTCATATATATAAAAAGGTTCTACATTATTGATAAAAAGGTGCATGATAAAGTCAAAAGGGAATCCTCCAAATATCTTTAAAACTATATGTAAGAGAAGGAAGAGTAGATAAGATTATCTTGATTCTTCAATAAGTGGTTTACAAGCTCTGGTTTTAGTAACCCATGGTAATTTCCTATGGTATTTTCAAGGTAAAAGAAGAACAAAAAAAATACAAAATCTAAAAGAAGAATAAAAAAAATACAAAATCTCTTTATGTGAATGGTAAGTTTTACTTTTTACTTGGAGAAAATTCACCGAGTCAAAGGCACATAAGTGGACATATATTTTATATTATACCCTGAAGAGATGAATATCCACGTTTCACTATGGTTGTAACTTAAAAAAAAAAATATAAATATATATAGAAAAAAAAAAGGTTTATAAAAAAAAATAAAGTTAAAAAAGGAAAAGAAAGTTTAAAAATTTATTAAAAAAGACGAGAGTTTAAGAAAAAAAACAATTGTTGAGAAATATATATATATATATATATATATATAAAATTATAAATTAATTAATTAATCAAACTAAATTACCAAGGAAGGTTATCAAGTCAAGAAAAATGGAGCCTAATTCGAAAATAATGAAGGAAGTAGTCTATAAATTAATTAATTAATTAAACTAAATTACCAAGGAAGGTTATCAAGTCAAGAAAAATGGAGCCTAATTCGAAAATAATGAAGGAAGTAGTCAAGATGAGTCCCACACAACAATCACTATTTTGGACTAAATTTCCAAGTTGTCTAGAAGAATTTGGATATACATATATTCAAAAAAGTGCAATTTACTTGTCCATGGTGTGGAAGATTATTTAGTATATAAGAACATTAAGGCAATGAGCAGATACAAATAACACGATTAAAGGAAGAAATCACAAAACTTCAAGAAAATAACAAAGCATCAAAGAAGAAATATAAAGATCTCGAAGATCGTGTTGGGTGTGGAGCATGATTATCTTCTGTATTCAAATGTCTCAGGCGGATGTATACCCCAGGAAGGTTGTACACCCCTCCACGCGGGGGGGACTTGTCCCCCCAGTTGGGGGGTCTGGGGGCTAGCGGTCCCCCGGCGGGGGTTTGGGGGCAGTGCCCCCGAAGCTAAAAATAGATGTAAAATTGCTTTATAAAAGTCTAGTAATTTCTAGTCAATCTGGGTCGTTCATTAGGCAGATGATCTGATGGTAGAAGTTATGTTTAATTTAGGGTTTTCTGCCCTAGAAGGCAACCCCTCACTATATATGAGGGAATTGTATTGCATCTATGCACATCTGTATTCTGAGTGAGGAAGAGAGAGGAGATTGAGAGCGAAGAGGGTGTTACAGTGGATCTGCTGTAGGTTGTATCTCTTTAGTTTGCTGGATAATATAATAAAGAAGGACTGGCTATTTCTCCATGGATGTAGCCCAAACCGAGTGAACCATGTATATTTGTGTCTCTCTTGTTTTATGTGTTTTCTGTGTTTATATTTCTGCAATATTTTATGCGTTCCATTGCTCTGTAATATATAATTTTCTAACAACTGGTATCAGATCCGAAAGTCTATTTCACTGATAAACTCACAGGAGAGAAGGGTTCCTGGTTCGAGTGGGAGCAATGGTGGAATATGGTAGGTTTAGGGTCGAAAAATTCAACGGCCAAAACTACCAGCTATGGAAGATGTAGAAGGAAGATTATCTGTATCAGAGAGATCTGTACCTACCATTGAGCGGAAAGACAAAGAAGCCGACAAGTATGACAGACGCAGAATGGGATATTCTCGACAGAAAGGCACTTGGAACAATACGGATGTGTCTAGTGGCATCGGTAGTGTTTAATATTTCAAAGGAAACGACAACACAGGGTTTAATGTCGGCACTGGCCAAACTATATGAAAAACCCTCCGTCTCAAATAAGGTATTTCTTATGAAGCGTTTATTTAATATGAAGATGTCAGAGGGTGAATCTGTTGCTGATCATTTAAATGATTTTAATACAGTTACAAGTCAGTTAAGTTCTCTAGGGGTAAATTTTGATGATGAAGTTAGGGCTCTGTTATTTCTGTGTTCATTGCCAGAAAGTTGGAATGGTTTAGTTATGGCCATTAGTAACTCTGTCTCTAGATCTAGTACTTTAAAGTTTGATGATGTTGTCGGTGCAATCCTTAGCGAGGAAATGCGACGGAAAAGCTCCGGTGAGACATCAGGTAATGCTTTGACTGTAGAGACTAGGGGAAGAAAAATGGAAAGAGGAAAGAGCCTAGGATATCGCAGTAAGTCAAGAAAAGGTAGATCCAAGTCCAGATCGGTGATAGTGTGCTGGAAATGCGGGAAGAAAGGACACTGAAGAAAGACTGCAAGTCTCGGAAGGGAAAAGAAGGAAACACATAGCAAGAAACTAATCATGAAATGAATGTGATAGGTGATGTGTTGCAAGATGCTTTGATTCTTTCATTAGAAAATATTATTGATGCCTGGGTGGTAGATTCAGGGGCCTCATTCCATGCCACACCTGATAGGAAACATTTTCATGATTATGTTCAAGAAGATTTTGGATAGGTTCGATTGGGTGATGATAAACCTTGTAAAATCATTGGAATGGGTACAGTTTTCATAAAACAGCAAAATGGAAATCAGTGGCTATTGAAGAAGGTAAGGCATGTTCCAGATCTGAAGAAAAATCTGATTTCAACAGGGCAGTTGGGAGGTGAAGGTTACGTAACTACTTTCACAGATAAAACCTGGAAGGTCACTAAAGGATCCCTGGTAATAGCGAAAGGAGAAAAGGTTGGTACATTGTATTTATGCAATGGTATTTCTAATTCTGTTAATGCTTTAACGTCTACAGGAGAAGATATGGCATTGTGGCATGATAAGCTCGGGCACATGAGTGAGAAGGGGATGCAGATTCTTAACTCAAGAAATCTGTTGCCAGGTTTGAAGCATGTTTATTTAAAATTCTGTGAGAATTGTGTTTATGGAAAATAGAAGAGAGTCAGATTCCTTAGAGTTGGGAAAGAAAAGAAGAGTGCAAAATTAGAGCTTGTGCATACTGATGTATGGGGACCTGCTCAGCTATCATCTCTTGGTGGCTCTCGTTATTATGTTACTTTTATTGATGATGCAACCAAAAAAACCTGGATTTATTGTATTCGAAATAAATCTGATGTATTTGATACTTTCAAGAAATGGAAAGCTTTGGTTGAAAATGAGACAGGGAAAAGGTTGAAGTGTCTCAGATCAGATAATGGAGATGAATATTGCAGTAAAGAGTTTGATAGGTATTGTTCAAAGAATGGAATTCGTAGAGAGAAGACAGTTCCAGGAACACCACAAGAAAATGGTGTGTCAGAAAGGATGAACAGGACAATCATGGAGCGTGCAAGGTGCATGAGATTGCATGCAGGATTGCCTTTACAATTTTGGGCAGATGTTGTAGATATTGTTGTTTATCTAATAAACAAAGGGCCTTCAAGTTCCTTGGATGGTGTTATTCCAGAGGAGGCATGGACAGGTAAAAAGGTAAACTACTCTTTTTAAAGACTTTTGGTTGTGAAGCCCTTGTTCACATTAACAAAGAAAATAGAACAAAGCTTGAGGCAAAATCAAAGAAATGTACCTTTATTGGATATGGTGTTAATGATTTTGGTTATTGTTTATATGATTATGAAAATCACAAAATCATTAGGAGCAGAGATGTAATATTCAATGAAAAGGTCTTGTATAAGAATCAGTTGCAGGAAAAGAAACAAGAAAAAGAAAACAGAGAATACACAGTGCTTGATGATATCACAGGAAAAGTGATGGTGCCTGAAAATCATAATGATCAACAGCTAGAACAACAACCACAACAGCAACAAGCACCTCAAACACCGGAAAGTGGTGTTAGAAGATCTACCAGGATAAGTAGACCCCCTGAACAATACTCTCCTTCATTATATTATGTATTGTTGCCTGATTCTGGTGACCCAGAATGTTATGAAGAAGCAGTGCAGGTAGAAACCAAGAAGAAATGGGAGCAAGCCATGAAAAAGAGATGGACTCCTTAGCAAATAACCAAACTTGGGACTTAGTCAGGTTGCCTGCAAGTAAAACAACATTGCAGAATAAATGGGTTTACAGGATGAAGGAAGAAGATGGAGGAAAACAAAGGTACAAAGTTAGACTTGTGGTGAAGGGGTTTGCACAGAAGAAAGGTATTGATTTTGATGAAATATTTTCTCATGTTGTTAAAATGATTTCAATCAGAACTATTTTAAGTCTAGTAGCAGTTGAAGACTTTCATCTTGAGCAGTTAGATGTAAAGGCAACCTTTCTCCATGGGGATTTGGAGGAAGATATATATATGCAGCAGCCACAAGGATATGAGGTAAAAGGGAAGGAGAAACTAGTGTGCAGGTTGAAGAAGAGCTTGTATGGATTAAAATAGGCTCCAAGGCAGTGGTATCTAAAATTTGACAGGTTTATGTCTGAACAAGGTTATACTAGATGTCACTCTGATCATTGTGTTTATCTCAAAAGACAAAATGATGGCAGCTATATTATATTGTTATTGTATGTAGATGACATGCTTGTTGAAGGTTCTAACATGCAAGAAATAAATGTGCTCAAAAGGAAATTGGCAAACACATTTGCAATGAACGATTTGGGTGCTGCAAAACAAATCCTTGGTATGAGAATAACTAGAGACAAGAAGAATCACAAATTAACATTGTCTCAAAGTGAGTACATAAAAAAGGTGTTGAAAAGGTTTAATATGCAAAATGCAAAACCAGTTAGTATACCTTTGGCTAGCCATTTCAAATTAAGTAAGGAAGTGTGTCCCAAGACTCAAGAAGAAATGGCTCATATGTCTAAAGTTCCATATGCATTAGCAGTTGGAAGCTTAATGTATGCAATGGTCTGCACAAGGCCTAATATTGCACATGCAGTGGGAGTTGTAAGCAGGTACATGAACAATCCAGGAAAAGAACATTAGATGGCAGTGAAGTGGATTCTCAGGTATTTGAGAGGTACCAAAAATCAAGCATTATGCTTTGGTGGTTCAAACATTGCTCTACAGGGATATGTTGATGCAGATATGGCAAGTGACAAAGATAACAGGAGGAGAACTACAGGATATGTATTTACTATAAGTGGAACAACTGTCAGTTGGGTTTCAAAAATCCAAAGTGTTGTTGCACTTTCAACAACAGAAGCATAGTATGTTGCTGCTACAGAGGCTAGTAAAGAAATGATTTGGTTACAAAGGTTTCTGGATGAATTGGGTAAGAAGCAGGAGTTGGGCAGGTTATACAGTGACAACCAGAGTGTCATACATCTTGCAAAGAACTCTGCATTTCATTCCAAGACTAAACATATACAGCTCAAGTACCATTTCATATGGTCAGGATTGGAAGATGGATAGTTGAAGCTGGAAAAGATACACACTAACCAGAATCCTGCAGATATGCTAACAAAAGTTGTAACCAGGGAGAAACTGAGAATCTGCTCAGTTTCAATTGGTCTTCAAGTATGATGAAGAAGATGAGAAACAACTAGGTCCAAAGTGGAGTCATTGTCTAGCAAATGAAGCAGTGGTGGAGTTGCTATAATCAGTCTCCAAGTGGGAGATTATTGGGTGTGGAGCCTGATTATCTTCTGTATTCAAATGTGTCAGTCGAATGTATACCCCAGGAAGACTGTACACCCCTCCACTCGGGGGGGGGGTACGGGGGGGACTTGTTCCCCCCCCCCCCCCCGCGGGGGTCCAAGGGGGCTAATCCCCCCCGGTTGGGGGGTTCGGGGGCAACGCCCCCGAAGCTAAAAATAGATGTAAAATTGCCTTGTAAAAGTCTAGTAATTTCTAGTCAATCTAGACCGTTCATTAGGCGGATGATTTGATTGTAGAAGTTATGTTTAATTTAGGGTTTTTACCCTAGAAGGCAACCCCTCCCTATATATGATGGAATTGTATTGCGTCTATGCACATCTGTATTCTGAGTGAGGAAGAGAGAGGAGATTGAGAGCGAAGAAGGTGTTACAGCGGATATGCTGTAGGTTGTATCTCTTCAGTTTGTTGGATAATATAATAAAGAAGGACTGGTTGTTTCTTTGTGGATGTAACCCAAATTGGGTGAACCACGTATATCTGTGTCTCTCTTATTTTATGTGTTTTCTGTGTTTATATTTCTGCAATATTTTATGTGTTCCATTGCTCTGTAATATATAATTTTCTAACAGATCGGTTTCATGAAAAATCAATAGAAAGCAACGAAGAAATTTGGCGTATAAGGGACCACAATGAGAAATTACTTTCACAGATAAAAAAGTCCAAGGTTAAGAAACAAAAACTAAAACAAGAAAAAGAAATTTCTGATAAGGAACTAAAGGAGAATCTATTAGGAAAAAAAATAAAAATAAATAAATAAATAAAAATTGTGTCTAAAAACCCTTAATAAAAAATTATTAGAGAAAATAAAAAATCTAAAAGATAAAGAGAAAGAGACTAAGGATGAAGTCAACATTTTAGAAAATGACGAACTTTCATGTCTAAGGAATCATAACCAAGTCTTACTTACACAAATAAAGAAGCTTAAAAGTAACAAGAAATCACTAAATGACAAGTTAGAACAACTTCAAGAAGTAGTATCGAAGTCTCCAGTCATTTCAGTGCAAGTTGAAGATAAAGAAATAAATATTGATCCATTCAAAATCGTAACTCAAGCAGAGGATAAACCTACTGAAGTGAAGACACATGCAGAAGTTGCAATTCAAACGATGGACATTCCAAATGATGATTCAGTAGTCAACTCAACAACGACAATGTCTGAAGGAAACCAAGAAACAACCACTAACATGATAAGGGAAAGTCCAACCAGAAGAACTATTTATCAATATTTGAATCACAAGAGCAGAATTTCCAATCAATCTACGTACCAGTATCACTCATAACATAAATGACAAATTTATGTTCCCAAGAATACTGAAGTTTGCAGAATCCAGTCCTACAATAACTATTCATCACAAATTTTTAGAGATTAGAAGATTCCACAGAAGATTAATCTAGGATGGTTTGATCCGTTCTTAGTACGACAATTTTGTCTATCACTTAGAGCATCATATCATCTTGTATCAACGAAGATGAAAGTTTAGAGACGAGAATATATTCTAAGTAAGTTTTGAGGACAAAGTTTCTTGAAGAGAGAGACAATGTTATGAATAATTCATATAAAAATAATAAATAGAAATACAATAATAATAAATAGTAATTAATTAACTAATGGTTAGTTAGTTAGTAATGAATGTTGAAAATGGCAACAAGAAATGCTAAAAATTAGCACTGTTAAAAATAGTAGTTTGGGTACCAGTGCTGGATCGAGCAACAAGGAATGAAAAATGGAAGTGCTAAAAATAACATTCTATTTTTAGTAGTTCAGGATGGATTCCTATTTTAGTCAGTCCCTGGACTAAAAATAGGAAGTAAAATTCGAATTTGAACTTAACAGATGTTTGAAAATAAATTAATTAATTCTCCATGAGTTAATTAGTTGTGAAAATTCAAACATGAAGTCTATCTGAGGACATGCAACAGTTTCTCTATTAATTGAGAAATTTATCCATCAGTTAAAGAGATAAGGATGAGTTCTAATTTGAGTAATAATTAGTTGGCTCAATTAACTGAGTCAAGTCCAGTTATAATTGATTTAAACAATTTGCTTAAATTAAGTAAGTTCAGATAGTTAATGCATGCTTGCATATAACTGTTGCACTTCAGATAACTGAAGATTTACTCATGAATAACTCATGCATGTCAGTTCAGACAGAGACCCAGTTGAGATCAGAGAAGGGACAATGTACTATCAGTTGGATGAATATTTTTCCTAGAAAGGAAGCTCATCCATGATGAGGATTTATCTCCTTCAGGACTGCGTAGTTGGATCAGAGGTTAGTGAGTGTGTGAAGAGGCCAATTCACACAAGTGGTTGCACTGGACCCCAATCAGAACTACACAAAGAAATAGGAGGCTTGGAGGGCAGACCAGAGGTTGGATAGAGGCCTTTGACTGTCTATGAGCAACAAAGGTATTGCAGAGAGCATGATAGCTTTTGAGTTGATTCTTTTTATAATACTGGTTATATTTTCACGTGTATGATAATACAAAGATGGGGTTTTAGGCTGGTGTTTTCCCCTGGATATTTCTTCTGTGTTATATGTGATTGATTCCTTCTTATCAGTTATATGTGTTCAAATGATGTTGCTCATGTTCGATTAAATTTCCGCTAAATTGGTTGTAGAAGTAGATCAAGTATTTTGCTATAGTCTATTGCATTATCAGGTGATCTGCAGGTGGGAATTTCTACATGGTATCGGAGCTAGCTAATCTGTAGAAAAATTCTACATGGTATCGAAGCACAGGTGATCAAGGAAGAATAGTATATTGAGAGGAGATTTCAAAGTTTTGAGTTTTGGGCCGAGAGTTTGCAGAGCAGATTTGAAAATTTATGTACAAAATTTTCAAAAACAAATAGAAAATTTGGATTCCTTGTGGAAAAAGACCCAAATTCAAAAAAAAATCGGCTGAATCAGAGTTCGGATGAGGGAGATATCGCCGATTTAAAATCAACTCTTTTCCTAAAAAAAATTGTGACGGCGGAAAATATGAAACAGATTGGTGTGCTAGCAAAGAACCTGTATGCACTTGAGGTACAAGATGCATGCAAAGCCTTGAGGAGCAAGGCAAAGGTTAGAGACTTGGTGGTTGAGAGGGAGAGTAAATTACCTCTCAACATGCAGTGCCAGAAGAAGTCTCAGACAATTGTGGAGGAGCTACGATTGGGGAAGCAGCTTCAGGAGGTTGTGGAGTAGCTACAACTAGGGAAGTCGAGAGGAGACAGAGTGGAGGCATCCACTCATGCAGAGACCTCCAATAGGAGAAATTTCGAGCCAGGTGGGCAGAGCGATCACATGCATCAATACCTCCAGGTAGGAGGTGGGGCGATGTGGAGTGATCGTCCCAAGAAGGCTGGAATAGGGGCAGGATCCTTGAGGTACCCAACCTCTTTGATTTGACTTTGCTACAAGAGCCCCGACGAGGAGTAGCAGGATTGGCTGAGTGGGTAGAGACAGATGCAGATGGAGTGGCAGAGAGAACTACAGTGCAGGAGTCCCAAGACAGTGTAGAGCTAGCAGGCTGCAACAATGTGATAGGCACAGGAGTGTTGCACCAGTGCAGGATGGCACAGAGAGGTGTGCAACGGTGTGAGATGCATGGAGTGTTGCAGCAACTGAGAGGTCAAAGAGGGAGCACTTGTCAGCAGCAGGTACAGCTTCAGCATCAGAGTATGTTTCTAGCCCAACAGAGAAGTCAGTTGGGAGTTTTTTTGTTCCGAGAGTTGCTGAAGCAACCACACTTAGTAGAGTGTTGCATGCAGAACATTCCAAAGGTACAAGATCGGGTTCAAGTTGAAAGCCTTTCTTGTTGAGAGGGAGTGTTGAAAATGGCAACAAGAAATGCTAAAAATAGAAGTGCTAAAAATAGCATTTTGGGTACCAATGCTGGATCGAGCAACAAGGAATGAAAAATGGAAGTGTTAAAAATAACATTCTATTTTTAGCAGTTCAGGATGGATTCCTATTTTAGTCAGTCCCTGGACTAAAAATAGGAAGTAAAATTCAAATTTGAACTTAACAGTTGTTTGAAAATAAATTAATTAATTCTCCATGAGTTAATTAGTTGTGAAAAATCAAACATGAAGTCTATGTGAGGACATGCAACAGTTTATCTATTAATTGAGGAATGTATCCATCAGTTAAAGAGATAAGGATGAGTTCTAATTTGAGTAGTAATTAGTTAGCTCATTTAACTGAGTCAAATCCAGTTATAATTAATTTAAACAATTTGTTTAAATTAAGTTCAGTTAGTTAATGCATGCTTGCATATAATTGTTGCACTTCAGACAACTGAAGATTCTCTCATGAATAACTCATGCATGTCAGTTCAGACAGAGACCCAGTTAAGATCAGAAAAGGGACAGTGTACTATCAGTTGGATGAATATCTTTCCTATAAAGGAAGCTCATCCACGACGAGGATTTATCTCCTTTAGGACTCCGTAGTTGGATCAGAGGTTAGTGAGTGTGTGAAGAGGCCAATTCACACAAGTGGTTGCACTGGACCACAATCAGAATTGCACAAAGAAATAGGAGGCTTGGAGGGAAAACTAGAGGTTGGATAGAGGCCTATGACTTTCTATGAGCAGCAGAGGTATTACAGAGAGAGCAAGATAGTTTTTGAGTTGATTCTTTTTGTAATATTGGTTATATTTCCACTTGTATGATAATACATAGATAGGGTTTTAGGCTAGTGCTTTCCCCTGGATATTTCTTCTGTGTTATGTGTGTTTGATTCCTTCTTATCAGTTATATGTATTCAATTGATGTTGCTCATGTTCAATTAAGCTTCCGCTAAATTGGTTGTAGAAGTAGATCAAGTATTTTTCTTTAGTCTATTACATTATCAGGTGATCTATAGATGAGAATTTCTACATGGTATCGGAGCTAGCTGATCTGTAGAAAAATTCTACAATGAAGAGGCATGTTTTAAAGACATGACCATTCATGAAAAGGCACCTGCCTAAGGTATATAAGTAGACCCTCATTCTCATTTGTAATCATCTCATATCTCATTAATTTTTATATAATATTTAATATACAATTACTATCCTAGTATGGATGTTTATGTCTTCCAAGTCTTTTGAAGATTACTCCATTGCGTATACGAACCTTTTTCATTACAATCTGTTGAGACGATCGATATTGTTAATAACTTTAATTATGAAAAATGATGAAATAAAAATTTTGAATGCAAAGTGACAATGTAATAGTGTTGAATGACAAAAAAATGTGAATAATAAGAATGTAGTCAATTAAAAATAGTCTTCATTGTGATCAATCTCAAACTATTTTCTTCTACTATTCTTATTGTCACCCCTGTTAGTTTTGCCATCTTTTCATATCGATTATATGAAAAGTGCAGTTGAAATCATAAACCATTCAAATCTTTAACTCAAGCTATTGTATTAAACATCTTACCTTTTCTCTCTTGCTCCAATATTAATTGAATTACTATAACACAAAAATCAATGCACATTATCAATAATTTTTTTGTGCTTACACTAAAACCAATCACATTGTTAATCCAATCACTTTGAGATTAATGTACCATCATGCTTCTAGTTACATCAAATCAAAATCAACATCTACACTGAAATCAATGCATCTAATGCAAGCAATCAAATATGATTAGAAAAAACATCTACACTGAAATCAATGCATCTAATGCAAACAATCAAATAGAATTAGAAATCAACATCTACATGGAAATCAATGCATCTAGTGCAAGCAATCAAATATAATAAAAAATCAACATCTACACTAAAATCAATATGTCTAGTGCAAGCAATCAAATATAATTAGAAAGAAACATCTACACTGAAATCAATGCATCTAGTGCAAACAATTAAATATAATTAGAAAACATCTACATTAAAATTAATACATCTAGTGAAAGCAATCAAATAGGATTAGAAATCAATATTTACATTGAAATCAATGCATCTAGTGCAAGAAATCAAATTTCATTAGAAATCAACATCTACGTTGAAATCAATGCATCTAGTGCAAAAAATCAAATAGGATTATAAATCACTATCTACAATCAAAATCAATGCATCTAGTGCAAGCGGTCAAATAGGATTGTAAATAACCATCTATAGTAAAATCAACGCATCTAGTGCAAGCAAACTAATAGAATTAGAAAACATATACTTTGAAATCAATGCATCTAGTGCAAGCAATCAAATAGGATTAGAAATCAACATCTACACTGAAATTAATGCACCTAGTGCAAGCAATCAAATATAATTAGAAATCAACATCTACACTGAAATCATTGCATCTATTGTAAACAATCAAATAGGATTAGAAATCACCATGTATTGTAAAACTAATGCATCTAGTGCAAGGAATATTCTTCCCTCTCTCCCCCCTCTATCTATATTTATATCTTACTCCATTTCTATTTCTTTATCTCTCTATATCACCCCCAAACATACACACACACTCTCCATCTCACCCTTGTCATTCCCTATCTCTCTCTCTCAACTTCTCTCTCTCTATGTTTTTCTTCATCCCTCCCTCTCTCCCCTTTGAACTCCATCTCTTGGTCCCTCCTTCTCTCCTCCTCTCTCTCGTCCTTCCTCTCTATCACTTTCTCACCCAACTCTCTCTCTCTCCCTCTCCAACCCTATCACTTTCTCCCTCCCTCTCTCCTTATCACTTTCCTCCTCTCTCCCGCTCCATATTTGTGTCTCCCTTTCTCTCTCTTAGCCTTCTCTCACTGTCTCACTCCTCTCCTTCTCTCTCTCTCTTCATTCCTCCTATCCCCTCTAATTTAGTTTATCTCCTTCAGTGCAAGCAATCAAATAGGATTAGAAATCACCATCTACATTGAAATCAATGCATCTAGTGCAATAAATATTCCCCCCCTCCATATATATCTATATATCCCTCCATATCTCCTTCTTTGTCTCTCTATCTCACCCCCCAAACACACATTCTCTCTCTCTCTCCATATTTATCTATCTCTCTCTCTCTTCGTCCCTCTCTTCACCTTCCATCTATATCTCTATCTCCCTCTGTATCTCTTTCGTATTTCTATATCACCCCCAAAACATACACACTCTTTCTCCATATCTATCTATCTCTCCCTCCCTCTTGCTCTCCCTCACTCTCTCTCTTCCCCTTCTCTCCCTCTTTCCCCTCTTATAGCTCTCTTCCCTCCTGCTCCCCTCTCTCCCTCTATCTCCATCTCCCTTATCACTCCCTCTCACTCTCTCCACCTTTCTCTCTATATGTCTTTCTTTTTACCTTCCTCTCTCTCTCTCTCTCTCTCTCTCACGTCCTTGCTCTCTTCCTTCCTCTCTCTCCCTTTCTCTCCCACTTCCCTCTATCTCTTCCCCTCAACTCTCTCTCTCCCTTCATCCTCCAACTCTGTCACTATCTCCCTCCCTCTCTCCTTTTTTCTCGCCCCCTTTCTCTCCATCCCTCTCCCCCCCATTCTCTCCATCCCTCTCCCCCCCATTCTCTCCATCCCTCCTTCTTTGTCTCTCTATCTCACTCCCAAGCATAAACATGCTCTCTCCATCTATTCCTTGTCACTCCCTCTCTCTCTCCACTTTTCTCTCTCTATGTCTTTCTTCTACCCTCCCTTTCTCTCCTTCCAACTCCATATCTTTATCCCTCCCTCTCTCCTCCTTTCTCTCACTCCCTCTATCTCTCCACCTCTATCACTCTATGTCTTTGTTCTTCCCTCCCATATATATCTAGAGTTAATATATATCATGATATATTAATATTTATTATAATATAAAAATTTAATATTTTATTAACTTAAATTTATTAAGTTGAATAATATTAATATTAATATGAGATTTAATAATATTATTAATATGAATATTAATATCTCAATATTAATGTTAGTTTTATTGATGTTTTTTACATGGCATGATAACAAAATTTATAATAAAACTACATCAAATGAATATTTTCGAATATTACAACTTTGATGTGGAAATAGTTGTGTATAGAAATGGTAGTGACTTTAGTAAAGAGTAAAGATGTTTATAATTTTACCTAATTTGGAATTTTAATGTGGTAAATTTTTTTGTTGAAGGTAAATTTATGATCCATTCAAATTCGACGTATATGATAAAGGAACTATTGAACACGTGAGATAATCGCATTCTATTTTTTTATTATCTAAACTCATGAGATAATTGTATTGTAGTTTTTTTACTTGTATGGTTATTTTCATTTTTGTTTTAAGCCAACATTATTTTTTTCTATCTTCATTATTATTATTATTATTATTTATTAGAGAGATGAACATAAACATTATTTAGATTTCTAATCTTTTATTTTTATGTTGATCGACATTAGCTAAAATTTAACTTTGAGCTCAAACATACTTACACATCAGGGTCATATTGGGTTGTAGAAAGCGCCTCTCGGCGCAATGACAAAATTGATAGAAGTTGAACCAATTACATTTGAAGAAGTCGCTCATCAAGAAAAATGGAAGAAGGCGATGCAAGAAGAATATCAATCCATCATGAATAATGGGGTTTGGGAAATCGTTCCTAAGCCAAGTGACAAATCAGTTGTCACCTCAAAATGGATTTACAAAGTCAAACATGATATTGATGGGAGCATAGACAAATACAAAGCTAGATTCTTGCAAGGGGTTTCTCACAAACGAAAGGCATAGATTATGAAGAAACCTTTGCTCCTACTGCTAGGTATACTACTATAAGATCTTTGGTTTTGCTAGCTGCTACCATGGGATGGAATATCCATTAAATAGATGTCAAAACAACATTTATAAATGGAACCATTGATGAATAAGTATACATCGAACAACTGGAAGGTTTCAAAATAAATAACAGAAATACACATGTTTGCAGACTCAAGAAAACCCTATATGGCTCGAATCAAGTTCCTAGGGCATGGTATGCAAGAATGGATGTATATCTCTTAAGAATTGGGTTCGTCAAAAGTTCCATAGATGCAAATCTCTACATCAAGGTGGTGAAAAATGAACCAACCATTATACTACTATATGTGGATGATTTGTTTATTATAGGTGTGGAGCACAAAATACAATAACGCAAGAAAATATTGGCAGCTGAATTTGAAATGAAAGATCTGGGACTCATGCACTATTACTTGGGTTTAGAAGTCTGGCAGAAACCTAGTGAGATATATTTGGGTCAAGGTAAATACATAATCGAGATATTGCAGAAATTCAATATCATGGATTCCAAGTCTATGACTACTCCCATGATCACTAATCTCAAGAAGTTGAGAAGCTCTGTGTCTAGTCTCATTGATCCTACTAGCTATCGTAAGTTGGTAGGTTCTATGATGTACTTGGTAAATATGAGAACTGATATATGTTTTGTTGTAAATGCTCTTAGCCAATTTTAGATGGAGCCTCGTCATGATCATTAGATAGTTGCCAAGCATATTTTGAGATATTTACGTGGCACTATACATCACTGGTTGAAGTATGATGGAAATGAAGTTAAGTTAACAAGTTTTACCGATTCCAATTAGGGTGGCAGTGACACTAATTGAAGAAGCACTATCAGTGGATATTTAAGTGTGAGATCTGCAACGATTTCATGGATGAATATAAAAGAAGATCCTATTGTGTTAAGTAGTGTTGAAGCAGAGTATGTTGTTGCATGTGAAGTAGGAAAGGAAGTTGTTTGGTTAAAGAAACTTTTGTCAGATTTGTTTGGAAAGCCTCTGGATCCTACAATGATAAATTGTGATAATCAAAGCAACATGAAGATGTCAGAAGACCCTGTATTCCATGCAAGAATGCAGCATAACAAAAACAAGTGCCACTATATTAGGAGTTTGGTACAAGATGGGGTCGTGAAGCTACAATATATTCCAATGGATGAACACGTAGCTGATGTGTTGACAAACTCTCTTCCGAAAAAGAAGTTTGAATATTTTAGAAGCATGTTTGGGTTGGTTGATATTACAGATTTAGTTGAAGGGGAGAGATGAAGCATCTAATGGAAAAATGATTGGGAGGACATATGGCTAGGTTTTGATGTATAGATCCCAAAGAGGGAGGGTGGCATTGGTCATGGAGCTCTGACCTTGCATACACACCTAGATCCCTGGGTTGGTGGTAGAGCTTAAAAGCATGATGGTACCTAGAGTTGACTAAAGCTTGAGTCCCCTTAGTCCCACCCAGATAGATTACCCTGGTAAGGTATCTAGTCCACAACACTGAGTGTACTAGAACTCTTCATAGTTCATTTCATTTAGAAATCATCCATGTACTCTCATATGTATGAATACATTCCTAGTTAATAGGGATTGTTGAAGAATGTAACTAGCTCCAATCTTCATAATTGTACTTGTCAAAAGAAAAATTATTATTAAAGAAAATGACTAATTAAAGCATGGGTTTCATGCTTGGGTCAATGTTTTCTATGTCAAAGCCTTCATTGAAGGCTTCTAGGTTTTGTCTTAAGTCATTAGAGTCTTTGCAATTTTTACTAGACCCTTGTTGGGCTTTTGTTTAATGTAAAAATAATTGTTTTTGAGTCAAAAGATTATTTGTCACCTCCACACCAAGTCAGCCCTGTCCCCATGAAGTCGATCTACAGTAGGGAAATTTGACCCAACAGAAAGGCTATATAAGGAGAGGCAATTCAACCTATTTCACTCACTCACTCAACAAGTTTGATCTACAAGAAAGAGAAGCAAAAAAAGAGAGCAAAGAAGCTAGAGAAGGATGAAATTTGTTGGGAAGACCTAAATAGGGTTTTTGGGCTATCTATCTCTCACACATGCGAAGTTTTTAGGTAGTTGCTGGGGCTGAAAATCTGTCTACTGCAGGTCTGAAATTTTGTAGCTGGGGGTCAAAGTTCTGCTGCTAGGGGGCCAAAATTCTGGACTGAAATTGCTATTGGGAAGCTGTCACTTGGAGTATTTTGTCAAGATCATCTATTGTAGGGAAGGGCTGACTTGGTGGTTGGAGGAGGTATTTGTCTAGGTCTAAGAAGTATGGAAGTGTCTCATCTTGATTTGAATCTACTGAAGGAAGACTTTGACTGGGTTTTCCCCTTGTGGGGGTTTTGCCTTGGCTGAGTGCCTACATCTTGTGTCTCTTGTTCATGTGATATTCATATACATATAATTTGGTAATTGTTTGATGAAAGATAAACAAATTAAGAAGTAAGAGAATCCAACATAATTCACAAGTAATTATGAAGAAAGAGGAATCAAACCCTAATTCCCATAAGCATTGATTTACTCAACAATATATACTCGCTTTTTAGTTAAGCATATTAAATTAAATCAATAAATAATGACTAATGATCGTGCATTTCAACTTCAAGCAAGAACGAATGAAGTTTAAAACATAAAAAACAAAAACCCTACATTCACTTTGATACTTCGAAAGCATCTATCAAATTTTTAATGCATGGCTCCACATTACAAAAGAATACCACACGTATAATGGAGATTCTTTGTTTGAAATATGGATCCATCACCCACTCTTTGACCCTTTGGATGCATTCTAGTGGCAGTTTGCCATCTTAAGTAGCCTATGTCACGAGATTAAAATAATTTACTATTCCCATTATCCTAAGCACCATCCCTCCCTTCACGTGCGTTCAAACAATTCTTTCTCAGGGAAAAACATTGAATAGGTCAATCTAAAATTGACACTTTCTAGGCACGTAGAAGCAACTCTTTTTTGGAAATGCACCAATGTAGACAAAACATGAGGTCCCCCCTATAATCTCTTAAATATGTTGACTTGATTCTAGTGTAACTTTTAATTGTGTGCAGGTGCAGAGTAAGAACTATTGCACATATAACCACTTGTGCACCTCCACACAATGAAAGCCTCTGCAAAATGGTTATATGTGCAGAGGTGCGGAGAAAGAACCATCACACATATATTATGGTTTTCAAAATAGTCAAGGACCCTTGAAAATGCATAGTGAACTAACACGTCAAAATGGTGGTTTCAATATTTCGGGAGGCAAGGGTGGAATTAAACATCTAACTATCTTATCTCTTGTAATCATTGACATCTATTGATTTGGAAGGCATGTGGACAATACAATTCAAGTGTTCAAAGTGAAAACCAATGCTATATCAAGTCAAACTAAGCTATTGTATTAAAGCATGTCACTGAAATTTTGCATCATGAGTCTTCTAAAATATTACGAAGGCATCAATATACAATATTGGTAAGTTATTTCTAGTATTGTCGAGGCATTGTATATATGAATAAGGTAGAGGTTACACTACAACAAAGCATGTCGTCCGCAAATTCGATGTCAAACCAAATGTCAAAGTGCATGTAGAGAATACAAATTGTTTTTGTGATCATAAGCTTGTGGTGCAAACTGAGAACCATAATTGTAGCAGTCGTTGAAGAGAAGGTTTATACCTTCAAAATTTTACAAATGTGGGCAGTTCAAAGAGTGGGAGCCTTAGAAATATAATATGATGCGACGAGTAATCATCCATATGTTGGCTTGGTTCTATTGTAATTTTTAATTGTCGGAGGTGCAGAATAGGAACCATTGCACATATAACCACCTCATACATGACAAAATATTTTTAGATTCAAATTCAATGATCTCCAAATCCAACCGATAATAAACACCCACCATCCATTCCACTGTGATCATGGAGATGAATGACTCTCACGATATAATTGTGCGAAATGCGAAATGTGGAGGTGCGATGTCTTTAGGATAAGTTCATTGCGTTGAGGACCTCCTCACTCTACACAACAAACATCCTCCGCTCTCCGAACCAGAGATAGGCTATATGCACCATCAGGTCATACCAACTTTGGATGATCGGTACCTTCTTTGTCTTGGTATTAGGTAGCTTTTAAATTGAGTGCTAGAGCGATATATTCTAAATTGTTCCTTTTGTATCAATGCTTCAATCGAATCCAAATCTAAGTCCTTTTGTATCAAAACGTACATTGTTAAATGCTTTTAAATTCACCAAATCTAAATCCAAATTTAACATTTGAAAAACACCCACATTCTCTTCCACTAGACCTCAAATAAGGTATTATACAAATTTTTCTCATGCAGGTTTAAAATCACTGATTATGAAATGCAACCTCCTATTTCAACATCTCTTCTTCTGCACCCTACAAGCTTAAAAATTTATTATTATCGAAATTTGATGGTCTATGGCAATAATTTCTCAAATGGAGCGACTGGAGTGGCACCTATGCACTCTGCACAATGTATCAACATTATGAAATTAGATTGATACATTGTGCGGAAGTGCAAGCTTTCTTCCTCCACACTTTCACACACCACGCAATGTATCAACATTGGGGGTGGGGGAGCTAATATGCAAATATCAAATAATGACAAAAGACGCACACCCTGCACTCCCTTAATCAATTAATTAGTAGTAGAGGAAGAGATTATACGCCTTTGCAACTATTAATCTTGTTAAGCATGATTTGAGAAAATTTTAGACAATTTCATCACCATTTTCACTAAAATAAATAATTTTTAATGTGTTATGGATAACTTCTTTCATTTTACCCACTTTTTATAACTTCTATAGTTGTACTCCATTTTTTATTTAAATTTATTTTGTTTGATTATAATTTTAAACAAAAACTATCAAAATCATATATTCTCACCCTTAAACTCTATTAAAAATAGCAATTTTTTTTCCTCACCCTTAAATTCCATTAACCTTGATTTGGGGAAATTTTGGTTAATTTCATGGTCATTTCCAATAAAATAAATTTTATGGGTAATTTCATCTTCATTTCCGCTAAAATAATTTTTGTGGGTAATTTAATTGCCTTTTCTGCTAAGTATTTTAATAATATAATGTGTTTGTTGCTTCCAAATTAAGCAATTACAAATTAGATAGCTGGTTGGCTTCTAATAAGCTTAGATCCATTCTAACTCCGGATATATCAAGTGTCCAAAAGGATCAAATCTTTTCCCTCTAAAAGAAGTTTGCATATAAAGAGATTTGATGGATCAAATCTTTTCCCTCTAAAAAAATTTGCATATAAAGAGATTTGATCCTTTTCGAACCCTCCATAAATCCATAGTTTTTTTTTTTTTTACAGAAACGATTATGGGGCTTTCATTGACTCACTGGCAAAATGCCATAGATTCGATTACAAAAGCTGAGACTGGTTTCTTGGAATCTCTCCAACCAGCTGAGCATGCCACACTCACTTTTGAATCACATTTTTTTACAATTTTTCACTTGGCCTTTTCCAGCTGATTTCCCAAGCTTATGGATACAAATGAACTGCTTTAGCAAAAGACGGAAGAACATAGTGGTTTTTTAAGGGATTGGTTCCCATGAGACTTCACTATCTCTGAGGATAGTTCCAGCATCTAACTGGGCTGCCTTATTTGCTTCTACATCTGCTTCTTTGTTGTTGGTTCTCAGGATATGGAAAAATTCCAGTCTCAGGAATTTGATCATGCCTTTAATTCTTGAGATTGTCCTTGCCAGTCGAAGATCTACCAGATTTGTTTTGGTCACCATAGCATTGATAATGACTTGTGAATCTCCCAAGACAGTTGCTTCTGTGAGTCCCAGAGCCTTAAGCGTTTTGATCCCTTGGAACAGCGCCATGACTTCAGCTTGGATGCTTGTGGTGTGGCCTGGACCCCATGCAAACCTGTGGGTGGAAGAATCTTTTGGATTTATAATTATGCCTCCTGCTCCAGCTCTTCCTGGATTTCCCTTAGCTTCCCCATCAAAGAACAGGGAAGGAAGATCTTGATTGGATAACCATGTTTGAAAATCTTCTCCGTTTTTCCTTATTTGCCAGTCTTTGGGCATATGAGTGGTATTATCCACTTTTGGAAGCTTAGATTGAGAGCGGCTCCGAACTCAATGTCATGTTGGCTTAGATTTGTGTCATCCTTTTTATCACTCAGCCACTCATTTAGCTGTCCTTTAACTGTATTTGCAACTACCTTGTAGTTCTGTTCCTTATCTCTGAAGATCCTTCTGTTTCTCTCCAACCAGGTTTGCCAACTGATAAATTTGGGCAGGGCAGTCCAAGCAAGTTTGACAATCTTGTTTTTTGGGCCTGGGCCTGGGTATCTTGCCAACCACCCATCAAACAAATTCGGGACTGCGTGGGGGAAGATGGGCATCGATTTCAACGTTCCAAGGAGCTCCTGCCAGACTAGGACTGTAAATTTGCATTCCAAAGAAATATGAACAGCAGATTCGGAATTTTCTTTGCATAGAACGCATCTTGATGGACCAAGAAATCCCCTTTTCTGCAGCCTATCTTCTGTTAGGATTTTTTGATGGCATAACAGCCAACAGAAGAAATCAATCTTTGGAATAGTGGAGAAATTCCAGATGCTGTTCCAAGGCGCCGGGTTGGGGGGAACATGGGGTCTCTCCCTGATTTTGGCATAGCCCTGAGCCACCGAATATCCAATCTGCTTTGCTCCCCAGCCTCTCGAGTCCTTCTTTCTTGCGTGTATAGGGGCAGCTCCATGGAGCAACTGAAGCAGCGTGGCATATTCTGGCAACCACGCAGCTGGGACATTGGGCGTTTTCCAGCCTGCCCAACTATCTCCATGCCAAGCCGATATATCCCAAAGCGATTTTATGTTAGCTTCGTCCATCCACGTCTTCAGCTCTCTCCTTAGACTCGAATTCGCTAGCGGAGGTCTATTCATAATACTATCCTCCCAAATTCTGATATGTTTACCATTCCCGGGTATCCAATAGGCATTATCTCTTATAAGTGGCCCGACTTTGAAGATTAGATTGCTGAGAGGGGATCTAAGATGGTCTTTTGGCTGCTCCAGACACCGGAGTCTCTGACCTCTGAAGTATTTCTTCCACAGCACCAACTGAACCGATCCAGGCAGCGGTATTTATTGTGAGAGCAATTGCTACAATTAGGGCTTTACTTAAAACCTTAAGTACGCCTTTGGCGTTCTAATCTTCCAAATCAGTTTAGCTCCCATTGCTAGATTTTGAGTGTTTAGATCTTTAAAATTTAATCCTCCTTCCTGTAGCGGTCTGGGGACTATTTCCCAGTTTACTAAGGAGAGTCTCTTCTCATTATTCTTGCCTCCTTTCCAAAGGAATTTTCTGATTAGCTCCTCCATGTTTTTAATGATTCCCATTGGTGCCAAAAGAACAGAAAAATTAAAGAGAGGCAGGCTGCTCAACACTGATTTAATTAGCACTGATTTCCTGGCCAAGTTGAGCCAAGATGTCCCCCAGGCCTGCATTTTGGATTTGATTTTTTCTATCTGTGGGAGCCAATCCTTGCTTGTAGCTCTCTTGTGGAAGAAAGGTAGCCCGAGGTATTTGAAGGAAGTCCAAGATGCTAAGGCTGCAAAGCCCAGACATCTGGCTATGGAGCTAGCAGCAACTACTGAAACGTTCCAGCAATAAATATGGCACTTACCCCTGTTTAATTCACTGCCCGAATCTTGGCAGTAGTCTTCCAGAACCTCTTTGAATTTCCTTGCCATCAGTTGAGAAGCAGCCCCAAGGAGCAGAGTATCATCTGCAAAGAGTGCATGATTGATGCTTTTGATCCCTCTTGCTATGCATAATCCAACTATCTCTTGGTCTTGTTGTTTCTTGTTTAAGTGAAAACTAAGGACAGAGGCCTGCAACACAAAGAGGAGAGGTGACAGGGGGCACCCCTGCCTCAGCCCTCTAGTTGCTTTAAAGAAATCTGCAGCCCTGCCATTCACAAGAGGAGAAATCCAGGGTTCGGAGATACAAGCTTTGATCCATTTGATGAAATTTTGTCCAAATCCCAGTTTGTGCATTACATCAAACAGAAATTTATGTCTTACACGATCAAATGCATTAGCTAGATCGAGTTTAATAACCATACCTTGTTCTTTTCGGCGCTGACTCGAGTGGATCGCCTCTTGGACCAAGATGAAATTGTCTACCAACTGCCTGCCTTGTATAAAGCCGCCTTGATTCTCTGGGATGACTTTAGGGAGGATTTTCTTCAATCTGTTTGCTATAACTTTGGTGATCACTTTGTATCCAATGTTGCATAAGGATATTGGACGGAATCTATTAAAGGAGTTAGCACCTTTTTCTTTAGGAATAAGGGCGAGGAAAGTTGAGTTTGTGCAGCCCCCAATTTTCTGGCATTCTTGGGATTTTTGAATCATTTTCATAAAATCCTTCTCCACTATCTACCAGCATGCTTGGAGAAACCTGGGCGTGAATCCATCAGGACCCGGAGCTTTGTCGGGTTCCATTGCAAAGAGCGCATCTTTGACTTCAATTGTAGAAATTTTATTTTCGAGAATCTGATTCATTTTTGTAGTGATGAGCTTGGGGACATCGTCTAACATTTTGGCGTTTTGGTTGGTCCCCACGACTTCAGAATACATTTTTTCAAAGTGGTTTGATGCAGCCTTCTTGATGCTGGCAAAGTCTTTTAAGGTGCTATCCTCATTTTTAATTTCTGAAATACTGTTACGGCATTTTCTAGCTTGGGCCTGCTTATGAAAAAGGAGGAATTACGGTCTCCAGCCTTGAGCCATAGACTCCTTGACTTGAGCCTCCAAAATTCCTCTTCTGCCAAGCATGCCCTATGGAATTTATGTTGCAGCTGATATTCCTTATCTAGCTCTTCTTTGGTGATTTCGACAACTTCCAGATGAAGGTGCTGAATTTCCAGATCTTTTTGAATTTTTTTTTCTGTCCACTACAGGATTGGGCAAGGTCTTTACCCAACCCTTCAGCATCTTTTTAACCCTGCGAAGTTTTTCCTCCCATACAAAGAATGGAGATCCCTTGACCGGCTCTTTCCAGCACTCTCTAATATTTTGCAAGAAATCTGTCTCTTTGGTCCATAGGGAGCTAAACCTGAAAGGTATAGGCCCTAGATCCTTAGAAGGAATCAGTTCTAGACTGATAGGCTTATGGTCTGAGACACTGCTTTGGAGAATGCGCATTCTAGCCTCCAGCCCCAAGAGAAGGAAGGAGCTTTGAACAAGAAATCGGTCAAGTCTTGCTGCTATGTGTCCCGGCCCCACTCTCTTGTTTGACCAAGTGAACGTGCCTGTGACTGGTTTTATATCTAGCAGGTCCCATTCTTGCATGAGATCTTCGGCCCATTCTCTTGCCGGATCCCTGACTATGCTGCCTCCTCTTTTTTCTGAGGCTCGGAGTGTGAGATTTAGATCTCTGGCAATGATAATATTTTCCAAGTTTTCTAGATCTGCTAGACTTTTGATGGAGTCCCAACAGTTCTTTTTCTCACCTGCATTGTTAGGAGCATACACATTGAATAGACAAATAATCTCCTTTGTTTCTAAGTGCTGCAATTTTAAAAAAATCCAATGGGTATTTAGGGACTCAGAGATTAGTGAAAACTTGTTTGAGTTCCAGAGCGCCCCAAGTCCTCCCGACGCTCCACGGGCAGACATTGCATGCGCTCCATTTTTTTTCCAAAATTTTTTGCTTGCTTGGAGGAAGGCTGAGTCCTCCAACTTGGTCTCCTGGATGAGGAGGATATCTGGGGATTCCAATCTTATTAAGCTATGCATTGCTTCTTCCTTAGCTGAGGTGCCCATCCCCCTACAATTCCAGGAGACTATCTTCATTATTTATTTCTGCCTTGGAGGGCTCCCTTAGAGCCCTGTGATTGAATCCTAGTCGCCTTCGGGGTTTTAGCTAGGAGCTTCTCTAGCATTGGCTGGCTGCCCTGGAGCTTGTCCTTGTAGGTTTCTTGTTCTCTTTTATCTTTTGCAGATTTGCGCCCTCGTGTAGATCTTCTGGGAGAGGACTGGGATTCCCCGATTTCCCCTTCTTCCTCTGATTCTTCGGACTCTTGGGTTTCCTCCTCTTCTTCTGAAGCCTTCTCTTTGGATCTCTCTGGTATACTTTTGATGGAGGGGGAAGCTTTAGGGGCAGAGATCTCCTTTGGTACTTCTGTATCCTGTGTGATCATGATTTCAGATCCAAGGATTTCAAATTTATTTCCTTGGCTTTCCCTGGCTGATTTTTGAGCAATGCCCTCTTGAGGGGTTTTGGCACTGCCATTTGTGTTCTTCCTGTGAGAGGTTTTGGATCGCTTTGCCTGATTCCATCCATCTTCCTTTCCTTTTTCTTCCACCCCTTTGGACGGGCAGTCCCTGGCAAAATGCCCGTAGACATGGCACTTCCGGCATTTGAATGGCAGCTGCTCATAATCCAGTTTCTGTATATGAGTCCAGGGACCAACCACTATTTTGACGGCTTCCGGCAGTTCGACCTCCAGATCTACCTCTACACAGATTCTGGCACAGTCATATTGGTCCTTGCTGTTAGCCTTGTCTATAAATTTTCCAAGGGTGTTGCCGATATGCTTCAAAGAATCCCAGTTCCAGCAATGAACTGGTAGGTTGGGGAGCCTCACCCACACCGGGACCGTTGTGGGCACGTCCACCGCCGGATCGAAGTCTAGTGTCCATTTGTTTAAGTACAGCCCTTGGGGGCCCATGAAGTAGGGGCCATTCCTGAAAATTAGGTCTTTGTCTTCTTTTGCAGAAAATTCGAACAAGAAATAGCCTCTCCCGAGGAAGTAAGAGGTTACCTTATTTTGGATCAGAGGTGCCCAGTTCCTGGCAACCCAGTTCTCGGTCGTCTTCGGGGAAGGCCAGAGTCCTGTAAACTGACCTACCAGAGCCCGATCTGCCAGAGAGAGAGCTACTTGGATCGGCCCTTCCGGCGGGAGAGCGATCTCCGGGATATCTTCCAGCCTTTTCACAAACTTTGCTGCTTCCGTGCATTTCTTCTTAGGCAGGGAGGCTAGAAGGGTTTTGAAGGCCTTTGCTGTAGAGGGAGGAGGAGGAGAAAGAGGAGGCTCCTCCATGGTGAGCCAAAAGATCCAGCCAGGGTGGCCGCAGTCGGGAGCAGGACCCTCGACGGACCCCCGCAGGCGCAAAGACGAACCCTCCGCGAGTACCCTCGTAGGCTCCAAACAGGTCTTTCCGGGGACTCCTACGCAGGCTCAGAACGAGTGGTGAGCGGATGCGCACGCAGGTTCGACTCCCGTGGAGTGCGGGCTTCACAGGTTGCAGAGCTTCCATAAATCTATAGTTAAAATGGATCTAGGTTGATTTAATTTCCCCCTTTAAATAAGCTATATTCCACATAAATATTATAAATAAATACCATAAATCCGTAATAATCTAAACGGTTTTAATCTCCCCTTTTAAATAAAACTATATTCTACGTAAATAAATACATAAATTCTCAATATTATAAATTAATCCATTTTTTTTAAATTATTATTATTGTGTTATACCTCATATTTATTTAATTTTTTAATTTTTATTTTTATAGAATTTAACTTAATGCAATCTAATTACTTTGATGGCTATATCAGCGTACAAATATCTACTAACTACTTTGAGTTTCCACAGTACTCACCATTTCATACGGCAGCGCACGCGAGTAACAATACCAAGCTATCTTAAAAACGTTGCAGAGGTTTTAACAGGTATTCACAAGCAGCAACCATGAGTACCATGAAGTTTTGCAGAGAATGGTACCCACTTGACTCGTTCACTGTCATATTTCTTCAATTTTGTTTAAACGATACATATAATGCATGCAGTAGCTGGGATCAGCATGCTGAAATGTAGCAATGGGCCGAAGTATTTTCTGTTTATATTTACAGCTCTGACTGTATTTGTGTAGCAATAACATATTGTATCCAAAGGAAGACAGAGAAAACAAGATTCTCCTGTATGCCTGCCGAAACTGCGATCATCAGGTCAGTTATAAGACAAGCTTTTACCTTAGGCTATGGTGTGGCTCACCCAGACTTTAGAGGTTTGACATTAAATGAAATGTTGGTATTGATTTTTTTTTTTATTGCCTCTTCCCCTGTTTGGAGTGTTATAATGCAATTTAGCCAGCTTACGACATTCTAGAAAGATCTCATTCGAGATGCTGTGGGTGGGTTATCTATTCCCCCAAATTCGTCCCGCATGGGCTAGTTCAGTAGGGGCGAAACGCGGATTTTGAGTTGTGGTGGAATAAAAGACTCTCACCTTTGTGGAATTTTGTGCAGGAGATTGCAGAAAATAATTGTGTGTACAGAAATGAGATTCATCATGCGGCAGGTGAGCGCACACAGATTTTACAGGACGTGGCTTCTGATCCCACACTTCCACGCACTAAAACCGTGCGATGTGTTGTGTGCAATCACGGGGAGGCTGTATTCTTCCAGGTCAGCCTGTTTAGCACATATCTTTTTTCTTTGCCCTATTATTCGAAGAGCTCATATTGCATGTTACAGAAACATCAAGTAGCCGATCTTCTAGTCATATTTCGTTGGGTTGCTATCTAAATTCGAAGAGATTGAATATCTGTTTATCATGGGTTTCAACCCCTAAGTTGATTTTAAAACATCCATTGTCTTTTCATCATGGTTTTCTAATTGCATATCTCACTACTACAATGGCATATCCATGACGGGAATTTTGTTCCATATTAATACTGTCCTTGTCTTGCTTCTGGCTTAGCCAGGGTTAACATAATGGAACTAGCTCTAGTGGTGTATTTGGCAGGATAAAGTTGCTATTGCTTCGCATACAGTGGCATATTCCACGGCGGGGATTTTGTTCCGCACTAATACTGTCCTCCTGCTTCTATCTTGACTAGGGTTAATATAATCAAGCTAGCCCTAGTGGTGTATTTGTGTGGCTAAGTTATTGCTTCATTTTTATGTGCCAATTGCTTTTCACAGAAGTCTTTAATAAAAGGTTAACTGTATATGAAAGGAGAGGAAGGTGAAGTGGTATCGATTTTATAGTGCGCAAAGCAGTAGTGGCAGTTATGCAATATAAACCTAATAAATAAATTAACTATAATTACATTTAAAGGATGTACAAATTAATTTCTGGGTTGGAAGCCAGCATGAAGATTGAAACCGTGCACATCAATAGCATGTTCCATGGGATATTAACTGATCAGGGGCCGATGTTTCAAGCATTTACCGAATCAAGGAGCCTATTCAACAAAACATAATCAACTTGAAGAACATAATCAACACTAGAAGAACATGCCTTTCATTGTGCGTAAAGGGATAAGGGATTTTGAGCATAGATACATCTCTTCCAGTTCAACACTAGAAGAACGTGATTTTTCACCGAGCATGAAGGAGAAGCATTTGTATGAGTACAATGTTTTTCATTCATCAGGAGCCAAGAAACTCTTCATTAAAAACAATAATGCATTAGGACTATGTTGAGGTGCTAGATAAACCTAGTTTAATAGGTCAGAAAATGGCTACAACTAACTAGAAGTACTTAAACGGTCCGTCCCAAGCCACTAAACAATAATCATATACAATTAGTGTTGATATGTCATGATTTCCTAGACTAATAATTACTTCCAATGATTTATTCATTATTTGTCTTGTATCACATTCATCATTAAGTAATTACACATAGAAAATCTCAACAATAAAACACTAAAAACAGTAAAATCATGAAGAGACAGCCAAACATAAGAGAGAAAAATCACCCTGGGAAAACCCCAAACCAGGGGAAAAACCAAACAACCTTTTCTTTAGAGAAATTTATCCAATTCAACAAGGAATAAAATCTGAATTTCCCAGTTAAATCAAGTAAAACTAACCAGTAATTAAACCTAGGACAAACTGCTTATGAATAACCTCGAAAAATCGGTCTGTTGTGCAGTTAGAAGTTTTGGTCTGCCTAAGGGAATTAGGTTTGCCTCAGAGGAATTTGGTTTGCCCCAGATTTTGTTCTTCTATTCTTTCTCAGATTTCGTCCTTTATTTTGCCTCAGATTTTGTCCTTTTCATCCTTCACGTGTAAACAGTACTTGGAAGTGATCTGAATTGATGCCCAGACGGAGAGGACAAATGCCAATATATAGATGTTGAATGAGCCAAATGGATGTGTCCCTTCACTGGGGCTGACTTGAAGCCGACCTTACATTTGGAGGCAAAAAATCAAAATTTTAAAATTAAAATTTTTGTTTCTTTTGAAGCCGACTTGAAATCCACATATATATTTATCATTTCTTGTATATTTGGAGGGATAAAACTTGATTATGAAGACCGACCATAACTACAAAATTCAACACTCCCTCTTAGCTAGGGAGGCATTCATAATGACTTTTCCAGATGTTCTCTTGTTGAATAAAAATTTCTCTATCCCAAGAAAAGGTTGAATGAGCTCAACTATGTTGATGAATCCATCCACCTCATGTTCTATACAAGAACCATGTGGAAAGCATCCCCGCATCAACATCAAATAGAGGAACTAGCTACCCACTAGTCCTAAGGTCACCTGTCTCCAAATCATCTCTTGGAGTCTTGTTAGGAACCCCACCTGACCCATGGTGAAACCCTTGGGTCACCAATCTACCAATTCATCATTTGGAGTCTTGTTAGGAACCCCACCTGATCCATTGTGAAACCCTTGGGTCACCAATCTACCAAGTCATCACTTAGAGTCTTGTTAGGAACCCCACCTAACCCATGCTGAAATTCAGGGCCGATTACCATTCCCACATTTCGTCACATCTAATTGAATGGTAAAAATACTTGCCCAATGCTATAAGACACTCGCTCAACCCACTAGCCAAACCCTATGGCAATATGGTCAAAACTATCTGACTGGGGGAGCATTCAGAGGCCTTGATTCTAACTGGGCCAATCTCCCCAACCATATTACATGGTTTCCCGGTCCAAGACCTAAGGGAGATTATCCGCCCCTTGATGCTACAACATCAACACTCCCTTCAAGGGAAACACTCTCAATTACTTCAAGCTTGTCCAACATCATTCAGGAACAGTGAGAATGTCAACAAATAGCTCGACCACAGAAATACATAGGAGCCTCACTGCTCCTTTTGTATCAGGTGCATTTATCATCATGATTGTACTTGATCAAGCAATCTTGAAGCTCCCCTGCTTCTCAACTTGCCAAACTGCAATTGGAGCCAATGTCTTCTCAATGCCCTCTCCCTCTTCATGGGAGAATCTTCGCTTTGCACTTTTCTATGTTGCCAACAAATGCTTGATCTTGTGAATCCATCTTGAAGTCATTGCTTTCTTTCCACAAATCTTGGTACTATGAGATCCTTCTAACTTGTGGGCTTGTTTGCTCCCTCTGAACTAGGAGCCCTTCTAGATATTGATACAATTTCTACCTCATGAACATGAATCACTTCTGTTGGACTAGCTATCCACTAGTTCTAAGGTCACTTGTCTCCAAATCATCTCTTGGAGTCTTCTCAGGAACCCCACTTGACCCATGGTGAAACCCTTGGGTCACCAATCTACAAAGTCATCACTTGGAGACTTGTTAGGAACCCCACCTAACCCATGGTGAAACTTAGGGCTGATTACCATTCCCACATTTCGTCACATCTAATTGAATGGTAAAAATACTTGCCCAATGCTATAAGACGCTCAACCCACTAGCCAAACCCTATGGCAATATGGTCAAAACTAATTGACTGGGGGAGCATTCAGAGGCCTTGATTCTAACTGGGCCAATCTCCCCAACCATATTACATGGTTTCCCGGTCCAAGACCTAAGGGAGATTATCCAACCCTTGATGCTACAACATCAACATTCCCTTCAAGGGAAACACTCTCAATTACTTCAAGCTTGTCCAACATCATTCAGGGATAGTGAGAATGTCAACAAATAGCTCGACCACAGAAATACATAGGAGCCTCACTGCTCCTTTTGTATCAGGTGCATTTATCATCATGATTGTACCTGAACAAGCAATCCTGAAGCTCCCCTGCTTCTCAACTTGCCAAACTGCAATTGGAGCCAATGTCTTCTCAACGCCCTCTCCCTCTTCGTGGGAGAATCTTCACTTTGCACTTTTCTATGTTGCCAACAAATGCTTGATCATGTGAATCCATCTTGAAGTCATTGCTTTCTTTCCACAAATATTGGTACTATGAGATCCTTCAAACTTGCGGGCCTGTTTGCTCCCTCTGAACTACGAGCCCTTCTAGATATCGATACAATTTCTACCTCATGAACACGAATCACTTCTGGGAGAGTTGTCTTGCCACATACTTTGCTTCATTCTTCCAAATGCTTCCAACTGCTGCCAGGGCCTTGGCAGGTTGTCACGATGTACCTACAACCCTCACTAGGAGGTCAAGGAAGAAACGATTGTAACCCAACAAAGGAAATAAAGACAAGAGACTAACCAGAATTAAATTAATAATAATAATCAAGGAAAGATATGAAGTATTTATCTTTGAGGATTGTAGGGGATTGACAGCTCCCTCTTGATCCTTGCTTTCTTGCAGAAATGAAATCCATTTGCAAACTCATTATCCTCATCATCTTGCTTTCCTTGCATGAGCTAGTATTTCTTAGGAATTTCAACCTTGTACCAGGCTGTGTTCTTGCTGCTTTATTACTAAATCAGTCATCATACTCCTGCTATAAGAGATTCTCTTTCTGGCCATCATGGCAACACTTGTACTCTTAACTTAGGCAGCATACATCTACAACTAACATTCTTGCCATATGCAATGGCATTAATATGAGCTAAACTCAGCTAATAAACTGATACTCTTAGTAGCTCCAACAATGAACCTTTGTAAGCAACAAGCACAATCTACAACACAGATCAACTCAGGTTTTGCCTCAAAATTCTAGTTATTGTCATAACTTCAATACTGTCACAGATCAGTACATACTTGACAAGAGCCCTTACACTGTAATGGCATTAGCAACTTCGAAATAACACTTCACATATCTTGCAATATGATGCAATAAAAGGAAATGTCGAAAATTTCAATCAACTGGTCTTGGCGTAAGTGTATAGAACTCATTTGGTCCATCTCTTTTAGCAGGCCTTATCTTGCCTGAAATTTAAACTCGAGACTGTGATGATGCCATTACTTCTTAAAACTACAGAACGGCATGTGTCGGACCTTATAATATCTTCCAACAGAACATGGACTCCTCTGCATATGAGATGAGGCTGTCAACAGAATCAATCAAGGAATCTTCCATCTAGTCCAAGCAAATGTAAACTTGTAAAGTGATTCACTATAGCCTTTGCAAGGCTTGTAATCTGCCTAATGTCATGTCAACAAAAAAAATATTGCTTAATAAGATGTTTCAATATCTTCCATAGAAATCTTCCAAAGTAAAGTTGCTCCACCAGACAATCTTCAATTTGCATGAGCATGTGAAAGAATTTGATTCCAAACGGTATGACTGCAGAATCAAAATCAATGAAACTTGTTTAGGATCCTACTTCAAGGTTTTGGTTTTTGTAAGACAACATATTTGATAGCAAGCCCCACACATTCCTTTGGTCCAGCAACTCAGGGTTTAGACTTCTCTCAAATCATTTTTGAAAGGACTATAACATAGCAATGAACAACAACTTCCCAATGAGAGATGGATGGAGCTTTCATAACATCAAAAACATTCACTAAAAGTATACCAAACTAACTCAGCACTTTCTAGACTGACCTGGGTTTGAAAATTCTGTCCACAGTTTTTGTTTATAGAGATGATTGCTCTTGTACCTTTCAAACTAAGTGGCCTGGCCTCTTCAAACAATTGTAATTTGTATCTATAGCAACAATTTGTCCTTTACAAGGAGAATCTTCAATTCTGAAAATGACTCAATCTTTACAAGAGAATTTTTGATCTCTGAAAATGATGAGGAACTCTACCTCCTTTTCATTGTAGACTTACAGGCGGCCCTCGAATGTTAACACAGAGACTTCTTTTATACAAGATTGATCCTTCTTTAATTAGGACAGTGATCATCTTTGAGATAGCATTCTGCTTTGTAATACAAGGCAATCATATCACTCTTCAGGTTGCCAATTTCTGTACAAGTGTATTTCATAGTCAACTAGCCTCACCGGTTTATTGATAGCATTTCAAAGGAATGTTTAAGATCCCTAGCTCCTAATCAAACCAGGTCCTAAACCGGCATTCCCTTGACTGCCATTTCTTTGTTGCACAATTCAGCCCAAGGTCTTTTCTGGAGTCCAGAATTTGTTCTTCAATCAGACTTTGAATAATCCTTGTTTTCTTGACATGGATGCATGTATGATCAATATCTTCAGCATATGGAGCAAACGTGTCACCCTTCTACGTATGGATTAGTAATGAAAACAAGATCTCCAAAAATCATTAGCAACATATGTCCACCTTGGCTGGCCTTCTGAGGCATCAAGAGTCAAAGGCTTCTAAGCTTCCTCTCCTTGATCCTGAGGTCATTTTTGGCCTCCTGTAACATCCTGATGCTTTTTCGCCTTCTGTAATCAGTTGACTGAGGCTTTTCGGCCTAATTCCTCAGACTTCTTCGGCCACTTTCTGAGGCTCCTTGGCCTTTGATGCTCGGACTGAGGCCCTTTTTTGGATTCTACTAGGCCTGCGGCCTAGTCCTGAGGCTCCTTGGCCCTTCTAATATTTATTCCTGAGGCCTCTCGGCCCACCTGAGGCAGACTTCGGCCTAGAATTCGGATGAAAGTCTTCTAAACAGCGTTAGGGCTTCAGTCTTCCTTCAAACTTGGTTTTTGTTTCATACTTGAACACAAGCAGGGTTTGGCTAAGACAGAAATACTTAGGTAGCTTTTCCCTTCAGTAAGTGTCTTGGCTTTTAATGGCTTCTCTATAACCCAACCTCTGATACGAGAATGATATTTCATGATTACCTAGATGGATAATTACTTCCAATGATTTCTTCATTATTTGTCTTGTCTCACATTCATCATTAAGTAATTACAGATAGAAAATCTCATCATTAAAACAATAAAGACAGTAGGATCATGAAGAAACAGTGAAACACAAGAGACACAATTTATCCTAGGAAAATCCCAAACCAAGGAAAAAACTGAGCAGCCTTTTCTTTAGTGAAATTTATCCAATTCAACAATGAATACAATCTGAATTTTCCAGTCAAATCAAGTCAAACTAACCAGTAATTAAACCTAGGTCAAACTGCCTATGAATAGCCTCAGAAATTTGGTCAGCTATGCCTTGGAAGTTTTGGTCTGCTTAAGAGAATTAGGTTTGCCTCAGATTTCGTCTTTCTATTCTTCCTCAGATTTCATCCTTTTCATCTTCCACGTGTGAACAATGTTGAGAAATCAAGATGCTTTAAATTAAGGTTAGATTTCTCTTATCTCTGATAATTACTTGTGAATGTTTGTTGGCTTCTTAGTTAATTTAATGTTCTCTTTGTCAAGCAATTACCAAAATGTACAAAAACATGAAGATCACAGGAGACAAAGACCGCAAGAAATTAGGCCTCAAGCTAGGGCAAAACCCCACAAGGGGGAAATCCCACAAAAACTCTCTTCTTATAGAGTCAGATCAAAGTGAGATATCAAGGACCCGAGACCAAGACCAAGACTGCCACAAAGACCCAAGTCAACCCTCCTTTATTTCATCTTCAACAAATCATAGTCAACAGAAGTCAACACTGGTCAAATCTCAGAAATTTTATCATCTCCTAAAATTTTGGCGTCTGAAATTTCAGGCCTGCAATACCACAGAAACTGCCTCAGAAAACTTGCACACGTGAACAGAAATTAGGGCATAAATATGCTTGTCTTCTCTCTCCTTTGACTGTCCTTTCTTTCCTTTTACTTTGGCTGGTTATCTTCTTCTTCTTGGCATAGAATTCAATTTGTGTGTGAGTGTTCAAATGAGGTCGAGCTGCCTTCTATTTATAGATGTCTAGGAGGTCGAAAAGGTGCCTCTCTAGGCCGACTTGACTTGTGGATGACAAAATTGGCTTTTTGACTCAATACAAAATTCTTTTTTTTTTCTTACAAGACGTCCAAATGGGACTTTGACTCAATTACATCTCTTTGACTCATAATAAATTTTCTTTTGACTCAAATGACCTATACAAGCATGAAGAACATGCTTTGACTAAAAATAAAAATAATCATCATAATAACCTTGGAGCATATGTATTCAAGGCAGCTAACCAGGTTCTCAGAGCGTCCCTGGACAAGTCCTTAAAATCATCTAGTGTGTATTTTGGCTAAAGATGGAACAACGCTACTTCTTGATCCACAAAAAACTCAATTAGAAAAGCAGGATATAAATAGATCCGTTGATTATTTTGTGTGTTGCTTATCCTTTGCCATCCACCCACGTATTTCATTTGAAGTAATTTGTGTTTTGGTTCTGCTTCATTATTCAATAAATGTTCACTATGGAGGTCAATCATAATTGAATTGCGTTCTGCAGGCTACAGCTAGAGGAGAGGAAGGCATGGCTTTGTTTTTTGTTTGTTGCAATCCAAACTGTGGTTATCGATGGAGAGATTGAGCAATTTACCGGAGTAGCGAGAATGCCGAATTAAGGGGGTAAGTTTTGACCTGGATTCTACATTTATTTTTAGATTTGGTTATATACGAATTTGGAGATAGCACCTTTGTGTAAATTTGAATATAACCATTTAGCATTTAGCATTAGGTGATTCTTCTTGTATAGAAGAGATGATTTTGTTACCCTTTGTTTCCAGGTCCATATTCAAGCGAAGGTTCCTTTAGATGACTGTGTTCTGAAAGTGTTTATGGATCAATCATCTCATAAATTTTGGTAAATTTTGGTAATACATAACAGAAGTTTATGGCATCCAATTAGGATGGTAGTTTCATTGAGGTGTAGTAAAAAACTACACTGGATGGTTAGAAATGCGTCGACAAAAAACTCTGATGTGATTAATATCGAAAGATATCCTAACATTCATAATTATGGATCACAGAAGCCTAAATTCAAAAAATACACTGGTCTTGTGTTCCCACCCACTTTTGAGAGAGGCCAGGAGGTCTTTTGTGAATCATTGATAACTTTCTGAGTGGGTACCTAATGAAATATTTGCATCCTGAATGTATACTCAATTGATCTTACTTGTGGATCGTACTGTTAATAACCACAATAGCAATTTGTTCCTAATTACTTTTGAAAAACGCAAGAGAGGAAGACCTTGTGAATTACTCGTTTATTTTCAAGTGATATATACTGAGATATTTGTCCTGTGCAAATTACTGAGTTATTAATCTTGTCCGTGAATATTGAGACGCGTCTGGCAGGGTGGTCAAATTTATTAGTAAGATGACTTAGCATCAGAAAATACTCGTTTATTTTCAAGTGATATATACTGAAATATTTGTCCTGTGCAAATTACTGAGTTATTAATCTTGTCCGTGAATATTGAGACGCGTCTGGCAGGGTGGCCAAATTTATTAGTAAGATGACTTAGCATCAGAAAATATACTTTTGATGGCTTCTACATAGATAATGAATTATACCTGTTTCCAACAAAGCATGCTGATATCGAAGTTGTTTCTAATTGTGATGGTCTTAAGTATACCTCTGCTTGTAAGTTCAAAGAATTTCTGTTTTGAAGAGTTGACATGTTTTTGTCATCTTTCTATATATATCTCCTGGGCTTTGGTGGATGGTGAATAGTAGTTGGTACTTTATCCAGAAGTACTAATGGGTATTTTAGTCTGTTATTATTTCTTACACATGTAAGAACTAATATATAAAATGTAGGTTCTAACAAATCTTAGTATTCATGTAGATATGTAGTTTTGTAGATAGCATATTGAAGATAATACTAACCCTGGGGTTTTCCTCTCATACATTTCCTTTTTCATACCATATAAAGATAAGGTTGTAAGTTCAAGAATTTCTGTTTTGAACGGTCAATATAATCTTCAAGTCCCCTCTTTCTCTCTCTATATATCCTTCTAGGCTTTGTTGGATGGTGAGTAGTAGTTATAGATGGGAGATACTAGGAAAGTTGGTACTTTATCAACAAGTAACCATGGGTATTTTATTGTGTTATTATTTCGACTCATGTAAGAACTAATATATAAAATGTAGATTCTGAAATCTGTATATTCATGTATATAGTTAGTTTTGTAGATAGCATATTCAAGATAATATTAGCCCCTAACCTCTAGGGTTTCCATTTTATACATTTCCTTTTTCATATCATATAAGCTCAAGCTTGTAAGTATTGAACCGTTAATATGTTTTTGTCCTTCCCCTCTCTATATATATAGAAATACACCCTTTTGGGCTTTGGCGGATGGTGAATTGTAGTTACAGATTGGAGATACTTGGAAAGTTGGCACTTTATCAACCAGTACCTATTGTGTTACCATTTTGACACATGCAAGAAGTAATATTTTGTCCTCTCTCGCTATATATATATATATATAGCCTTCAAGGCTTTGGTGGATGGTGAATGGTAATTATAGACGACAGATACTTGGAAAGTTGGTACTTTATCAACAAGTACCTCTGGGTATTTTATTGTGTTATTATTTTGACACACGTAAGAACTAATATATAAAATGTAGATTCTAAAAAAATCTATGTATTCATGTATATATATAATTTTGTAAATAGCATATTCAAGAAACTACTAAACCGGTGGGTTCCATTTTATACATTTCTTTTTTCATACCATATAGTCTTCACCCATTGCCCAATCTTGATTTTCACAACCTTTTTCTTTATCTATCACATGTTAGATTGGCAAGCATAGTGTATTCAACCATTGATATTCTATTTCACCTAACCATTTTCAATCATAAAGTTTCTTGCCATTATTCCATTCTTCCTTTGTAATGTATTGCTCCCGTTTTCTTGTTTTCAAATGTTAACAAAGACCACTCTTCTTATCTTTCTTCATAGGCCATAGCCTAGAGTTCAAACTTGGATCTTTGTATCTATTATTTCTTTCTTTAGCACCTTCTTGAACCAAGTTTGGATGTACTTTCTCTCTTTGGGTCTTCATACTATGGACAACCACCTAGTCAACTTGTTCAACCATGAGGTTTGTACATGGTTCCCACAATCTTGGTCACATTATAGTATTCATCCAATCCACAAATTGGGCACTAGTAAGAATCCCAATAACTATATGACTATCATGGTTAGCCACAAATTTTCCAAACTCTACTACAATCCTCCATTTGAAGCTCCCTAGGGAGCTTGAGAGGAAGGTAGAGGATAGATTGGATTTTGACTTGAACATCAGGTTATTGATCACATTCTCACACTTGGGGTCATCATTAAGGAAGCACGATGTCAATTTTTGAAAGTTTATTATTGGTTTTTAGACTTTTAGAAAGCTATTGGTTCTATCTCCAAGGTGGTTGTTTTAAAGACTCAATGAAATTAGCATCTCAAAGGCCTTATTGTTAGCCATCATGCCCTTTTCTAGGCAACCTTTTGTCAATTGGCAGTTAGCCTAGGTAAAAACAAGGCCACGATCTTTAATGGGTTGAAGAAGATCATCTTTAATCACCTCACTTTAGTTTGTAGAATGCACTTCAACCCCGAGTCAACAATGGCTATGGGTCCTTGGCCCTTCTTGAGAGGCAACATTTCTAGAACCATTTTTCAGGACATATCATCCAAGATGTTGCTCATGGGCAGTCTTGTTCGGCCCACAATTCTATACGATTAAAAAGTTTGGGGACTTGGTTTACTAGATCTTTATTGTCCAAAAGTAGTGACGGTGGATTTTATGGGGAATGTGTTTTGGAATTATCTGTGCTGGAAGAAAGCATTGATGGGGGCTTTAATAGAGAGTAAAAATCATCCTCCTTTGCCGCATCATCAGATGCAAACAGACATTTCCTTAACGCATCATCCTTGTAGAATTTGGTGCTTGCCCCCATTGCCTTCAAACAATGTTTGGACTCCTCTCACTTCTACATCACATTTAATGCTTTGCTTATACAATGATGGTGTGGGACCGATATCCGTACTCAGCCTATTGTTTATTATAGTCCATTACAACAACTAGTTCTTTAGCTTGGCCTTGGTGTTGGTACATCGCGGTTTTAAATCTTCTAGGGTATTACAATGGACGTACACCCTCCATTTAGATATTCATTGTTTGCACTTGGCCACGTCTTTTGGCCAAATAGGAGATAAATACAATCATCCAAGAGGATATCTATAAGCAATTTGTATAGGTCGCTTGGAAGATGGCCTTCTATGTTGAGCACTTCATGGTTACGAGGGATGGACTCATTATTTGACCCCATTGCACACTTTGCCATTGGATGCATGCTCTTCAAATACCCTTGGGTCAATTCAGAGTTGGCTCTCATAGACTACAATTTGAGATCGATCACCATATTGGATCTGCTAGTTGTGCCATCTCGAAGAGATTGAGATCGATTATTTTGTCTTTGATTACCTAGTTTACTACAAGATTCAAGGATTGTTCCATTGTTAACACTATTAACATTTCAGGCTTGGCAACGTATTTAGATGCTCCGACTAGATATGCCTAGCCCTATACATGTAAGGAGGCCCTTAATCCTCGCTCTTTAATCTCTAGCCACATCCACATCCACATCCTAGACCAACTCTCATACAACAGATCACTTCCTTTTGTTACGATGTTCCCATCTAGGGGAACCAAGTAGTATATGGATAGAGATGATACTAGATCAGTGAGGACATAAGGTATTATTTCTACCTCCTTGAGACCCTAGCAGTGTCGCCAGAGAAGGTCTCATATTAACAATCAAACCAATCACCAGTTGATGTCTTCTAAACCATAGTGTTAGGATCTTCCTTCTAGACAATGACACAATGCTCATTCTAGCTCCTCTTCAGATACTTCTTCCAAGATAGACATCTATTTTATGTTTTCTTCATTAAGCCTTTGATGCTATGAGAAATGGATGCAGTGGATCATGTTGAAGAATGGATCATGTTGAAGAATGTAACTAGTGTCAGTCTTCATAATTGTACTTGAGTCATAATGTAATGTATTTGTAAAAAGGAAAATTATTATTATTATTATTATTATTAAAGAAATTGACTTATTAAAGCGTGGGTTTCATGTTTGGGTCAATTGTTTATAAGTCAGAGCCTCCACTGTAGACTTCTAGGGTTTATATCAAGTGTCCTTGTCCATGTCATATTGTGAAAGACCCTTCTTGGTCTCTATTTACAAAGAAGAAATTTATTTTATTGTAAAATAGGTCAATTAGGCCTCCTCCACGAAGTTGACCTCAAACTGGACAAGTTGGCCTAAATAGAGGGGCAGAAACCCCTATATAAAGGTAAGTAAAATATTGATAAGCATGATGAAGGGAGTTATGTGAATGATCATGATCAAGATAACCTTGATATCATAAGAAGGAATATAAGCCATGAAAGGTTCTCTGATGTTATAAAAGAAGGAAGTGGTTGATCTCCCTAAACTAAGAGGGAGTCTGGATAGAAGAAAGGGTATATCTCCCCAGTTAAGAGGGAGGGCATATTATGACAATGAATACTTTGAAGTAAGCAAAAGTATTATCAATAAATGTTCATGAAGTTGTAAAAAAAAAAAACAAATCTGAAGATGTATTTGGTGTTGTTGAAGAAATGAAAGAAGAAGAAAGCTTCTGACAAATTATATATAACTTGATGATGAAAGTAGCATCAGAACGATTGAGGGCCCCATAGGTTTTTATTTGCTTGTATGTATATTTGGAAGTTTATTATTGATTGGGGTTTGTGTTTGTACAGGGAAATCTCTCCATAAAAAGGTTGAACACTTTGGAAGCATGCTTGGACAAATGGATATATTATAGGGAGAGTTGAAGCACCTAATGGTGGATGTTTGGGAGGGCATCTGGCCAGCCTATGTGTTGATGTCCATATCCCGAAGAGGGAGGGTGGCGTTGGTCATAGAGCTTTGACCTTGGATATGAACCTAGATCCCTGGGTTGATGGCTAGCTAGTAAGCCTAATGCTACCTAAAATGGCTAAAAGCTTAAGTCCATCTTAGTTCCACCCGGATAGATTACCCTGGTCAAGTATCTGGTCTGCAACATTGAGTGTGCTAGAACTCTTCATAGTTCATTTTGAGATCTTGCATGTACCTTTATATATATGTAATTATGAATAACTCCCTAGTTAAGAGGGAGTGGAGAATGTAACTAGTGTCGATCTTCATAATTGTATTTGAGTCATAATGTAATGTATTTGTCGAAAGAAAGAAAAATAAATTTTATTATTAAAGAAATTGACTTATTAAAACATGGGTTTCATGCTTGGGTCAATTGTTTATAGGTCAAAGCGTGTATTGTAGGCTTCTAGGGTTTATACCAAGTGTCATTGTCCATTTCATATTGTATAAGACCCTTCTTGGTCTCTAGTTGTCAAAAGAGAACTTTATTTTATTGTAAAATGGGTCAATTATGCCTCCTCCACCAAGTCGGCTTAAACAAAGGGGCATGAACACCTATATAAAGGCAACAAGTCAACCTCATTTGCCACACACACTCATCAAGTTCGATCTGCAACTTCTGGGGCCAGAAAAAGTGTGAATTTCAAGGAAAGAAAACAAAAGGGCTAGCGAAGAAGGAGGTCTCTCTCAAGCATAAGAAGTCGAAATTCTCTCTCTCTCTCTCTCTCTCACTCGTGTGAAGCTAATGGAGGGGCCGAAAACTATAGAGCTAAAGCTGGGCCGAAATTCTGTAGTTGGGGTTGAAATTTTGTAGTTGGGAAGTCAAATTTCTGGATTGTTGCTGGGTTGAAGCTACAGGATAAAAAGAGACTACTAAATCATATTGAAAGGCTACCTTGGTGGAGGAGGAAGGTCTATTGGTCTAAGGTTTTGGCCTATTTCATTTTGAATCTACTGAAGGAAGAGTTTCTGACTGGGTTTTCCCCTCTATAGAGGGTTTAGCCCTGATTGAGTGCCTATTTTTGGTGCCGCTAATCTTCATGTTTTTTATTTGATAATTACTTGATGAGAAAAAGATAAAGAAGGAACATAAAGAAGTTAATAAGAACGTAACAATATCACGAGTAATTATCAACATAAGAAAATATTTTTACCTTTTCGATTTTCTAATAGATCAGAGTATCCTTCTACCATTGGGAACATATCTTTTTGTTGGATTCCCTCTACATTTGTGGACTTGACCCTCTAGGTTTTTATGTTAGACATATATTATATTTTATTTCATGCTACTTCCTTTGAACAACCCCATTGAACATTAATACACTTATTTTATGCCCTTTCCTGAGTCCCACTAATGGAGTTTGGTCACTCCTTGACAACAATATTAATGTAAATTTCCCTCCAATACAACCTTGTCACTATATTAATATTTTTTAATAGAAATGAGTACATGTATTAGTTTCAAATCCGTGTCTGGCTCATGGTAAATGCTCGAGTAGCACAACATGGATATTTGTATATTTGTTCTTTTCCCTGTAGCGATTGTCCATTAGATTAAAAAAAATCTGCAAAATTTGATAATACTACAATACTAGCTTGTAGGTATAAAGCCTATAATATTGTTTTGCACCCTTCAATATCTCAGGTAGTCTTTGTTTCCTCCTCCTTTGGAGGACTGTTCAGGTTGGGCCCCTCACCCCTTTTGAGAATTCAATAGGGAAATGAATATGTTAATTCTCTTTAACTTGATAACTATTTGTGTTACCTTTTTTTTCTTATTAGCTTTGTTCCTTATTACTGTAATGCGAGATACATCAAGCAAATACCAAAAATAATAAGAACAGTGACACAATATATAGGCTGCAAGCTAGAGCCAAAACCCCTCCTCTTGAGGGGAAAACCCTTAAATATCCTCTTCTTATAGATCCTTCAATTGACGAATACCAAGACCTTGTGACTCAGACTAATACCCTCCAAGATCAAGATCAGTCACCAACTCAACCATTAGTTGCAAGAACTTCGACCTCCTACTTCAAATCAGAAATTTTGTCTGCCCGACAACCGCTGCAATTGCCACTGCCACACTTGAAAACTTCGATCTTCCTCTTTTCCTTGTTTTAGGGATGACCACAGGTTGAACAAGTTCACTAGGATCTTCTTCTTCATGATGCGATTCTTCTTCTCCCTTGTCAACTTCTTCCTCAAATACCAGAAGTTCTTCATCATCAGAGTCTACGAAAAGTTCCTTTGATTTCTTGAATGCTATGCTTTCCTCAAATATGACATCTCGGTTGACTTCTATGTGATGTCCTTCTTTTATGTAGATCCTATAAGCTTTTGATGAGTTGTTATACCCCACAAACGTTCCCTTCATACCTGATGGATCCTACTTCTTTCTTTTGTCCTTTGGTATGTGGAAATATACAAGACAACCAAAGATTCAAAGATGATCCACATATGGCTTCCTTCTAATGAACACATCTTCTAGAGTTTTGTTATCTAGGGACCTGTGGGGACTTCGATTTTGAATGTAAACAATTGTCTTTAGGGCTTCTCCCTACAGAAACTTAGGTAGATCTTGATCGTGCAACATTGCTTTTACATTTTTCTTTAATGGATCGATTCTTTCGTTCTACAACTCCATTTTGCTCAGGATTATATGAGACTATCAGTGCCCTCTTAATCTCAGACTCCTTATAGAATGCTATAGTCTCCTTGGATGTATATTCTCCTCCATTATCAGATCTTAGAATCTTTATTTTTCTTTCTGTAAGGTTCTCCACTTCAGCTTTGAATTCTTGAAATTTTGTAAATACTTCGTCCTTGGTTTTCATTAAGTAAACCCAGGTCTTTCTTGAATGATCATCTATAAATGTGACATAATATATATGACCTCCAAGTGATTTGGGAGTCATAGGGCCACATACATCAAAGTGAATAAGATCCAAGATTTCTTTTGATCGTGAAGCATTGCTTCCAAATGGTCTCTTGGTATTCTTACACAATGCACATCCCTTACATACTCCTTCGTAATCTTCTTTTAGTTCAGGTATCCAATCTACTATGGAACTTCGAGTTGGAAGGATTTTGAAATGTAGATGACTAAATCTTCTATGTGAGAGTTCACACAGACTAATTTCAATGTGAACTAGGGCTTCAGCCAAAGGAGATATTAGTCTATAAAGTCTTCCTTCTCGATCACCAATGACTTTAGTTTGTTCTATACTTGAGTTTTTACTCCATACAACAACCTTTCTATCAATGAAAGTTGCTCTATCACCCTTATCTTCTAAGATTGAAATGGAAAGTAAGTTCTTAGGCAAACCCAGAATAAATAGAATGTTGTTGAGGTGGATGTTGCTTCCATTCTTCAGCTTTATAGAGGTCAGTCCAATACCCTTTATGGGATAGTTCTTGTTATCTCCAAGTTCCACTGAATAAGTGGATTTTCCTTTTGATGAGGTCTTTAATTGTTTAGAATGGCCAGTCACGTGTCTTGATGCACCACTATCAATTACCCAAATGTCTTCATCTTGGAATGTGCTAGAGAGAGCCGAGAAGATACCTTCATCCTTTTCCCCGATTGATATTTTCTTTGAAGAAACTAAGAGAATCCACGCTTTCTTGATACCTTCCTTGAGATAGCTTGCTATCTTGGAACGCTTCTTGATGAGCTTCTTCACTGTAGAGGAGATCTTCATGATGCCCTTAGCTAACCTTAGCTCTGATACCATGTTGAGAATTCAATAAGGCAATGAATATGTTAATTCTCTTTAACTTGATAACTGTTTGTGTTAACTTTTTTTTCTTATTAGCTTTGTTCCTTATTATTGTAATGTGAGATACATCAAACAACTACCAAAAACAATAAGAATAGTGACATAGTGTATACACTACAAGCTAGGGCCAAAACCCCTCCTCTTGAGGGGAACACCTTTAAATCTCTTCTCTTCTTATAGATCCTTCAATTGACGAATACCAAGACCTTGTGACTTAGACCAATACCCTCCATGATCAATATTAGTCACCAACTCAGCCTCCCGTTGCAAGATCTTCGACCTCTTATTGTAGATCCAAAATTTTGTCTGTCCGACAACTGCTGCCACACTTGAAAACTTCGATCTTCCTCTTAGAGCCTCCTTCTTCCCTTCGCTTGCCTTTCCTTGTGACTTAGGGCTAGAGAGAAACCCTTAGTGACCTTCACTTGCCTTCTTTCTTCTCTTTCTTCCAAGGTTGAACTAGAGATAACCCTTTCGCATAAACCATAGCTTTGTCTAGCATGTGGGAGAGAGAACTAGCCCAAACACTTTGAAAGTTCAGGTCTTGATTTGCCTTGCTTTCGAAGGAGGTGAAGAACCCTTTCCCACAAAAGGAAGAGGAGATTTCCCCTTTGATCAGCGGGATCTAATTATTTTCCACCCAGGTCCTTACTGTTCCTAGGGAGGGCCAAATCCCCATGAACTGACCCACTAATCCCGCTAAGCCAGCTACAAGGCCCTCAATCTGGCCTGGGGGGTGAAGACTTCCACCTTTGGAATCTCCAACTTTTTCACAAATTTTGTGGGTTTTTACATGTAGAATTTGGCTACATTTTCCACTTGGAGGTTGAACACCTCGATGTTTGGGGCATGTGACCAAGGAGGAGACGTAGGTCCACAAGAGTTGTGCGACATATCGTTGCCTTGCAGGTCCGATGATTTGTTGTTGTTCGCGTCAATCTAATCCCTCGCTCACTGTGTGGCGACTATGAAATGACATGACAACTCACTATATTATTTAGCATGCACTAACTTCATTGTTTCACCACCCTCCTTGCACACTCACCATTTGTACAATAATCAACTTCTCTTCTACATTTCCAGCCCATGGACTTTCACCTTTATCATTCTCCTTATCATATTACTTCTGAAGCTTATGTTTTTTGCCTTCCATTATCTTTATGCATTTTTTCTTTGCATTTCAACTCATCATTTATTTGTGTCCTTGAGTCAACACTCCATTCTTTGGTGGGTTGGTTGCAGGTGTTAAGAGTAATCATTCAAAACCAGAAACGATTTCTGCAAGCTCAGGTGGAACTTCTTCTCGGGTTTCCTTTGGAGTATCAGTCATCAACCTCCAAATTTAGTTATTCTTTTAAAATAGCAGAACTGGTTAGTTTACCTGAAATATGACAAACCTTCACTTTTTCCACGGAATAAAAAAGAATTAAAATCCCAGATCATAACCTTATCATGTCCGTCATTCCACAAACCTTTAGCGCATTAAATCTTCGTCGTCAATCTCATTCCTCAATATGACAGTTATCGTGTCGTCTGCTCACCAACTATTCTGGACAATCTCCACCGTTGATCAATCTCGCTTGATCCAATGGTTGACACGTAACCTCGTGTGGAATCTTGCCCGATGTATAACAAGCCGAGAGCACACGAGAAAAGTGGTTTTCTCGTGTTACGTGTCAGTCGCTAAGGCTAATCGTGTGAATTTTAAAAATACCACTTACCACCTTGAGACTGCGCGAGAAACTGCTTACACCTACGAAGACTGGTCTTCTATTCTGTTTAACGTCTGCGCTTGTTGGCACGTGATGACCATTAGATCTATTGGATATGTTGATCGGACGATTCAGATCTTCTCCTGGGTTTCTCATGAATTTATCAAGGTTTTCTCGTTCCGCCAAGAGTTAGCACTTCCGCCAAGTTTAGTTCTTATCTATCATATTCAGGATATCGCTAATTAAACTCTGTGGGTTCGAAATACATTCGATTTATTTCAATGCGCAGTGAGTAAAGATTTAGATGTGATAACACAAGATTATACAAAACTCTAGTTCTAGAGGGGCCAAACTGGAAATCAACAACACTCATAAATAATAGAGTTTAGGCTTCTGTGATCCATATCAAGTTAAGAAAGATTCTTCGGCGAAAATCACATGGAATATCATTTGTCGACGCGTTTCGAACCAACCAGTGTGGTTCATCGTCAGGACAAGTTGAAGAAACAGATCAAGCTCATCATGTTAAATAGACTAAGCTGAGCCTCCAACAGCTATCCTTTCCAGGTGTCCATCTTCCTTATGTTCAAGGGACCACTGATAGAATTGGCAGGATTCTCAGGAGGCACAGTGTCCCTGTGACCTTTAGGCCCCTAAACACTATTCGTATGTCCCTCAGATTAGTGAAGGATCCTATCGACCCTAAGGATATGAAGGGCGTTTATATGATCCCTTGTTCCTGTGGAACCCCCTATATTGGGGAGACTGGTCGTTCCATTAATCAGAGGATTAGTGAGCACGCAGTGGATATTAAGCATAGGAGAGCTAAGTCTTCCGCTTTGGCTGAACATGCTGAGAAAACCAATCATCATGTTTGTATTGAAGAAGCCAGTGTTATTGCTAAGGTTTCGCATTTCCACCATCGAAAATTCAGGGAAGCACTTGAGATTGAAAATAGACCAAGCAATCTCAATAGAGATGATGGATGGAAAGTCAGTAGGTGTTGGGTCCCTGCCCTCTCGTCCTAGTCGTTTTTTCATCCTCTTTGGTTTTTTGTCGTTTTTCTTTATTTGTTCTTTTACTATTATTTTAGTTTTTATTTTATGTTATTTATTTTAAATATATATAATTATTTTTATTTTTTATTTTATTTATTTATTATTATTATTATTTTTTTTATTTTTTATTATTATTTTTTTTTTATTATTTTTTTATTATTTTTTTATTTTTATTTGTATTTATATTTTTCGAGTGTTATTTTAATTTTAGTGTGATTTCTATTTATTGTTTTCTCCTTTCTTTCTATTTCTTCTGATATTTTAAGGCCCTCTTATTTTGAGGTCCCTCTTATAGCTAATTTTGTTCCTTATATGTTTAACTAATAGGGTCCTTTTTGACCTTTTTGTACACATGATACTTATAAATAATATTATTTTATTTATTCTTTATATTCTATTGAGGCAATTACCTTTTTCATAAGGTCATTTTCCTATTAACTTATGGTTATTAACTTTGATTTCTAACTTAATTTCCTTTGATTTATTAATGATATTTAAATAAAACTATTATTTTCATATTAATAAAATGTAAATAAAATTATTATTTTAGGTCATTTATTTTGCAAACTGCCCTTTAAATTATTAATCAACTTATAATTTTTAATGATTCTTTTAATTATACATTCTATTGAGGCTTTTACCTTTTTCATAGGGTCATGTATTTAACTAATTTTTCCCCTAACTTATGATAATTAACTTTGATTTTCTAACTTAACTACCTTTTATCTATTAATAAAAATTTAAATAATATTATTATTATTTTTATTAATAAAATTTAAATAAAATTATTACTTTCTATATTACTTTTTAGGTATTCTATTATTTTAAGGCCATTTATTCAACTAAATTATTAATTAACCTATAATTTTTGATAATTAAACGATTATAATAATTTTGACCCCTGTCCTTGAGTCAAACTAGCCGTTAGAAAGGATAGCTGTTGGAGGCTCAGCTTAGTCTATTTAACATGATGAGCTTGATCTGTTTCTTCAACTTGTCCTGACGATGAACCACACTGGTTGGTTCGAAACGCGTCGACAAATGATATTCCATGTGATTTTCGCCGAAGAATCTTTCTTAACACTCATAAATATTTCGAAGGAAATTAAAACCTATGGGATTGACCATTCATGCACAGAATACACAGAGATACAGAGAGATTCCAAATTTTACAATCCAATCCTCCACAGCGAAATCCCATTACACTAATTCAAAACTTACATAAATACCTATACATACAACAACCAGATCCTAAATCAATGGATCGAAACTGCCTAATCCTAGATAATATCTAATCTGCATGATATTCTCCTCAAGAATCTCAACTAAGCCTAACTACTTGAATTAATTACAAATTAATTCAAATCCCTGAATTCTAGCTCAAATCCTATCTAGAAAGCTTTGTAAATTGACAGCTAAAGGATCCTATTCCTTTGCTTGTAAACTTTTTTTGTATTTTTGGAATAAAATTCGAAGCCTTTTGTCTTCAAGCCTCATGCTCCTGCATCAGACTCCTGAGGACAAAATTCTTCATGGGCTCCTGTCCATGAGCTCTTCTACAGAACTGCCCAACTTCTGTAGCATGGCATCTGTCATCCAGGTAGCATTAGCAATTGGTTGATCCTTCCACTTGATCAAATACTGAAAATACTCCTGTCCTCTTGTCTTCTTAAACAATCTCTTGTCTAAAATCTTTTTTGGCTGCAATGCCTTTGCTGTAGGTAACTGTTTTACCCAATCAACCTCTTGTTCTTCCTTGTCTTCTGCTGTATCATTTGCATTTCTATTTTCATACTTGTACAAATCAGCAACATTGAAAATTGGAGATATTCCAATGTTAGGGGTTAATTCAATTTCATATGCATTTGCAGAAAATTTCCTCAAGACTCTGCATGGTCCAATTTTCTTAAATTTTAACTTGTTATACTCCCTTTTTGTAAATCTTTCATTCCTTAGGTGTGCTAAAACCAAATCTCCAACCTCAAAATTAACTTCTCTCTTCTTCAAATTTGCGCTGCTCTTGTACTTTATGTTGCTATCCTGTAACTGTTGTTGTACCTATGCATGTATTGCTTTAATCTCTGAAGCAAAATCTTCTCCTTTAACACTTCTCATCTCAGCTTTTTCCAAGTCTCTTAATTCAGACACTCCTCTTGGGTGCATTAAATAAACTATATGGAATGGACTCTACCCTGTACTCCTATTAGGAGAATCATTATAAGCATATTTAGCCTGTGCCAAAATTTGATCCCACTGTTTTGGATGTTCACCTGCAAGACTACTCAGAAGATTACCCAAGCTTTTGTTTACAACTTCAATCTGTTCATCAGTCTAAGAGTGATAAGCTGAACTGAGACTCAGTTTAGTACCAATTTTCTTCCACAAGGTCCTCTAGAAATGACCAACAAATCTGGTGTCTCTATCTGAAACAATGCTCTTAGGTAACCCATGCAACCTTACAATCTCCTTAAAAAACAGATTAGCAATGTGAGTAGCATCACTGGTTTTATAACATGGAATAAAATGTGCCATTTTAGAAAATCTGTCTATCACAACATAAATTGAATCATTTCCTTTTTGAGGTTTTGGTAAATCCAAAACAAAGTCCATACTTACCATATTCCAAGGTCTATCTAGAATAGGTAATTGAACATATAAACCTATGTTTTGGCTCCTTCCCTTTGCATACTGACAAACTTTACAATTTCTCACATACTTCTCCACTTCAGATCTCATCTTCGGCCAGAAATAAAACCGATTCAACTGCTCATAAGTCTTGTCTGCACTAAAATGTCCTCCATGTCCACCACTATGTTTCTCCTTGATTAAATTTTCTCTCATAGAGCAATTTGGTATGCATAGCTGATTTTTTTAAACAACAATCCTTCTTGCAAGAAAAAAATCCAGCCACCTACTTTTGTCTAACAAAAGAAGATTTTTACAAGCTTCAAATGCCTCTTTAAAATCTAAATCTTTCTCATATAATTCCTGAAGAAAATCAAAACCCAACACTTGAATTTGACTCTCATGAACTAATATACTTTGTCTACTTAAGGCATCTGCTATCTTGTTTGATTGGCCATTTATATGCTTCAATACAAAATTAAAACTTTGAAGATATTCTACCCATTTTGCATGTATCTGACTAAGCTTTGGCTGTTGCATAATGTACTGCAATGCATGATTGTCTAAATAAAGTATAAACTTCTTAGACATCAAGTAATGTCTCCACTTTTTCAATCACTGTACAACTGCATAAAATTCCTTATCATAAGAAGAATATTTCTTCTTCGATTCATTCAGTTTTTCACTGAAATAAGCTAGAGGTCTGTCCTCCTGACTTAAAACAACGCCAATGGTTTCTCCACTAGCATCACATTTCACTTGAAAAGGTTTATTAAAATCATGCAAAATTAAAATAGGTTTTTCAGTGATCTTTCTTTTCAACAACTGGAAGTTTTTCTATGCTTCAGTAGCCCATTTAAATGGATGTTTATCCTTCTTGATAGTGTCAATAATAGAAGCATTGATCTTAATAAAATTCCTTATGAATTTTGTATAAAAACTAGCAAGACCATGAAAACTTCTTACCTCAAAAACACTTTTTGGTGAAGGCCACTCTATGATTGCCTTTATTTTCTCTGGATCCATCTTTAATCCATCAGCAAAAACAACAAAGCCCAAATTTACCAATTCTTCCTTCATGAATGAACATTTCTTTAGATTTAACAGTAACTTTTCTTGTTGTAGTTTCTGTAAGAGATGATTCAGATGTCTCATATATTTCTCTTTAGATCTGCTGTAAACTAATATATCATCCATATATACTATTACAAATTTACCAATAAATTCTTTCAACACTTCATTCATAAGCCTCATAAATGTACTAGGAGCATTTGATAACCCAAAAGGCATTACCATCCATTCATACAATCCTTCATTTGTTTTAAAAGTAGTGTTCCATTCATCTCCTTCTCTAATCCTTATTTGATGATAACCACTTTTTAAGTCCATCTTTGTAAAATATCTTGCTCCACTTAAACAATCCATGAAATCTTCAATTCTAGGTAAAGGAAATCTGTACCTGATTGTTATTTTGTTGATTTCTCTTGAATCAGTGCACATTCTCCAGCCCCCATCTTTCTTTGGACTCAACACTGTTGGCACTGCACAAGGACTCAAACTCTCTCTTACTAGTCCTTTATCTAACAGTTCCTGAACCTGTTGTCTGATTTCTTCATTTTCTGTGGGGGTCATCCTGTAAGCTGCTTTATTTGACAAATTTTCCCCTGGAATCAAATCTATATGATGACTGATTTTTCTAATGGGTGGTAACTCATTAGGCAAATCATCTACAATGATATTACAATAATTCTCCAACATCTCTTGAATTTCAATTGGAAAATCAACAATTTTGGTGGAAGTAATTATTACCTTGGGTTTGCAAATCAATGCAAAATTTACCTCATCCTCTTCAATCTGCTGCAAGTATTCTTTTCCACTCAGCAATAGAGTCTTTGGATCAGATTTTCTTGATGCATCCTCTTCTTCCATAGGCAACAATGTATGATTAATACCATCTTTACCAAATTTGTATGTGTTCTTTTTCCCATCATGCATAGCTCCTCTGTCATACTACCAAGGTCTTCCCAACAATATGTGACACACATCCATAGGCATCACATCAAACAGAATTTTGTCTTTGTATTTCCCAACTGCAACTCCACTTCACACTATTCATTCACTAACAATTGATGTCCTTTTTGAAGCCATGACACCTTGTAAGGTGTTGGATGTTTCTTTGTCTTTAATTTCAACTTTTCCACTACTTCTGTAGAGACCAAATTATTAGTACTTGTTACACTAAAAAATGTCACCATGGCTATTTACAGTTGGTATGGCTCTATCAACAGTCATACTACCCTCTTGAGCAAGTCTTATGCCTCTACTATTCATGTCAAACTCCAAGAAAGAGAGAAAGTCTTTATAAACATGTTTATCTCTGGGTACGCAGGTTCTCTCAAGCCTTGCCTGCGGGTACGCACCTTTTGTTCATAAGGTCTGCGTCCAAGGACGCTCTGTATCTAAAGGGGCAGGTGCGTCCCTCTGAAAAGGTTAAAATGCGCAAGTTTTATCTTCAAAAACTTACTTGTGGTCATTTCTAGAGCATTCTAGAAGGTTGTTTGATGTGTATTGAGCGCCTCCAGATGGTTCATGCACTCCTATCAAAGAGGAACTTATCCCATCAATAAGGGAGTGATCCCATCCAAAAAGCTTGGACTTCTACAACAGCATTTGGACAAAGGTAAGAACGAAACACTTGATTTCTCATATCATAATGCATGTTTAGAGAAGGATAGCTCCAGTTTGTTTTGTTTGTCATTAGAATGTCTTAGACTTCTAGGAAGGTCAGTTGTGTCCGCACCCTTGACTGATTCCGTGTGACAAATTCCATCTCGGATGATTCGATCCGCTTACGTCTTTTCCAGCGTACACTCATTGGTCTCGCGGCCAAGTGGTACATTGAGTTACCACGGGCCTCTTTTTACAATTTTAGCCAGTTAGCTACCTCGTTCTTAACTCACTTTCAGTTACCGGTCAGATACGATAACGGTACGGAGTTATTAACTTCACTAAAACAATCAACCTCCACGTATATATCAGATCACATTCATGAGTGGAGACGTCGAAGAAGGCTAGTGAAAGTTTTTATCAAAGAGGAGCTTATGCTTGTGAGGAGAGATTGTCATCTTTACTCGTTCTATTTGGAAGTGGGTGAGCTTTGTCAAAGTAGAGGAAGACTCTTGTGGACCTTGGAAGGAGCTTGCACAACACCAAGGCTCAGGTTGTAATGGTTCCTTTTGATTACCTTTAATGCAAATTGGTCCATTCTTCTCAATAACTTGTTGTTAATGGGTTATTTCATGTACTCCTTGGTCTATGTGTTGAATATGCTTTGTTTTATGTTATAATCAGGTGCTATTTAATTGTTTGACTGTTGGTGATTACAGGTTTTGGAGAAAAGGAGGAGCTCATCCAGATTAACAAAGCTTGGACTTCTACAACAGCGTTTGGACAAAGGTAAGAACGAAACACTTGATTTCTCATATCATAATGTATGTTTAGAGAAGGATAGCTCCAGTTTGTTTTATTTGTCATTAGAATGTCTTAGACTTCTAGGAAGGTCAGTTGTGTCCGCACCCTTGACTGATTCCGTGTGACAAATTCCATCTCGGATGATTCGATCCGCTTACGTCTTTTCCTCGCGGCCAAGTGGTACATTGAGTTACCACGGGCCTCTTTTTACAATTTTAGCCAGTTAGCTACCTCGTTCTTAACTCACTTTCAGTTACCGGTCAGATACGATAACGGTACGGAGTTATTAACTTCACTAAAACAATCAACCTCCACGTATATTTTAGATCACATTCATGAGTGGAGACGTCGAAGAAGGCTAGTGAAAGTTTTTATCCCGGACCAAATCTTAGCTGAATGGTTTGTTAAATCATTATTACCAAGGATTACTAAAGATGTAGCTAAGGCCGGAGTAGTTACTGAGGAGCAAGTCATTGCTCAGGCACAATACCTTGACTTAGTTTACACACAGTCGGGTACATTACACGAGAAGATTCCGGATCTTCCAAAGTCGAACCAAATCGCTGTTGCTCCTTCGGGATCTCATGCCGCTGATGGTATGATTGGTATCGTGAATACAAAGAGTAAGAAGAAGTCTTCCAAGGCTTCAACTACTCCTATTATCACTTTGCCCGATTCCCCGACAGGAGAGTATTCTCCTGAACTTACCGCCGATATTCACGCTGTAGAGTCATCTACGGCCAAATCAAAAAACGGTGGAAAGAAGAAAGGAAAGAAGAAGGCTAAATCAGACAAAGCTCCGAAGGAGAAAACTGAAAAGTCGGAAACCAATGACGAAAAGCGCAAACCTCGATATCCTTGTCTTATTTGTGAAGAGGATCATTTTACGAGAGATTGCCCTCATCGGGCCGAGGTAGTGAAAATAGTCAAAGGTTCTCCCACTCCTGCTGTGTTAAAAAATCCATTTCCGGAGCAGGAGAATAAGATGATAGGTTCTTCCTCGAATGCCAGTGAAGAACCCATTTTGATGATGTCTCATGTGAGGATTGCGACTCGATCGCAAGATTATGGTAGTAAGAATCCTATTGATGGTAAGGAAGCAGAATCTTCTCACTCTAACCCATCAACCTCAGCTCCTAGTTCCGATCCACTACAGATCGAGAAACCTAACCTAGACTTAGTAATTAAACCGCCCGCCAAGGGTGTACTTCGAAGGTCTGCTTTCAATCCACATGCGAGAGCGGCCCAGAATTACAACATTGTTGAGGACTTAGCTGTTTCACCCTCAGCAATGTCGGCGTTAGAAGTGCTGCAATCATGCCCAGCACAACGAAAATTGCTTTTGTCGGCTATAGGAGCTGTTGACGTTCAGGATCCGAATCTAATGATCTTCGATCTAGAAAATAGTACACCACAACTCCCCCATCAAATGGCTTTCCAAATTCCAGTGATAGTCAAAAACAGGCCTATTCATCGAACTGTGATTGATGAGGGAGCTTCTACGTGTATTATGTCAATTCAATGTTGGAGATCCCTTGGTTCTCCTTCGTTGAACCAATCCCCCACCATCCTTAAGGCCTTTGATGGCCGTGGGTTCCGTCCGTTTGGTATTCTACAGGAATTGCCTATAGGGGTAGAAGGTAAAACCGTTAGTCTGGATGTGGAAGTGGTTGATGCCCCTCTAGACTACAACCTTCTTTTGGGTCGAAGTTGGTCATATGCTATGACAGCGGTCGTTTCATCGGTCTTCAGAGTAATTAAGTTTCCACATAACGGTAAGATCGTGACTATTGATCAGCTGACATACTTTTCATCCGACCCAGCCTCTTCAGAGAGTATCCAGCATGTCGGTAAGACGACAATCCCTTATAGGGACGTTGGTGTAGGTTTAGTTAAGGATTCCGGTTTACTGGGAACTTTTCCTCTCCCTCCACTCAGCGTAGAACCTTCGTTTGCAACAATTCATATGATTACATCAGAAAACATTATTTATGATGATCCTTGGTATGTCCCATCTGACTCTGAGATAGACTCATCCGGTAATGCTATGCCTTTGGGTCCATATGAAATTGCTTATGAAGCTCTTATGTCTTTTACCGATTTTCATTCAACCGAGGTCGACCAAATGAATGTGGTTAGTGAAGAATCACTTTTCACCTCAACCTTAGAACGGATAGCGTTTCCCGAAGTCGTGTCATCTGACGAACAACTTCGCGAAATCCTATGTGTAGACGATCTACCATGGGACGATCTCCATCACAGATCTTCGTTTTTACCTAAGGATAATGCATTTGAAAATGATTTTTCATCTATCTTTACCGCTGAATATGTCAAAGACGCTCAGGATCCAACGAAACATTCTGATTCAGAGTTGAATTTAGGGAACATTTCTCGTACTATTCCCCTTGATATTTCAGTGAAGCCTGGAATTGAGGAGAACATTCATATAGGTGCCGCATGTACAGAAGAAGAAATCCAAACTTACAAGGCCCTATTCCAAGAATTCCGCGATGTGTTTGCCTGGTCTTACGAGGAAATGCCGGGAATCGATCCTGCCATTGTTGTTCATGAAATCAAAACCTACCCGGATGCTAAACCCATCCGGCAACGGTTGCATCAGATTCACCCTCGAAAAGCGGCTGCGATTAAAGCAGAAGTCGAAAAGTTGTTGAAAGCAGGTTTCATTTATCCGATCCCGTTAACGGATTGGGTATCGAATATTGTTCCGGTCAACAAGAAACAAGGAACAATAAGAATCTGTATCGACTATAGGGATATCAATCGAGCTTGTCCAAAAGACAACTATCCTACGCCTTATATCGATCAAATTATTGATGATTGTGCCGGAAGTGAAATGTTTTCCTTCATGGATGGTTTTTCGGGCTATAATCAAATCAATATTCTACCTGCCGACCAACCAAAAACGACATTCATTTGTCCATGGGGGACATTTGCTTATTGCAAATTACCTTTTGGGCTTAAGAATGCCGGGGCCACTTTTCAACGGGCGATGTCTTACGCATTTCACGACATCAAGCACATTGTGCAACCGTATCTCGATGATTTGCCTGCTCATTCTTTACATCGAGCTGATCACCTTGACCACCTACGAGCAATCTTTATGAGGTGTAGGCATTATCGAATTCGGTTGAATCCCCACAAGTGTGTTTTCTGTATAGAAACAGGTCGATTGCTGGGATTTGTTGTTTCAAAAGCCGACATTCGCGTCGATCCCTCGAAAGTCGAGGCGATCATCAAATTGCCTCCTCCTTCGAGTTTGCGCCAACTCCAAAGTTTGCAAGGGAAAGCGAACTTTTTACGTCGATTCATCCCAAACTACGCCGAGGTCACTAAAGGTTTTACACGGTTGTTGAAACAGAACGTTCAATTCTTTTGGGACGAGATTGCCCAACAATCTTTTGATGCACTTAAACACGCGTTGACCCATGCACCGTTGTTGCATCCTCCCAACTACAACCAGGACTACTTCTTATACCTCGCAGCTTCACATTCCACCATTGGGATGGTGTTAGTTCAAGAAGATGAATTCGGAGCGGAACATGTGATATATTATCTCAGTCAAACCTTAAATCCCACTGAGCTAAAATATTCGCATGTGGAGAAATTGGCCCTGGCAGCCGTTCAAGCTGTCCAGCGTTTTCGTCACTACATTCTTCTCCATAAAACTACAGTTATTTCGGATTGCAACCCTATGATTTACATTTTGACAAAACAATTGCTAGGGGGCAAGTACTCTAAATGGATCGTTATCCTGCAAGAGTTCGAATTGGAGTTCGAAAAGTCCAAGTCTAAGAAATCCTTAGTTTTTGCGGAATTGATGTGTGATTTCCCGAGTACTGACACAGAGCCTGTGGCAGAAGAGTCCATTGCAGACGAATCTTTGTTTCTTATCAGTACTTTAGATCCGTGGTTCGGGGATATAATCATCTATCTCCAAACCCAAACCTTTCGGCCTGAAGCTTCAAAAGCGGAACGTCGAAAAATTAGGTTTCAATCCCAGCAATACAAAATTATTGGAGATACACTTTATCGCCGGGGGGCAGACTTAGTTTTTCGACGTTGTCTAACTCACGAAGAGGCTGAGAGAGTTTTGAATGATTGTCACTCTGGAGCATGTGGCGGTCATATGTCTGGGTATGCCACAGCTCAGAAGGTGTTGCGCGTTGGTTACTTCTGGCCATCTATGTTTAAAGATTGTATCATTGCAGTCCGGAAGTGCCACAACTGCCAAGTGTTTGATCGAAAGATGCGCGCACCACCTGCTCCTCTCCACCCTATAATTGCCGTTGGTCCATTCGCCAAATGGGGTATCGACTTTATTACTTGTAACCCTCACTCGGCCGGGGGGCATGCGTATATCATCCTCGCGGTTGATTATTTCACTAAATGGGCCGAGGCGATGCCTACATTCGACGCAAGCGGCAAAACAGCTGCAGTTTTCATATTCAATCATATAATAACTAGGTTTGGTGTCCCACAAGCAATTATTACTGACCATGGAAGCCATTTTCGAAACACCATGATGACTGAACTTACAAGCCAGCTTGGTTTGCGCCATGACAGCTCTACTCCTTATTATCCGCAAGCCAACGGTTTGGTTGAGTCTATCAACAAAGTTCTGGTTATCATGATCCGACGAACCATTGGTATTCATCGGTCGAATTGGCACAACATGTTATTTTCGGCGCTATGGGCATACCGAACCTCAGTGAAAACCTCAACAGGGTTCACTCCTTTCCAGCTAGTTTATGGCTTGGAAGCAGTGTTACCCATTGAATGTGAAATCCCATCACTTCAAATGGCTGTCGAATTACTCCCAGCTACTTCCGAAGAGGAGAAACGTTTATTGTACTTAGCTAAATTAGATGAGACTCGACGTGATGCTGCATTAGCAATCGAGACTCACGCGAAGCGAATGAAAGCTCAGTATGATAGAAATGTGACCCCTCGAAGTTTTTCGGAGGGAGACCTAGTGCTCTTATATGATCAAGCTAACGATAAACTAGGTGCTGGAAAATTCGTTCCTATGTGGCATGGACCCTATATTGTAAAGCGAAAGCTAGCAAAAGGGGCTTATGAGCTAGTAGATTTTGATGGGGACTCTTTGGATAAACCCAGAAATGGACTTTACCTAAAGAGGTATTATGCTTAAGTGGTGGGTATGGAGAATTTTTTAGTTAGGTTAGGTTTTCTTTCTAGCTAGTATGATTGTTAGTTAGTCAGTGTGCTTAGCTTAGTGAGTGTGTTTTTCGTGGTTATTCTGGCTTATCTTGGTTTTGCTCTTGATATTGTAGATGTCGACGCCCCTCCAAACATACATTGGATTTGCTGATGGTGCTTTTCGTAGTACACAGAATATCTCTTCCGCAGCTTGGGTTATCTATTCACCCTCTGACGAATTAGTTTCTATGCATGGGGTAAGCCTCGGTCAAACAACGAATAACATTGCAGAATACAGTGCAGTGGTTGAATTATTATCCGAATCTATTTCATTTGGAATTCGACGTTTGATAGTGAGGTTAGATTCTGAACTTGTTGTATTACAGCTTAATAGAGTTTATGCCATTAGAAATCCTGTGTTATTAAGGTTGTTTTTGAGAGTGCGTCTCTTGGAACGTGAATTTGATTACATTGAATATCAGCATATTCCAAGGTCCTTGAATACATTAGCAAATGCAATTGCTTCTCGAGTGTTGGACAGACATTTACGATAATCATGCAAGTAAATTTAAAAAAAAAAAACATTTCATCATACATGTTAAACAAGATAAGCCGGTAATAGTGATATATATATAGATAGGAGTGTGTCAAAAAATATACATCGTCTTCGATCATAGGTTGAAAAACACCTTATGATCGGCAAAATGATAAGTACAAAAAGTCAAAATGTCACATGTGTCTACAAAGTGACTAGCCAGTCACTGGTGGTGCTCCCTATACGACACCATTGCACGGGCTACCTTGCGCAAAAATCTCCTCAACGGTCCAGGGAGCACGACTATGTAGCGCTGAAGTCTGATAGGAATATCATCCATAGAAGTCTCCGGTATATCCGCCGTCAGACGCTGTAGATCATGCTCCAACTCAGTCAGTACCTCTGCAGCCGCCGCATCCTGTGGGGCCGGTACCGGTGCATCTGGATGTCTCCTCTCGAAAGGCCGGAGGTTGGCTGGACGCTGTGGACCAACATCTGCATTTTGAAAATTTTACTGTCAGTTTGAGACGATATATATAAAAAACAAAAAAATACATAATTTGAAAACTCGTGAAAAATAAAGTACCTCTGTCATCCCATTGTTCTCCCTGTGGAAGAACCATGTCCGGATCACCTCAAAAATCTATTCCGGCATATGGAAAGTCCTGAATCGCGAACACTTGGTCCTCTAACCAGTGAAAATAACTGTCAGTAAATCGAACAACTGCCGCACCCTCGTCCGGATGCCGGGCCATCACCGCAACCCATCGTACCAGCTTTGGCTCCTGAGGACTCGAAATATCAACAGTGAGATGCTGAGGGATCAGCATTGGAATCCTCTCTAAGGCAAAGCTCACGACTATAGGCCCATATCCAAAGGTCTTTAGTCTCCCGGTCTTTGCCTTGGTCAGTTGGGCTTTCAAGTTAGCCAACAGCGCATCACACCAGTTGAAAATGGTGCCTTGGAGACAATCAATTGCCATTCGAAATTGAGACCCAGTAGCAATATGTAAAGTGGATGAGCCACAAATCCTGGTCACAGTGAAAGCTAAGACCATGAGTTCACGTTGAGAGACATATTTGATCTCTATGCCTTTCTTATGCTCTCGATCAGGTAGGCACCAATCTGCTCGGAGACTATCAAGGGATTGGCCACCCGGCCTAGTCCCAGCCAGATTGAGTTGCTCACCTCTGTTCGGCAAGCCAGTGAGAAAGTAAATGTCAGCAGGCTCTATCTCGAGTTTTTTCTCGCCGATATAAAAGCATTGCTCTTGAACATTCCATCTCTCGACCAGCCACTCCAAGAATCTTACCTGAGCTCTCATACCGGGTATGGACCAGTATTTGTATAATCCACATCCTCTTAGGGCATCGAGGGAAGGTTGATGATTGATTGCAGCTTCATCAACCTCCTCATGCTCTCTTTCTCTCCAATCCAGCACGATAAGTGCCCTACACATGAATAAACAGGCATTAAAATTAGTTTTGGGAAATTTCAATGGTTAGTTTGGGAGTTTGGGGTTTCAAAACCCGCGTTTTGCGGAGGACGCACCCCGCGTTTGGCGCACAGTGCGCCGGGACGCAGGTGGCCTGAAGGTAACCTGCGTCCCCCGACCTTTTCCCTGTGTAGGAAAAAGTCGGGGGACGCAGGCCAGCCTTTAGGAAACCTGCGTCCCCCGCAGGGCGGTTTCCAAAACCCAAAACCCCCCAAAAATAAAAAATGAAACCTAAAACAAAATTCTAAACGGATGAAATTGACAAGAAGGATGTTGTGAAATACCTGGAAGAGACGGCGTTCGATTCTAACGGTCGGATTTTCCGCAGCGACCACGGGAAGTTTCTTGTCAAAAGCTCCTTTTTCAACCTCAACAGTCAAACGGTAAAAATGACATGGTAAAAAGTCTTTTTATAGGTTTTTTGGATGAATTTGTTCATTTTTCACCATGGAAAGGTGTTTTTCGATGAATTTTTGCCTATCTTAAACAGGTATGAGTAATGTGTGGCTTTTGTGCAGGACAAAGGAACTTAGAGGGAAAATTGTAATTTTTTCACAAACAAAATATCAGAGTCATCTTTTAAGCCCTTTTCTGACTCCTAAAACATGAAAAGATTGCCGAGCGTTTCTTTTACACTCGTTAAAACGGAATTAAAAGACGGTCCCCTTATAGCTCTTTTCTGACCGTAAAATCAGGAAAAGATTGCCGTGTTTTTGTCGTTTCAAACTCGATACGGAAATAAAACGACGTGTCCTTGATCGCTTTTTACTTTTCAGGTCAGTGACACTAATTATGAAAGTACTCCTTGGTCGCAAGATCAAGCGATTCCCCCAGGTATTATTTTATACTTTTTCGGGCTTGAGGGACACAAATTTACGAAAAAGTTCAACTTGGAGTTTCCTTAAGTTTTTCAGACTCTCTAAAATTGAAAAACGCCGAGTTTCTCCTATACTAGGCTCGTTAAACATTTCACAGTAAAGGACCTGTTCAATTACAAACAGGAATGAACCACTCCTTCCTAGGGTTCGAATCAAAACTGGGTTGGACTCATCCGAAGGATGAGCTTATAATCAAGCATATGTTATCCTCCTCAAGCTTGTTAAAAATAAAGAGGTACTTGCCAGAAATGGTGGGGGAAAAGAGAGAAGAATGAACCTATTTGTTACCTTTTGTCTCAGAAGAAACTTTATTACCACTCTTGGACACGACACTTTTCATTCACCTGGGTTGGGAAATCTTTTACCTCACAGTCAATCAAACCACTTTTGAAAGTCTTCAACCGGGTTCCGGGGATTAACTTTGAGTTATTCAGCACCAAACCATCTATCGTGTCGTTATGTGTCCAAGAGGTCTGCAAACAAAACTTTCATCTGCAAAATACTTGTCATCCATTTGACCATCCCTGAGTCAGTCCTTACAGCAGTATTTCTTCAACTTGAACAATGATTTCGTGTTGTGGGCTTGCCCGCAACGGGTCACTTTCTATCGACATGAGCACATTATCTAGAGAGATGACTTAGAAATCGTCAGTGCCTTGAAGTCTGCATGCATCAATGGCAGGTTTCTCACCTTTGATGTCAGTTTACATCATTGACTTTCGATCGAAGGATTCCGTGAAATGTTCGACATCAACTCATTCATTCACATCTCATGGATTGTACTGGGTACTTTGAGAACCATTGACATTACTGGTGGTCTCTCTCACGCTTGTTAACAGTTCACATCATTGACTGGTAATCAAGTGGTTTCTACCATGTTCGACATCGACTCATTTATTCGCATGGCTAGAATCGTACCAATTCGAGAAGTAGGAATGAAGACCCTGGATCAAATCTTTACCATCCAGGCTGCGAGGAGTTTTGTATTCATTATCTAAGTAGACTAATCATAAACAGATGGCTGCGCCCATACTGTGTCTACAAAAAGTCTATGATTATGATGTACTGCAAAATCATTCCTGTATCAGAGTAGTTAGTCTGTTAGTTAAAGTTTTTATCTGAGTATGGGAATGCCTACCTCAGTGATGATATAATCTTATCCATGTATTTTGTGTTGAAAATTTCAGGTTCCAACCAGGTTCTCCACGAGATAATCCTCGAAATGATAAAGCGCTTCACCCTTCCTAGATAATACAAAACCCTAATCTATTCCAGGCTTCGCACTTTAGGGGGCAATCTGTTACACTAAAAAATGTCACCATGGCTATTTACAGTTGGTATGGCTCTATCAACAGTCATACTACCCTCTTGAGCAAGTCTTATGCCTCTACTATTCATGTCAAACTCCAAGAAAGAGAGAAAGTATTTATAAACATGTTTATCTCTGGGTACGCAGGTTCTCTCAAGCCTTGCCTGCGGGTACGCACCTTTTGTTCATAAGGTCTGCGTCCAAGGACGCTCTGTATCTAAAGGGGCAGGTGCGTCCCTCTGAAAAGGTTAAAATGCACAAGTTTTATCTTCAAAAACTTACTTGTGGTCATTTCTAGAGCATTCTAGAAGGTTGTTTGATGTGTATTGAGCGCCTCCAGATGGTTCATGCACTCCTATCAAAGAGGAACTTATCCCATCAATAAGGGAGTGATCCCATCCAAAGAGGGGACTATCCCATTGATGGTGGACCTGATTAACTTCCTCTTGAGCACTATAAAAAGAGGCATTGAGCCAGAAGGAAAGAGGGTTGAAAGCTATAGATTTCTAAGGGTAAATGCTGCAGGAATTAGGACTCCCATTTAGAAGCTTGTGAGGAGAGATTGTCATCTTTACTTGTTCTATTTGGAAGTGGGTGAGCTTTGTCAAAGTAGAGGAAGACTCTTGTGGACCCTGGAAGGAGCTTGCACAACACCAAGGCTCAGGTTGTAATGGTTCCTTTTGATTACCTTTAATGCAAATTGGTCCATTCTTCTCAATAACTTGTTGTTAATGGGTTATTTCATGTACTCCTTGGTCTATGTGTTGAATATGCTTTGTTTTATGTTATAATCAGGTGCTATTTAATTGTTTGACTGTTGGTGATTACAGGTTTTGGAGAAAAGGAGGAGCTCATCCAGATTAACAAAGCTTGGACTTCTACAACAGCGTTTGGACAAAGGTAAGAACGAAACACTTGATTTCTCATATCATAATGTATGTTTAGAGAAGGATAGCTCCAGTTTGTTTTGTTTGTCATTAGAATGTCTTAGACTTCTAGGAAGGTCAGTTGTGTCCGCACCCTTGACTGATTCCGTGTGACAAATTGGCGACTCCACTGGGGATAGATTCCATTGATGAGAAGAGTCTTTTCTTTTGTGTGAACTTTGCTTTGAGAAAATTGGTTTATTTTTCTGGTTTTGGCTCTGTGACCTTGTCTCTGGGTGGGTTAGCTTAGGATTAGTTTTATTTTGGGTTTTCTTGAGTTTTTCAGTAGGACGCACCCTCTGAGTGTTGCACAGTGCGTCCCTGGACGCACTTTTGCTGTGTGCACAGAGCGGGCCCGCACCTGTGCTAACGGGTTGCCTGCGTCCCCTGCCAAAATTTGAGAAAATTCCACTTTTTGCCTTTTTTGCTCTTAGATTTTGTTTTTTCTTAGTTTCTTCTGCCCAGATTCATCAGTCCCTTGTCCAGAATCTTCACCTGAACTGGTTTCATTAGCATTGAGTGTTTTAGTGGATTTCGTCGAAGTGTAAGCCCTAGGGTTTGATTTTTGAGTAGGTCTTGTAGCGACTTTAGCGGTAGGAGTTGTCAAGCCTTAGATATCTCTGGTTTTGTCAACATTCTAAGAAGTCAGACCTGTTATAAAGTCTACCTGTAGGAGCAACTTACCATCAAGTTGTCTTTTGGGCCAATTTCGAAGTGCTTGTTGTTTAAGTCTTGAATTCCATTTTACGAAAAGAACAAAAAGATTTGAGTTTTGTTTTGACTAGTCTTTTGATTCTGCATTAGCTGGTCCTTGATTTGATTTTGATCAAGTAAAACATCCTAGAATCATCTTTGTGAGCTTTTGCCTTGTTAGATTTGCTTAGAGTAATCTCTCTTTTGGTTTGCTTGTGAGTCAAGTTTTCATAGTTTTGTAGCTGTTGAGATTGTTTTTTGTTAAAGATAGGTTTACATGCTTTATTAAAAAGAGAAAATACAAAAATATCTCCTTTGAAAAAGTTTTGTTTCAAGTAGCTTTGAAAGTTTTGAAAGAAAAATAGTTTTTCGTGCAAGTAAAGAGTGGTTATGCTTGTGTGCTTGAATATTAAAAGAAAATTGTTTCTTTGATTGTCTTTTCTAAGGAAGTTGTTTTCTCTAAAAATTGCATTCTCTCAACTCTCTTAGTTAAAGAATTTCATTGAAAAAGCAAAGTAGCATAGATCATCTTAGGTGCATCTTCGTAGTGGTTGGAGTCGAGTCTGCACACCATTGGTTTCACTTCCATCACCTTGTGACTTTAAAGAACAACCTTAAAAGTAACGCTTAAAGTAAAATTGAACTAGTAACTTTTATTTTCTAGGGCTCTGAAGCATCAATTTAGATCAGGCTAGTGCCTTGGAGTAGGTGAGTAATTAACTCTCCAAGACAGTAAAACCAAACAAGTAGTCGATCTTGTGATAGAATAAAATCCAATTGTTACATTTACACTCTGGGAAAGCTCCTCTTAAAGGAGAAGCACGAGCTCGTGTCCGAACCAGTGAGGGGATCATTCCCCCCTCGTTGGGAATGACGCCAGATAGTACGTATTACAAACGGTAAACCTTGGATTAACCATTGTCGAGGAGCCAGGGGTCACTTATCGGTAAACCTTGGATTACTGTCAAGGAGCCGGTAAGGGGATTGAGCTTGCTACTCTGTCCTTGCGTGCTGTCGGAGTTTAGACTGTTCCCCCAGGTGTACTTGTGGCCGTTGGTAACCTTAGTGACCATAATCTCTAGGATTCTACCCAAGGTGACGGTGGAGGGAAGGTCCCACTGTACCTGGAGCAGACGTCGGCTATACTCACTTGGATTTTCTGGGGGGTTCACTTCACTCGAGACGGTTAAAGTGGAGGGACTTGGTCCAGTCTATTCATTAAGCAGGTTGTCGGCGTAACTGTTCCACCCGCCATTTCTGTACTGAATCCAGCGAGGTTGGGCCTAATCACCAACTAGCGCTTTTGGTCCGGAAGAATACTGTTTGTGTTTGGTTTGACGCCCTAGATTCTTTAGGCGTGTGATTAAAATTTGTTTGGTTCTTTAGAGACTTTAGGTGGTTTGATTTGAAATTTTATTTTGTTTTCATGTGTAGTAGTTAAAATATTTTAGCTGTGGCGGAATTACCGAGACAGTCCCGTAGACTTCGGGGCCAGTCTCCTGAAGTTGTTTCTGTGGCCGAATTTTTGAGAAGATCCCGTAGACTTAGGGGTGAGCCTCCTCAAGACGAGTCCAGTCATTTAGAAGGTTTAAAGGTCCTTGTAACTCCTCCTAGTGGCAGTAGATTAGGTTCACCTGAAGAAGGAGAATCTTCCTTGGTAGTCCATCCAGATTACCAAAGTTTAGAGACAGGTTATAATCCCGAAGCTGTTACAGTTTCTGAGCTTGTTGGTAGTTTTTCGTCTGCTAGTGATACAGGCGAAGAACCAGAAATATCCAAACCTGTTACTCCGACTCCTAGTGTTCCTGATTCACCGAGAATAGAAAGAATTATCACCAAAAATCTTCCTGTTGGTTTGATTGCTATCGAAGAACTTGTTCCAGAGGAAGAAATAGGCGTCTCTGATCCTGAAGATCAAATTACCCTTGATCTAAGGGAGCGTGAATCTATCTTTTACAGTCCTCCTAGAAGTACTACTTGGTACCTTTCGTTAACCAATTATTTAGACAACTTTGGGCTGAGTTTTTCCACACCTCGTACTCCTTTTCCACCGGGAGGTATTCATACTCCTGTAAATATGTCTGGTCAGTCATCTGTGTTTACACAAAGTCCTGAATCTTTTTTACATGGTGGTCCTTCTGTTCCTACTGGGTATCAATCTCTTTCTGGTACCTTTGCGGGAGCGTCTCCTCAACCCGTTGATCATGGGTTATTAGTTGGAAACAGTGGTAATGTACCATTGAGTGTAGGAGACATTTACATGATGTCAGGTTCAGTTCCCGTTACCCAACCTCAAGGTGGCCAATTACCGCCTGGGGGGCAACCTTCATTAATGCCTGGGGGGCAACCTCAAGGTACTTCATTCGTGTCTGGAGGGCAACCTCAAGGTCAGTACGCTTATGTCTTTTCCAGCGTAATTCCATCTCGGATGATTCGATCCGCTTACGTCTTTTCCAGCGTACACTCATTGGTCTCGCGGCCAAGTGGTACATTGAGTTACCACGGGCCTCTTTTTACAATTTTAGCCAGTTAGCTACCTCGTTCTTAACTCACTTTCAGTTACCGGTCAGATACGATAACGGTACGGAGTTATTAACTTCACTAAAACAATCAACCTCCACGTATATTTCAGATCACATTCATGAGTGGAGACGTCGAAGAAGGCTAGTGAAAGTGATCTGAAATATACGTGGAGGTTGATTGTTTTAGTGAAGTTAATAACTCCGTACCGTTATCGTATCTGACCGGTAACTGAAAGTGAGTTAAGAACGAGGTAGCTAACTGGCTAAAATTGTAAAAAGAGGCCCGTGGTAACTCAATGTACCACTTGGCCGCGAGACCAATGAGTGTACGCTGGAAAAGACGTAAGCGGATCGAATCATCCGAGATGGAATTTGTCACACGGAATCAGTCAAGGGTGCGGACACAACTGACCTTCCTAGAAGTCTAAGACATTCTAATGACAAACAAAACAAACTGGAGCTATCCTTCTCTAAACATACATTATGATATGAGAAATCAAGTGTTTCGTTCTTACCTTTGTCCAAACGCTGTTGTAGAAGTCCAAGCTTTGTTAATCTGGATGAGCTCCTCCTTTTCTCCAAAACCTGTAATCACCAACAGTCAAACAATTAAATAGCACCTGATTATAACATAAAACAAAGCATATTCAACACATAGACCAAGGAGTACATGAAATAACCCATTAACAACAAGTTATTGAGAAGAATGGACCAATTTGCATTAAAGGTAATCAAAAGGAACCATTACAACCTGAGCCTTGGTGTTGTGCAAGCTCCTTCCAGGGTCCACAAGAGTCTTCCTCTACTTTGACAAAGCTCACCCACTTCCAAATAGAACGAGTAAAGATGACAATCTCTCCTCACAAGCTTCTAAATGGGAGTCCTAATTCCTGCAGCATTTACCCTTAGAAATCTATAGCTTTCAACCTCCTTTCCTTCTGGCTCAATGCCTCTTTTTATAGTGCTCAAGAGGAAGTTAATCAGGTCCACCATCAATGGGATAGTCCCCTCTTTGGATGGGATCACTCCCTTATTGATGGGATAAGTTCCTCTTTGATAGGAGTGCATGAACCATGTGGAGGCGCTCAATACACATCAAACAACCTTCTAGAATGCTCTAGAAATGACCACAAGTAAGTTTTTGAAGATAAAACTTGCGCATTTTAACCTTTTCAGAGGGACGCACCTGCCCCTTTAGATACAGAGCGTCCTTGGACGCAGACCTTATGAACAAAAGGTGCGTACCCGCAGGCAAGGCTTGAGAGAACCTGCGTACCCAGAGATAAACATGTTTATAAAGACTTTCTCTCTTTCTTGGAGTTTGACATGAATAGTAGAGGCATAAGACTTGCTCAAGAGGGTAGTATGACTGTTGATAGAGCCATACCAACTGTAAATAGCCATGGTGACATTTTTTAGTGTAACAGTACTGCCACTATCAATTATCATTTGACAACATTTTCCTTGAACCTTGCACACAGTCCTGAACAAAGTCTTTCTCTGTGTTGGTTCAACAACTTATTTTGCTAGCTTTAACAAAACTTTGTTAACTACCAAAGATTCCCCTTTCTCTAGTACATTTTCTTCTTCTGGCACCTTTTATGCTTTCTCTTCAGTCTGAGAAACAATTACATTTCTCTGATTTGTTCCTGTGTTTTCTGGGCACTCATAGGCTCTGTGTCCTAGCTTATTACATCTGTAACATCTGATTTCTCTTCCTCTGCCTCTGCCTTCTCTTCCTCTGAAAAAACTCCTTCTTCCACTTGCATCACCTTCTGTGGGTGTATGCTGACTCGAGCTGCTGCTAGCCATCTGTAGGTGTTGTAGATCTTCCTCTACCGCCTTGACTTCCTCTTCCTTGGAAAGTACCTCTGCTTTTGGTAGATTTCTTCCTCATGAGTTTTTCTTCAACGCGTAATACCATATGATAAGCCTCTTCTATTGTTTTAGGAAACAACACACTTATCTCATCTTGTATCTTCATTCTGAGACCATTTATGTATCTTGCAACCTTCTCATATGTATCTTGAATTTGTCCAGCTCTTATGCTCACTTTGTAAAATTCCTCTGTGTATTCTTTCACTGTCAAAGACATCTGCCTAAGGTTGTGCATATGTCTATATAATGAAAGTTGATAATCACTTAGCAAAAACTTACCTCTCAACTTTGCCACCATCCTGTGCCAATTTTTAATTGGCTTCTTACCAAGTCTCCTCCTTTCTCCCTGCACTCCATCCCACCAAAGTGCTACATGTCCTTTCAATTTTGTGACAACAAATTTCACTCTCTTTCCTTCTTCCATTTCTTCATAATTAAAGAATTTATCCATGTCATTAATCCAGTCTATCAACTCCTCATTTCAGGAGTAACTTCTGCAGGTTCCTCTTCTTCTGCAACGTCAACTTCAGGCTCACTGACATCTCCAGCACCTGCATCTCTTTGATTTCCCATTTCCACTTCTTCTAATCTAGCTTGGATCTGTTGCATAACTTCCAACACTTTAGCATTTGCAACTGGTCTTCCTCTTCTTCGACCACCACCATGTCTTCCTCCAACTCTGAAGGCCATGTTGGATTTATTTTTCTAATCTTTGAGATCCTGCTCAGTGTCAATAAGCTGCCTGTGATACCACTAATGGTGGGCTGGTTGCAAGTGTTAAGGATAATTGTTCAAAACCAAAAATGATTTCTTCAAGCTCGAGTGGAACTTCTTCTCAGGTTTCCATTGGAGTATCAATGATCAACCTCCAAATTTAGTTATTCAGTTAAAATAGCAGAACTGTTAATTTACCTGAAATATGGCAAACCTTCACTTTTTCCACGCAATAAAAAAGAATTAAAATCCCAGTTCATAACCTTATCACGTCTGTCATTCCACAAACCTTTAGCACATTAAATCTCCACCATCAATCTCATTCCTCAATCCGACAGTTATCGCGTCGTCCACTCACTAACTAGTCCGGATGATCTCCACCGTTGATCAATCCCGCTTGATCCAACGACTGTCGCATAACCTCGCGTGGAATATTGCCCGATGTATAACAAGCTGAGAGCACACGAGAAAAGTGGTTTTCTCATGCTACGTGTCGGCCGCTAAGGCTAATTGCGTGAATTTTCAAAATACTACTTACCACCTTGAGACCGCGCAAGAAACTGCTTCTCCTACGAAGACCACTCTTCTATTCTATTTAACGTCTACGCTTGTTGGCACACGATGACCATTAGATCTATTGGATCCGTTGATCGGACGATTTAGATCTTCTCCTGGGTTTCTCACGAATTTATCAGGGTTTTCTCGTTCCGCCAAGATTTAGCACTTCCACCAAGTTTAGTTCTTATCTATCATATTCAGGGTATCGCTAACTAAACTCTATGGGTTTGAAATACATTCGATTTATTTCAATGCGCAGTGAGTAAAGATTTAGATGCGATAACACAAGATTATACAAAATTCTAGTTCTAGAGGGGCCAAACTGGAAATCAACAACACTCAGAAATATTTCGAAGGAAATTAAAACCTCCGGGATTGACCATTCATGCACAGAATACACAGAGATACAAAGAGATTCCAAAATTTACAATCCAATCCTCCACAGCAAAATCCCATTACACTAATTCAAAACTTACATAAATACCTGTACATACAACAACCAGATCCTAAATAAATGGATCAAAACTACCTAATCCTAGATAATATACAGTCTACATGATATTCTCCTCAAGAATCTCAACTAAGCCTAACTACTTGAATTAATTACAAATTAATTCAAATCCCTGAATTTTAGCTCAAATCCTATCTAGAAAGCTTTGTAAATTGACAACTAAAGGATCCCACTCATTTGCTTGTAATTTTTTTTTGTATTTTTGGAATAAAATTCGAAGCCTTTTGTCTTCAAGCCTCATGCTACTATATCATTGTTTGAGAGCACTTTAATTGATCTTAGATGTGGATACGTTTGCACATAATGTATGATAATACTTAAAAAGCAATAAATGATAATTGTATTAATTATAGGTCATTGTACTAAGTTATCAACATTGAGTTAAGTGGTGTTGAATATTTAAATGGTCTTCAATATCATCAGTGTTTGGGTTTATATTTTTATTCAAACCCTAGTCTTTATGCCTTGGAAAAATCATCGATAATCATGGATAATTTTCCTAAAAATGTTTCATCAATATTTGGTACCGCCATAACAATGGCCTAACATTTAAAGGAGAGAGTAACTACTATCTAACGTTTTAATATACAACCTTACTATTCCATTTCTTTGACAATTGAGCATTCAACATTGAGTTCTTTTTTAGCTTAACGACCATGACCGCAAAATATCTATCTTACCAAAATCAGTGAGTACTTACCCCTAGCCTTGTCCATTAGTCATCAAGTACCATTGACTTGGCCATATAAATTGCATGAAATAATGTGGTCCTAAACAATTCTTGCATGTACATCTTAAACCATAACATCTGCATTGATGTTTGTAGGACGATTTATGATTTTAGAATCAGTATTACAAGAATGTCCATCTTATAAGATAAAATAGGCATTGTAAGGGTCAGTGATAAAGAAGGAAATTTTAGATTCAATATAATTTTCCTTTGGAAAACTTGTGTATCATTAGGCTTTCTTATAATCAACATCCCCTATGTTCCATAAAGGGTTAAGAAGATGGTTTTCATTTTTGAGCAATTTGGAGACCATGTGTTAATGTTTAACCTTCTCAACATTTCACTTTTAGTAGCTCAACACATTATTACGAGACAAGTTATTGAGGCTTAAGAGTGAAGTAACGAGCTATCATAAATGGTAAGAACCAATGCTCAATGCAAAATTAAAATCCAGGTCAGCTAATTAGGCACCTTATATTATTTAACAATAATGTTGCCCTTGTTTTTAATATGGGTTATGACAGGGTGCCATATTTTGCTCAATCTCCAATCATCATTCTTGTTAATGTTGGCAAGGTGTTTCTCCATTTCCATTTCCAGGGTGTTTAGCAACGATACTTGTTTTTTCAAGGCAAACATGATATATGGAATTATTTGAGTATTACACGAGGGAAAAAATTTTGTGCATCCATACGAGATGTCAACCCCATGCAAGCAACTATAATAAACCATAATAGCTAACACAACAACTGAAATCTCAAAGTTATGGTTTATCCAATAGCTAATAAAGCTACATCTCTTAATCAAGGGACGTTGTGGAAAAATGGGGTACAATTTCATTATTGAGTCCATAAAGTCTCCAAGGTTATGAAATGAAACCATGTACCGTCACCTTTAATTACCATATGTTTTAACATCACCCAAACCAAACCTCAAACACATAGATGGGGTTTGAAAGTACAATCTCCCCCTCCCATTCACATGCTTGAATTAAACACAATCATATTTATTGAATTCTCCATTGGGGTTTAGCGATTGCGAGGTGGGCTAATGAAGTATTGCCATTATGTTGTAGTACAAAATTAAGAGTGTGGTCTCTTTACATCGCTTTTTTCTTGGTGGTTTCTCCTTAGTTCTTTTGTGGTACCCATCTCTAATTTTCTAAGTTTTACTTGTATTCAACTCTCGTCACTCAATGCTTTGATTTCTGAACTCCAATGATATGACTCTCTAGTTTGATCAAGCTTTGAATACATTGACCTTTTTAGATTTGGTTCCAGAAATCTTTGGACTTCTAGTGCCCTGGTAGTGTTGTTTGGTTTGTGGAGTAGGAGGCCTTTCCCATGTGTTGGATCTAGGGATTTCTTGCGATGGACTAGTACTAGTTTGAATTCAAAATTTCCATTTTCAATCACCTCTATTATGGGTGTACCATTTATAGATTACTGGGGAGTTTAGGAGATTGAAAGACATGAAGAGTTTGTTCAACGCAATAAAATCTCCCTTTTCTCGGTGACTTCTATGGTTAATGAAAGTGAACATCAATGCACCTTTCAAAATGCAATAATTATGAATATGTGGGTTCAATAAAACATAAAATAGATGTTTCGGAAGCATAATGAATATTTTAAGGAGTATGTCCATCAACCTTAACACCACTCTATTGCTTCAAATCATAGGATATCAACCAACTTTGTTCAAGTAGATTTCAAGGAGGGGGAGATAGTACATCAAATGTTAGAAGACATGAACATTGGACAATAAAGCTCTCTTCCTTCCAACATAGGGTAGGAGGAAGCTAAGAGACATCATGTATTATATTAATTTATATGATTTTTAAATAAATTATAATATTAGGTGTCTTTTTAAAATAGTATACCTACAATAATAATTGGGATGTAATAATTATGAACCTTGGTAAACTCTCTCATGCGACTTATGACAGTTGACAAATTTGTATTAAATATCAGGACAATATTTCTTGCATGTTCATTGTTTAGTTGGGATGTAATAACTACAAAGTTTGGCAAACTCTCTCATGCGGCTTATGAGAGCTGACAAATTTATATGAAATATCAAGACAATAGTGCGTATATGCTCATTGTTTAGTTATACGACAAATATTTTTTATCTAATATTTCCCAACTTTGATAATAAAAAAACAAATAATTAAACTAGACCTTAACACCAACCACTTTTTTTCCAAAGAAAATTGATCGCATTATTGTAGTTCTTCACGAACAATGGCTACAAAAGTCAATGTTACACTTGTAACTATGTTGTCATAGGGTTCATTAGCAACGATTGATTTGTTAATATCAAAGGAAAATGTAAAAAAGGTAATAGATAGAAGCATATCATAACCATGCAACTCACCACAATAAGTTGTGCAGAAAATCTAATTGTCTCAAATATAATAACTAAAATGTACAATATAGGTATATAGGGTTATAAATTGTTGTTTAGTCCTTGCATTCCCACACTGTATCACAAAAGTTTTCACTCAAAAATGCTAATAACTCGTTGGTTCACTATAAATTCACATTGAAAATATTACAAGATAACCTCTCACTCAAATTGGTATCTTATGCCACATTACTATTAGTTTATGAGATTCAACATTTACGCATTCTTTGTAAAATGTAGATTGTTCTAAACAATAAAGGGCTATGCAATTTATATAAGTACTTGGGTGATCGTCTCTAACCAAGTCATTAATCCTTAGGTTTTCTGCTCAAGGGTAATTACACAACTCTAAAATCTAGTGATCAACTTTGACTTAGACAACAAACCTTGAAATCAATTATATACTAACAGTATTGGTTTTCTCCATGTCATCATAATGTGCAGTCTTGCCATGTTGGCACATGTACCTTTGCGTGAATAAATTTGTGCCTTGTTGACATATGCATGTCTATACAATTACGCTCTTGATTAGCCTCTACTCACCTAAAAATTTAATTAATATTTCTAATCATGGCTGGGGAGCCATTTGGAACTAAGAACTCCACATCAATGATCTACTTATTTCTAGCCATTGCTTGGGAGCCATTTGGAACTAAGATCTCCACATTAATGATATGTCTATTTGCCTGCTATATTGTTACAAGGTTCAATACTAACAATAAATTTATTAATTTTGGAGGAATTTGTAAAAAAACTAAATAGATGGCAATGTATTATAACCATTCAATTCATCACAATAAGTTGTGTAGAAAATCTAATTTATTTTAACTAAAACTATAATGTACGATAGTTAATAAGGTTACTTATAAGTGTTCAACATTTGCATTCTCAAACCATCTCACAGAGGTTCTCACTCAATAATGCTAACAACTCTTCATCTCAATAAATTAAGAACGAAAATCTCACAAAACAACCTCACTCAGATTGGTCTATCATGGCACAATACCATCAATGCTATGATCCTCACATTTACACATTCTTTCTAAAGTGTTCATCATCTTTTATGACAAAGGCCATCTTCGTCACACCAACAAAATTATATAGTGTGCCATGTGCCCAATTATTTATATTTGGTTATGAAATTTTTACTTGAGTTACTTCGGTATGTCTCCCCATATCTCCGAAAAAATTCATAGAATTATGATGTCTTCTGCATTTGCTCCAAATTTCATGGTATGAAACATCCAAAAAAAAATTATAGTGAAAATTTTGAGAAGGCTTGTTTGAAATACATTTAAGGACCAATCACAAATCCTAACTTCAAGTGCATGTATCTCTGAAAATAAAGTGAACCAAAATTTGAAATATTAACTAGATGTTCCCCTCGATCTATCTTCAATATGCTAAAAAATTTACCATTTGAAGCATTCTAGAAAACAAGTTATAATGAAAATGTCAAGATGCCTTGTTCACACCACAAATTACAGTTGTACCCGCACACATTCCTTCCAATATTTTCTCCTTTTATATACTAGCAATTGCACCTAAAGGTGCAAAGGTACACCGAAGGAATAAGAAGGTTTGAGAAATTCCATCTTGAGAAAACAAAATGATTAAATATAAAATTTCTTATTTCTAAATAAAAATAAAAATATACTTTTTAAATAAAAATAAATAATTAAAAGAACAAGGTGATGTTGGGTTGGGTCATTTGATTAAAAATAAATAATTAAAATTTGTAAGAGCATTCCTGATCATCCCCCCAAACTCCTCACATTCTTCAATGTGTTTTTTGCTCAACACATCTCCAACTCGACCTGAGATTCTTGTAATATGTTGGAGGAGGCTTGGGTATCAACTCAAACCCTCCAATCTCACTCCAAATGTACATCTCCTTAAACATAGAATGAATATATATATATAGATATATATATATATATATATGCAATAAACTCAATTGAAAATCAATAAACTCAAGTGGGAGTGTTAAAAGCCAACTCGCGACTTAAAAACATATTTTTATAAGTATATAGACAAATGTGGCACATAGTTTAATGTTTTTTTAAATGTCTGGTCAATTAAAGCTGCTAAACATTTTTTTTTGGTCCAGTGAATTAAATTCCCACCAATGTTGGAGATTCAGACGAATGCTTTCTTGGCTGGAGAAAGCAACTCGTTATCATTATGGTATTTTGGAGTCATGGTCCCCACCTATTTTTAGTATATTTATTGTTTCTTTGGCTACTGCAATTTGATTCATACCATTCAGTTCCAGTCTTGCATCAATCTGTCATCATTATGGTATTTTGGAGTCATGGTCCTCACCTATTTTTGGTATATTTAGTGTTTTTTTGGCTACTGCAATCATCTTATTCATACCATTCAGTTCCAATCTTGCATCAATCTGCATATCTCACTTTATTTTCATTTCTACAAGTAGCACAAATGTTGAAGCTCAGATGATTTGCCTTTATCTCACTGTATTTTAGCCTATTAAAAATTGTATTGCTTTTGTGCACATTCTACTATTATTGTGTGTGTTACTGCAATGTACGTAAAAACTACAGGTTGACCCTTTTTTTGTTTTGGGAGAACTTACTATATCATTATAATACTATGTATCTCCTGTGAGCCATTTCACAATAATGGGCAAGCAGTGGAAAGAACCATGTTGTGGTATGGGAACCATCAACCCCTACACCCACTAGCTCACCTGACAAGTTGTCCTTCCAATGACTAGCTCACAAACGCCTTCCAATTTGAAAGTTTTACCTTCTACTCTGGTATTTCAATTTGATTATTTTTAATGTTGTACAAAAGAAATAACAGAGACCGGGGAAAAACGTAGCAAGGGCTATTAGCACACTGAAAAGCACTTTGAATCTTAACACCATATCCAGAGATGGATCCATAAACGAATTCAAGAAGGTGGTTTGCGGAAGTATGTTCAATAATTTGACGCAATTGTACCTTGGGAGCTAGCTTCCATAGAAGCTCATCAACAATGTTAGAAAGCATTTTGATTCATTGCCTCTCAAGTGGGTACTCTAGTCTTCTATGACTTCTCAGGATTTTTGTAATTTTTATTTGAGTTGGCACCTATGGACTGGGAAGTTATAAATTTCAATAATTGTAGTTCACCTTCTTGTAACTTTGCTTATCATGATCCAGTTGAGATGGGGAACTATATAAATCACATTCCTCCCCTATAGGCATAAATTGTAAAATGGGCCTGGAAATTCTGATTTATAAAGTTGCAAGTATTTGATATTTGGTGTCATCTTTTCCAGATATTTTTCAATTGGTGTTCTTGTTCTTTGTTTGAATCTCTAGTTTTTTGCAAGTGCAACAATTGTAGTGCATTTGTTTATACTACAATGTTGCACCCCTCGTCAAAGAAAATTACAAATTCATGTTGTAAACAAGATTTCCTAGAGATATGTACCATGCAAATTGAATATCTCAATGAGATTCACCACAAAGTTAAGATCTGAAATGAAATGGTTCATATTCAATATCTCAATGAGATTCAATAAAATATTAAGATCTGAAATGATGTGGTTTCAAAATATGAATATGTAGTCCTTTTCCTGTAATGTTCTTTAGGATTGCCAACGAGGCCTTGGTTTACTACCGAGGTCGACGAAGTATTAAGCCATTCATCAAAGTTTTATTCTTGTTGTGCTCTTCCTCACCCAAATGGAATGAATTTCAAAGGGATGAGTTCGAGCGCAAGTCACCTACAATGTTGGCAGAGTAGTTGCCCCTCAGACCCAATACCTAAGCCAAAGGAAATCCACTCTATGTGGTTTAGCCCCTTGGGTTGTGTTCCTCAAAACATTTTCCTCAGATCATTTAAAAAAAATGTTGGATGAGCATATGGATTAGGGTTTGGTGGATTTTCAATTGGTGTTCGTATCTATGTAAATCTACAATTATTGTTAGTCCTTTGACCTCTAAAGCACCTTGTTTTATGATTTTAAAGTTAATATCTGACTCTTCAATTTTTTGTTTCTATATTCTCTGTTTGGTCCTTCTCTCTTAAAATAATTTCAAATGTTCTCTTTGGTATCGCTTTTAGGCAAATATGCATTTGTTATAATTGTTTTAACTTTTGGGAGAGGTCTTGGGCTTTGTTTTTTAACATCTACATTTTCTTTCTACTTTTATCTCAATATTTGAATTTTGTTTTCCTTACTATCGTTTTGTATTCCTGGATTTGGATGTGGTAGCTATGCTCAAGCTGAATTTGATATGAAGAAAGTATTTCTTCACATTCCTTTGATAGAGCAAGCAACAAAAGACCATCCTGAAGTTATAATACATGAAGTCGGTAGTATTAAATATCCACCTACTGATGCATATGAATCCCTGAAGTCTAACTTTGCATTCTCTGATGATGAGCTTTGCCTCTTGAAGATCACATTTTCTTGTAATTCCATTATATCCTGGCTTGTTGTGAATTGTGCACTTGAAAATGTTGGCATCTCCCTCAAGGAAATACATCTCTAAGTAAAAAAAATTCACACTGGAGATCATAACCATGCATTGCAATCATGATAATGCTCCAAAACAAATATTGAAAGTGCCCTTAAATCAACAGTTAAGAAACCTAAAATAATGAAGCTCACATTTGGGCTATGTGGGTGTGAAGAGCGAGATTGTGCACATATATTTTAATACAATGAGTATATTGCTTGATAAGCAAGGAAACACAGCTATTGCAGATATTGGACTGGTTCACCCTTGTGAGATCTTGGAAGAGGTTCTTGAATATGAGATAGGTGGATACAAATGGCTTGCACCTAAGGTTTTTCAATCTATCCTTTGATATTTATTCAAGGGCACTGGCTATCTGAACGTTTTTTGCTCTTGACATTTTTCATTTTTTGGCTCTAGGTAGTTTTTATTCAAATATTTGTAAAGAATCACAATGATGTGTTATTTGTTAGTTTCTTAAGGTCTATTCCGATGACATTGAATGGTGATAGACTTACAAGTATAATGTTATTTTCTCTAATTCTCTTGTTTTTTGTTCATATTTTACATTCTTTAATTCCTGCACCTTTCTATGTTGTTGTTGAGTTCATTTTTGCTTTGGGGTATGCTTAGATTTTTCAGTTCTTCTTCAAATGCAATTGTTTCCCCCCAAGTTAGGCAACACTAGTCATTAGAAAGGTTAAATTTGTTGATACAAAATTAAAGGAGGAAAAGTTGTTGATGGATGTTGTGTGCCTAAGCAATTTGGAAATTCTGAGATTAGAAGGCCCTTTCCTGAAAGTGATTATGCCTTCGCTTGTTTGTCTAACGAGTTTGAAGGAATTGCAGCTCCAAGGATGTATGAAATTGCAATGTTTGACCAATTCAGTGGGGCCGTTGAATGATATGATCGATTTGAACATATCGAAATGTGGGATACACTACTTACCACCCATTGTCTTGAACATGAAGAATCTGAATGTTTTAAGGGTACACTCATGTCCTTTAAGGAACCTACCATTTAAAAGGGTTCGTGGATTGGAGTCTTCTAGTGACAAAGGCATCCTTTAGGTCAAAGATTTAGAACTATACTCCACAAAAGTATCAGCCTTCAACATCTTATGATCCAGAGTTGTAATAATCTAGAAGAGGTTGGAGCATTGCCAACAACCCTCACAACTCTGGATTTGGGGGATTGTCCTACCTTGAAGAATATAGTAGGGCTTTGTGGTCTTGACCGACTTAGAACATTCAACAGGTCGGGTTGCACTAGATTAAAAGTAGAGGAGTTTCCAGCTGGTTTGACATATTTTGAAGATGGCTACACTTTCGACAATCACGCAGAAGAGGCGGTGAATTTTTTCCCCATAGTAACTATGCAACAAAATTCACCTCCAGTTGGAATGGGGTACAACGAATCCCCAGTCTTAGGGGGATCCAATTTCTCATGAGAGTTAGTACACAAAATACTCTCAACTCCGTGGATTGCCCCAGATCAGAGAAAGGGATTCCCCAGATCAGAGAAATGGAGCAAAGAACTCCTCTTGATCAGAGGAATGGAGTGGAGATGAGTAGTAAATGCACGTAATGGGGAATGTTTACAGGAAATTTCATCACTCTGGAACATGGTTTTCAGTTGTTTAACTTACATTTGTTCAACCCTAGAATTAGATATATGCATAGTAGACAAACTTAATGATAGAAATGAGAATGAAAATCTCCACAGTTATGCGGATGCCGTATCCAAGCCCCACCCTACTCATGCTAGACGACATCTAGGTCGAATTCCCTCCCATTCTAAAAAAAGAAAACAGAAGCCACAACTGTTGATAGTTGTTCACAATTCAACCTAGAAACTGATAAAATCAAAATTGAATCTATACCCAAAGAATCAGAAGCCTCGCAAAGCACTCTACCTTTAGGGGCGAAACAAATTCACGAAAGCCCTCAGCTTGAACGCACAGAGATAGGCAGAAAGCTATTGGGCGATTTATAATAACTAAAGCAAACAATCCCCATCTAGGCCAAAGTTGTTGCTTCATTTATGGCAGATCTACTTTGGAAGAGCGGGTGAGGGAAAACATCGCACAATTTTAGAGCGGCGTACCATCCACTCAGGTCACTGGCGTGATGATGAATAACCCGAGGTCATACGCCTTCATTAATCGCATCGAGCTCAAGGCGCGTGGACTTAAAAAACAAAGTCTCATTTAACTTTTCCACGTGTCAAATTTTCACTTGATGGAAGGACGAAAATGGGACGTTGAGATTGGCTTGAATGAACCATATTTGCCCAGCCAACTCCATAGAGAAGGAAGACCTTCGGTGTAATTATCATAACCCTTATAAGACATTTTAATTCAAAAAGACATGTCAATTCATTAGTTAAATAATTAATTTTCATTTTAAATAATTAATTCCCTTTTTTTGTAATAGCAATGTTATTTGGTTTGTTGAGTAGGGGTGGTTGTTTTGTGTGTTAAATCTAGGGCTTCCTCTACTAGTACTTTGTCATTTTCAATCACCTCTATTACCTCTATTATGGGTGTACCATTAGTAGATTAAAAGGAAGTTTATTAGATTCAAAGACATGAAGCGTTTATTCAAATGAACACAATCTCTCTTTTCTCGATGACCTCTTAATGAAAGTGAACATTAATGAACTTCACAAAAAACAAAGTGACCTATCAAGCAAGAACCTTTTTTGGGGGACTTATTTTTGACATTTTTTTATATATTAAATATGGATAATTTTCCTAAAATATTGGCGATTTTAATGCAGATTTTGAAAGTAGCATCAACTTTTTTTTTTGGACATATTTTTAATATTTTAAAATTTCTTATGTCCTAAGTATGCACATTTTTTTTTAAATATTGATTATTTAACCATTTTTCAAGTTGTCTTATTCCTGTTTTTATTTCTCGTCCTAAGATGTTGTTTTTTAAGAGTTTTTTCAAATTTGTGTTTTTTTTTTTTCTTTGCAATGTTTTTTTAAATGAGATTTTTAATTTTTTTTGCAAAGCTTAAAAATAATAATAAAGTTAATATTTTTTATATATTTATATATCGTTAATGAATACTTCAATACTTGTAAATAATTGTCACTAAAAATCAATAATTTTAAGCACTAGACAAAAATATACTTTTTGCATATAGATATAATTTAAAAGATACATATTTTGAGACAATTTCTTTAAAATGAAATGTTAAATAAACAATTTTTTTGAAAAAATTAAATAAAAAAAATTGGAAAAATAACAAATTTTATGAATTTTATATCCTAAAAATAATGACATTTGAAGAATTGTTATTATTATTATTATCATAAAAAACATGATTCAAATAAAATTTGCAGTAAAAAAAATAAAATAAAAAATAAAAAATGTTTAACATACAATTAAAAAAACAACATTATAAAAAAACAATAAAATTGAAACTATATATATATATATATATATATACACACACACAAACACATATAGGAATAGAATACGTTCTAAGAGAGAAACCCTAGCAAAGCAATGGCGAAAAGAGGAGGGGGATTCGGGCGCGGGTTTGGGTGAGGCCGAGGCGATAGAGGCCGCGAGGATAGTCACGGTGGACGCCGAGGACCCCGAAGAGATGAAGAAGGAAAGGGGGTATCCGTGACAAAGCTTGGCTGCCTGGTAAAAGAAGGAAAAATCTGTTCCCGCGAGCAAATTTATCTTTTCTCGTTGGCCATTGAGGAGCACCAGATCGTGGGTGACGACAATGGCCACGTCGAGCTCGGCGTTAAGTGCAGCAAAGAGGTGGCCACGGCCAGCCGCGGAGCCATTATTTTGGCCAAGTTTTCGGTTATTCCCGTGAGGAGGGGTTATTGGGGTAACAAGATCCGGAAACCCCACATTGTACCTGTCAAGATCACTGGTAAATGTGGCTCTGGAATAGTCAGAATGGTGCCCACCCCCAGAGGTGTCGGGATCGTGGTTGCTCGCGTGCTTAAGAAGGTTCTGTAGTTTGCTGGAATCGAAGACGTGTTCACCTCCTTGCGAGGGTCGACCAAAACTCTCGGAAATTTTCTCAAGGTTGTCAAGACGTTGGAGGAGTAGACAAAGACTACAGAGCATTATGGAGACATTGAAGCTACACCGTCCTGCATGACCCAGAGGACCACAGAACCCCCTTCCTTGGTAACTTCTAATCGCTTTCAAATTTTTATTAAAACCCCTTCGGGGAAGTCTACCTTGATTTGGGTCCTTGCAACAGACTGTGTTATGAACCTGAAGAATATCATCGCCAAACAAATTGGCTACCCGGTTGGACTACAACTTCTGTTATATGGGGGAAGAACCCTACAGGATCTCAGATCCATTTTGGACTACAACATTATGTCAGAATCTACTATAACACTCAACCTGAGGCTGCGAGGTGGTGCAGCAACTTTCAGTTCAACAAAAAAAACAGAAGGAGGCAATGGGACAAGCACAAAAACAAAAAACAACATAGATCCACAACAGAAGCACAAAAATGGAGGAATATCCTTCAAGAACATCTTACAAGGGGGAAAAACTCCTACAGTAGTCCCAAAGCAAGCTGGAATAGAACCCAGTCCATACATTGTGGAGCAGCTGAACTATACACCAGAACTAAATATAGATATACCAGAAACAGATGAGGCATGTAATAATTTTGAATCACAAGCCATCATTTGTCGATTCAACTGTTTCTGGCCAAAACCCTTTGAACTTTTCCATTGGATATTCACAAAATGGACTCTACACTGTGAGATTCACCTCTGTTCCAAGGGGTTTTTTATTGTCAAATTCCATTCAACAGAGATAAGAGACATTGTGATACAGGAGGGACCATGGTTCTGGGGATCTACAGGCCTTTTCATCACACCATGGTTCCCGGAATTCGATGCCAATATTATGGTTGTTTCTAGGATGTCGGTTTAGGTCCGTCTGCACAACCTCCCATTACACTTCTGGGACCAATAGGTTCTTGCAGGTATTGGTAACACCATTGGAAGATATATTAAAATGGATACACAAATAGTGGAGGAAAGAATTTTTACATTTGCACGCATTTGTGGAAGTAGATCTCAGTAAAGGCTTACCGGACCACATACAACTAAAGCATAAACAACGAAGCTGGACACAAACACTAGACTATGAAAACATAGCATTTAGGTGCAGAATATGCCGGCAAACAGGACATCTACAAAATACATGTCCTGAAGACAAAAAAGACAGCCGAAGGAAGAAGAAAACAGGGAAACAACACAAGGGTTGGAAATTTCCCCCACCAGATCCTGAAGAGGAGGAGGAGTTTGAAGTGGAAGAGCCCATACCAAATGAGAACAATCAAATAGACAAAGAAGCAGAAATCCAGGAGACATCTCCACAAGGACCTATGGAACCACAACCGGAAAAGATGCCAGATACAATGGAAAATAGTGGAACCAAAAGACTACACACATCAGACACCTCTGATTCTGACAAGGAAAATCCCCGACCAGGCGCTGAAAATCCACTTCAACTTGTATCCATGATGCCGTCTCAAGGGGAGTGGCGCAAGGTCGAGAAGAAAAAGGGGAGGAAAACATGATTTTCTCCCCATATGTACATTAAACTTTTTTTAACGAACCCCTGATCTGAGGTCATTTGACTTGCAGATGAAATGCGACTCAACATATACAAAATGTAATTTTGTTTTCATTAATAAAATTACGACTTTTCTTACGGGAATATATATATATATATATATATATATAGATAGATAGATAGATATATATATATAGATAGATATATATATTAAAAGAAATCACCGCCCTTAGCTCTAATTAGCAGAGGAATCACCCTTCGCCAGCAAGGGGCAAAGGGAAGTGATTTTTTTTTATTAATTTTTCATTTTAAATGAACTATAAAAAAAAAGAAACGATCTTTTTTTGTAAATTTGTTTGAAATGTTTTTGTTTAATTTTTAATTTTTGTCTTTTTTAATTCATTCCAATGTTTTTTTCAATACATTTTTATTTATTTTTAACTTAATATTTGTTATTATTTATTTTTTTTTTTAATTTTTTTAATGCTTTAAATTTGTATTTTTTATTTTTATTTTTTAAATATCTAATTTACTTTTATTTATTTATTTTTTAGTTTGTCTTTTTTTGGTGTTAAAATTTTAAATTAAATCATGTTTTTTTTCTTTCTTCATTTTTTTTTATGAGTTAATTTTATTTTTTTAACCATTTTTATGCTTAATTTTTTTTTTGTGTTTTTTATATATTTTTTATGTTGGATTTTTTTTGGCCCTTTTTTATGTTTTAATATAGTTATTTATTTATTAGTTGTTATTTTTTAGACTTTTTGTTTTATTTTTAATTTTTGTTTTGTTTTTTTTGTAAGTCAAAACTTTCTATTAACTGCAAATGCAAATATTTACATGGTTATTCCATAAGATCTTATTAGTCTCACTCCAACCAGGTTTGTTGACTGTTGCTACCAAATCCAATCCCCTTACACCCACAATTTAGACCACCCACATTTGATTCTTCTTCTAAGGAGCATACCACCACAGGAGGAAAGTCTGGTGCCCGTAAGCAAATGCCAACCTAATGTCGCCCAACAATGCACCAATGGGTCAAAAAGATACAAGATAACAAAGAACTAAGGAGACGAGAATCAATTGAGAGAAAATCCCAATTGTTTCCCCTATCACACTCCGACCAATTCCAACGACACCCCAAAGAGCAGGCGATACAATAGATTAGAGTCTATAAAAATTGCCAAGTGAAAACCAAAAGCAGGTGGAGAACAAATTAACCAACCATTCTAGAGGTTGCCACAGGGAGTGCAAGTATAAGTAACAGTTAGAATTTCTTTTGGTTCGCTTCTACAAGCTCATGCCACTCTTGGCACCCTCCAATTTAGAGCACATTGCCCATTCAAGTCTCCAATAACTACCAAAGAGCCGGAGGGTTGGCCTATGGCGCCAATCTAGCTCACTTACACCAAACTAAAATCACCATAATATCATTGTGAAATCCATAATCTGTTGTATGAAACCCTGATCCCACTTGCATTAACATAAATGCTCCCGATCATTGATGGTTGATTTCACACTGGTAGGTTGTTTCATGTTTTGCCACACAACACTCCTTCCTTTAACACCATGGATTGTCTAGAGGGAGGCTAGGCATGGCTCCTGACTACCTTTGGTTATCCACCCCCATCGGGGTGTTTTGTTTTGTATTTTTCATTTTTATTTATTTATCTATTTATTATTATTATTATTTATTTTTTTGCTGCAGGGTCCATGTCAATCCTCGACTAGCAACTGAACCCATTATGTGTCAATTTGATAGTTGATTTTAAAGTTTTCGTTATAATGGATCAAGTCTGCCCCCATAGTGTGTCAATTTCATGGTTGATTTTAAGATTTCATTGCAATGGGTTGAGTTCATCTACATTGCATGTTAATTTAATGGTTGATTTTTAAATATTTGTTGCAATGTGTCAAGTTGTCTTATGCTAAGATTTTAAAATAGCTATATTTTTAACATTTAAAAAAATTACTCTTGGTATAATGACTCTTTCATTCAGATGTTCATTTTTAAAGTTTTGTTTAGTCATATAATTTTTCCATATTGCCATGGTTGAAATATAATGAAAAGTTAAGTTTTTTTGTAGTCGTGATATTTGATTTTAATTCCATGGTTGAAAAATTGTCAAAAATTTAAGGTTTTTATGAGTCATGATATTTTATCTTTAATGTTATGGTTGAACACAATTATAAATATTTTCTCTTTAATGCCATGGCTGAAAATTGTTGGAATTTTAAGGCTTTTCAAAGACATGATATTCTATCTTTAATGTCATGCCTGGAAATTGTTGGAATTTTAATTTTTTCAGAGTCGTGATATTTTATCTTTAAGGTCATTGTTAAAAAATGTTGAAAATTACCCCGAAAAAAAAAAGAAGAAAAGAAAAGAGATGTTATTCTAACATAAAAATTTTCCATTTTTAGAGTTTTTTTTTTTTTAATTGGTTTTCACTAGAATTTTTTACTCCCCCCCCCCCAAAAAAAAAGAAAAGAAAAAGAAAAAACGTCATTCCCCTAGCTTTCTTCACTTAGTGAATTACTATCATTGAGTCTTCAAAGAGTGAGACTTTGATAATTTTCTTTTCAATTGCCAATTCCAATCCTTGCCAAAGCGCAAGATATTCAACTTAGTTTTTGGTTTATACCCCCAGGCCCTGTTATCTAGGCAATCTCTTCTACGGAAAGAAGCGATCCCTCTAGTCCAATGAGTGGATCTAGTAACAACTGAAACGAATTGATGCAAAGCTTCATAGTTTAAATCAGAATGACATGAAAGAGGAAATATGACCTATGTCACTCCTATGCAGTCTCTTTTCGATGTCAATATCGATATCCTCACTTCCAAGTTCGATCCTTGCTATTCTGTTGTGAATGAATACCTACAAGAGAGATCAAACAAATACAACAAAGGAAAAAAAATAGCATATGAATTCTAATGTAAACCATATGACAAATCAAGGAGCATCATACTAAGCAAGAAGTCATTTACAAGCTTATGGAAAGTAAACATGCACTCTATTAATAATAAACACAAGAGAGAAGCATACAACCACTACCTTGATGTTGGAAGCCTCCTTCTGGATGGGTTTCCAAGTCCAAGCCAAGACTTCTCAATCTCTCCTTTCTCCTTCACAAATTGGCAGCAATTAGGCACAATTTGGCAACAACATGACCAATCTAGTTTGACCAACCATTTGACGGTGTAAGGGAATGCATTTATAGGGAATGAGAGGGATTTAAGGACCCACAAAAGGGGGAAGAAGGCCACATCTTAAGGGGAAGATCCCTAAAGGTAGGATCAAGGACTCAAAATGGGAGTACTTGACCATATCCTTATTCAACAATAACCAACTCATTGTTCTCGAGGCTTCTAGTAAGAGAAGTTTCTGCTCCATTTTTGGAGAAACTGCATGAAGAGGATTAGCACGGATTTTCCTATCCAAAGTCACGTTGGCAGCGCTAGTCACTAGTTAGACCAAAGGGTACTAGCATAGGTTTTCCTACTAAAAGTAGTGTTGGGCTTGCAAATAGGGTTTTTTGACAAGCTCTTCGAGAATTACTTCAAGGCATTTCTTCTTCTTTTCTTCAGGGATGCTCTAATCAATGTTTTTCATGGCGAATTCATTGACAGCTTTTGTCGCTTTGCAACATTTTAGGAAAAGTATGATATCTTAGGGTATGATACAAGGAATGCGATAAATTACTGTATAACATATGCCCCCAAAATCATGAATTCAGAATAGGAAGTGATGACTGAAGTGCTTTAAAAGTCAAGGTAAGGACTTTAGAGAACTACCATCAAGAGACCTGCAAATAAAACATAATACAACATATATGACATCTCTGAATAGGCATTTACAATATACGAAGCCACGACATGGGCGCAACTATCCGACTAGAAAGGCTCATGTGTATGGATCCACAGCATGGATGCAACCATCTGATTGGAAAGGATCATATGTACGGATTCACAACATGAACGTATCCATTCGACTAGAAAGGATCATATCTATGGATCCACGACATGGACGCAGCCATCTGATTAGAAAGGATCATATGTATGGATCCACAGCATGGAAGCAACCATCCGACTAGAAACAATTATGTATATACAATCATGAATACTAAATAACTCCATGTAGCCTAGATTTATTAGATGAAATCTAGGGTCTTCATCTTTGTCTTGATCCAACCCAATTACGAATCTAACCATGTAAATAGACGTGTTGAATTTGAACATGGTAGAAACCACCTGATTACCAATCAATGATGTGAACCGTTAACAAGTACAAGAGAAATCACCAATAATGACAATGGCTCTCAAGGTACAACAACACAATCCATGAGTGTGAACAACGAAGCTAAATTCGAACACTCGTAGAATCATTCGATCGAAGGCTTGTGATGTGAACCTATTGTCGAATGTGAAGAACCTGCCATTGAGGCATTCAAGCTCCAAGGTACTGGAAGGGAGTTTCTAGATCATTTTCCTGGATAATGAGTTAGATTCAACAAGAAGTGATCCGTAGAAGGAGGGCCATAATGTTTCCCACATCATCGACATGAAATAAAGGAATTTGTAATTTTGGTTAGAGTGATTCAGGATTGTAGCTGAGAAGGTAAAATGGGGTATAAGAGGTTTGAATTTGCAGCCAAAACTTCTCTTGAACATATCGGTGACAAGACTCTGGATTTTGGTTGCATTTGACTAAAAATGGGATCAATGGTCATGATGATGATAGGTAATGATCAAATGAGAGGAAAATGGATTTCCCAAACCCAAGAAGGCATGTGACGAAATGAATCCATCCTAGGTAGTTTAACAAGCCCTAGGAAGTAGTAACTCAGTTTCGTCATGGTGACAAGTCTTGCGTCGTTTAATTTTTACGAGTCCGATGGAGGGGTAACTCAACATCCTTTTCATGTTTAAAGAGTTTGAAAAGAGGAAAAAAGGAAACTCTAGATATCCCTTTTCGTAGATAGTCTCTTAAGTCTGAAAAGGTAGAAAATAATACTCAAGAGAACCTCTTAGCCATGTGTGACTAAGGTATTCCTTTTTTTGTACATTAGTCTATCTCAGTCCAGAAAAGGGTTAAAATTATGCTGAGTAGACGTCTTTTCATTTACTTTCACGAGTTCAAAAAGACAACTGTTGGACAATATTTTCATATTTTTGGAGTCTAAAACAAGCTAAAAGAGGACTCCACCTCGAGGAACGAGTGGTATAAAAGGATAACAACTGGTTCCAGTCATGATGGAACTACTCAAAACATGTAAACGTTAAGAGCTTGGATAATAAGATCACTCATCACAGATGTTCCTCGGGCAAGGGTAAAACAACCGAGTGAAAGCGTATGATCGGCCAAAAAGATGGTGACGGTGGAATGAGAAAAACCAAGGCTCATCTGGAAAAAACACGTTGATAGAAACGACAATCATGAGAGGTAAGATGAAAATGGTTTAATTTTTACACAAGCTTGAAATATAGGAAACTCTGCTTGAAATTGGTTTCATTTTTAAACAATCTTGAAACATGTAGAAACTATGCTTGAGATTGATTTGCATGCCCCTAGCATAATGACTCAATTTGAGGTACATGCCTCCCAAGCTTCATTCCATTCACCTAAGTAGACTACTGGTTACTATAGGTGGATGGAATGAAGGTTCATTTACAAGATCAAGTGAAAGACTCGACTAGGAATTTACGAGATCTAAACAAAGACTCGAATTGGAAGGGGATTTGTTTCATTTTTTAAACAAGATTGACACATGAAAAGAACCATGCTCATGACACCTTGTTTCATTTTTTAAGGAGCTTGACACAAGAAAAGTAACTGTGCTCCGAGAACCTTGATTCATTTTTTAAGGAGCTTGACACAAGACAAGGAACTATGCTCCGAGAACCTTGATTCATTTTGTAAGGAGTTTGACACAAGAAAAAAGAACTTTGCTCCAGGAACCTTGATCATAGCCCATAAGAGGCCATCGATTCCAAGAGGTTCTCATTAGATGGGAGAACAATGCTTTGGAAGGGATACATGTCAAGGGATCTAATGGAAAGATCAAGCTTTAATTCCCCCATTACTTGATGCACTATATCACTGACTAGATCATCAGTAGATGCAGGCAAGGAACAAGTGGCCACATAATTAACCTATGGCGGGGGTGATACCTCTTGCATACATGGAACATTTAGGGAAGATGGTTGATCGAGAGTCAAATTAGGACTAATGAATGAAAATTGATCAATGGCCACAATTCTTCCTTCACACGGGAAACATATGACACAAAAGAAAGAAGAGACAAGAGCTCCCATGACATAAACATAGTCGCGGTCAAGGATTAAATTAAAATCCAAAGGGCCTTGGATGACCATCACGTCGAGATAGATGATTTTTCCTCCCAAAGTAATAGGCAACTTAGGAAGGATCCCTAATTGGTTCCTCTGTTAAAAGCTAACAGATTCTAGATAACGGGCACAAGCTACAGAGAACCTAAATCTTTCCAAGTAGTTGAAGAAAGAATACTAATAGATTCACCTTCATCTATGATTGTGCTAGGTACGGGTATATTATAAATCTATACTATGATTTGAAAGGGCACATAAGAAGGAGGACAATATCCTGGTAGTCGACTCCAATCAAAGAAAGTGACTAAACTACTTGGAGAGGGTGCAATCGGAATGGGAGAACTACCCTATTGTGTTACAAGAATGGGAGGATCATCCCCCTATACTGTGGGAATAGGAGGATCACCCCCTGTACTCTGGGAATAGGAGTATCACCCCCTATACTCTGGGAATAGGAGGATCGCCCCCCTATACCATGGGAATAGGAGTATTTCCCCCTAATTCTTTGGAATCTGAAGAAACCAGAAGAACTTGAGGGGTACGAACTTCACCCTCTATAGGATAGACACGATCAAATGAAAGTGGGACTGGGTCAACCATTTTTTTGATCAATGGTTGGTCAGAAATAGACTCATGGGATTCACTTTTAGAGAGAGTGGGAATGACTAGAGATGGTTTCTGATCAATCTCTTGATCAACTAGTGGAGGGTCAAGGGAAAACTTCTGATAACCAGTCGAAAGACAAGGTTGAGAAGCAATAATGTTATCTAACACTTTAGAGGCTTCATCCATATGAGGAAAGACGTGAATAGGATGATTCCCTTCACACAACCTAAAGGGAAATTTGACTTGTCCCTTTTTCCCATGGGACTTACTGTCACTAGGTGAAGGTTTATCACCATCATGATCTCCAGAGGCCGATGACAAAGGTTGATGTGAACCTTTGGACCACACTTCTAAGACCTTGGGAATACTAAGACAATCTCGAAGAAGGTGGTCAGCCTTACAAATCTTGCAAGGGAATTTCACTTTATGAGTTCGATTGGAAGGTTTCTCAACATCAAATGCATCATTAGCATCAACTTCTTGGTTGCCCCTTTGCTTATTTTTCTTCTTCTTATCCACCTGGTTACTAACTTGCATGTTTTCACTAGACGATGAAGAATAAGAGGAAGAAGACCAAACATGGGAAGAAGGAAAAGGGTCAATTTTAAGATTAACTGGAGGTTGATATGGTTCAGGTGGAGGAGAGGTTGGGGCAGGAGCAGTTTGGATATTCAGAACCATAGGGGTCGAAAATAATCAAACTGACAAACCAATGGTGAATCCAGGAAGGGATAACATTTCCATATAGGGAGCACCAACATTTCCAAAAGAAGTAAAAGGACTAGGATTCAGATTAGAGGGGTTTCCTTGGTTCGTAGATGCAAGAGCTGTTGCCATTAGTCTCAACCTAAGATCTACTAAGGAATATTTCCACAGGAAGGATATTATTCCATGGTCAATTCATTTTAGAAATTAACAACAAATAAATAAAAAAGGGGTAATTAGGCATAAAGGTTTACCAAGAAACCATGAACTCCAATATACACTTTGGCGAACCAAGGGCTTAACCTACAACAACCAATCTCCCCTAATGTTGTGTTCGGTGTATCATGATATACAAGGTGGAAGACTCAGTTACCTATGGATGGATAGCAACCTATAGGGAACTCCCAAAATATACACGACGGTACGTGGGAGTGCAGTCTGTGGTAGTGTTGTCTTATGCATAACCATTCGATGAGAGCATTCCCATATACTTACTATGCGTGGAGCACCTCCGATATACCTGAAAGTACTGGAGAATAGTCCTATACACTTCTGTACGTGGAACGAGATTTCACCCCTGGGATACAACGCTAGAAAATAATGACAACTCCTACGTTTAACGACGCCGAAACACGTCTATAGCCTAGACCTCTAAATTTTTGTGTTAAGTTCCAAATGCTCCTTAGGCTAATTGAGGTAAATTTTAAGTTTGTCTTCAATTAAGTTTCAGATTTAAGGTGTTAAACACATACATGGCAGCAACATAATATTAAAGATAAGCATGAGAGCATATCTATTATTAACAAATGATATACATTTATAGTACATTCATATGACCTTTGGTTTCATATTCCAAGGTCTGTTGGACTTCCTTAGACTATTCAGCTTCCACACCAACCCTTAGAGGATTAGGTGTCCAACATCCCCCCCCTTAATATGAAGGGTTATGTATGAGTCGAAGAAGAGAGATGTAATACAAAACGCGCAAAATGTATGGCAACGCTAGGCTGAATGTGCTCTCTGAAATGTTGGTATAAAGGGCAGTGGTTTAAGGATGACCACCAACACTGGAATGCTTAGTGCAGTGCCCAGAACTCTTCCAAGTCTGGTATGAAGCTCAGGTCGTCTACTAGAGGAAGTTCTCCTGATCTTTTGAAGAGGGAAACCTTCAACCATGAAATGGAGGTCACACCCCGCATAAAAGGGAGAACCTCAACCTAAAAAGGGAGGTCTCAACCTGTGATGGTTTAAGGATTACCAACAACTCCGGAATGCTTAATGCAATTCCTGGAACTCTTCCAAAACTGGCAAGAAGCTACAATATTCTGCTAGAGGAAGTGTCTCCAATTCTTTGAAGATGCATCACCAACTGAAGGCATGCTAAAGGGCATATTTGTCTCTGGCTACAACTCTGAATCTGGTATGGCAGGTTGTGGCTCAGGCTCGCTTGATGTGGCTTTGAAGCTTCTAGATGACCATCATTTTCTCCCCTGTCAGATACAAGGTGAGATGATGGAGAAAATTCAACTGCAAGACTGTTCAATACTCTAGAGCAAGTTCTGACATATGACTGGAATATCTTCTTGGTTGTTGATGCCCATTGCAAAGAAGCGATCCATCCAAGATGAATATTTGTTCTTGCAGGAGGTTTTCTTCTTAAGCATTTGTTTGAAGAATGACTGGTTTTATGACATTACTTACATGGATGAAGATCAAAATAGTGATCTTTCAGATGGCCAACTCGGTCACAGTGTTGGCATTTCATAATCTGTTGTTGTTGCTCTGGAAGAAGAGCAGAATTTGGAACAACTGGAGGTGAAATATCATGAAGGAATCCAACACTCTGAAAGTGAATGGGATTGGAGTAATCTGGAATATGAAAGGACATGTCCTTGTCATATCCAAGACTAGTTCTGTGTTTGTTATGGACAAGCTCTTCCCAAGGTCTGATGATGGGCTTGGGAAGTGCATACTGAATTTTTGCATCTACATGTAACCTTGTTGCTTCATTGGGAAATGGATCTGAATCAACTACAACATTATTGACTTGTTGTTGATGGGTTGTTGTTTCAATGTTCTGAACAAAAACAGGTTCAGAATGATGTCTATTCTGTTGTAACTCCTCTTGCTGTAGCTTTGTCTCAAGTTGCAAAAACTCAATATTCTCTTGTGCATTTTGCAGACACATTTTAATATTGGAAAGAGAGGTTTTGTTGATTTTAACCATCTCATCAACAATGGAATGTATTAAATTATTTAGTAGTTTCAATACATCATCCATTCGATCCATTTCAAACCAATATAATCAGAGAAATGATGTTATCTTCAACCACAAATTGACCTATAAAATGATAAATAGCTGCAACTATTAGATGAGTAGTAGGGTACCAATATCACCAAGTCACTGTAGCAGACAACCCAGTACTAATTTCAACGCAGCAAATGATGCTTCAATGCACTTACTTCTCAAATTACTCACACTGTGCAAAAGAAGAGCCAATCTTCTACTTTCTTTGCAAATGAGATTTGTCTGATAGTTCTAGAGCCTACTTACAAAACATATTTTCATTCAAGATTCACAGATGCAATCATCTTTATAACTAAGTATGCACATATCTGACACACACCAAAGCCGACATTGATAATCTGAGTAATAACATCTGCAATAGACCGAGTTCTGGCACCCAATCTCGTTAGCTCATCAAAGTTATCTCCGGCTGAAAGAGTAGCTGTGTCCAACAACATGTACTCACAGCATAAGAATTCATCAACGCACAAAGCTTTCGCGGGAGTATACACGGTCTTCACAAGTCAAGGTTTAATGCTCCTTTAATAAACTCTATGCGGAAACGTTTGATTTAACTATCCAAAGTCTAGACCTTTATAAACCTTTGAGCGGAACCTTATAAATCCTTCATAATATTTGGTTAATTCTTATTACCCGTGCATATTAACCACACCATGGATTTTAGACTTTGGTTAAAACTCAACTTAAACCATAATACATTAATCCTGCTTATTTCTATTATAATTCCCATATAATAGAAATATTTCATAAACCACACTTAAACCTTACCTTTCTTCCATTCCACAAACCTTTGCACATATATCGATGCTCTCCTTAGCACATTAAATCTTAGCCGTCGATCTCATTCCTCAATCTGACGGTTATTGCGCAATAACTCGCGCCAACTAGCCTGGCCAATCTCCATCGTTTATTTCTCCTACCTCAATCCAACAGTGATTGCGCGATAACAAGCACGATAGTTAATACTTTGAAAGCACGCAAGAAAAGTTGTTTTGGGTGTGCTACGTGTCAACCCCTCAGGTTAATCACGTGAATTTGTAAAATACCGTTTACCATTTTGAGACCGCGCGAGATACTACTTACCGCTTTTGTAGACCGCTCCATTATTCTGCTGTCACGTGGCTTAATCTGATCCCTTCACTTCTTGACTTTATTTTGCGCGATAAGATCTCCGCCGATCCTATTCTATCAATCCTGTCCGTTGATCTGGCTGATCCGACGGTTCCCATTCTTTGTTGTTTAATTCTTTCTACGTCGTTGATCTTCCGTGTGCGACTTGACTTTGCCTCATTTGTACTTGTATACGGTGCCACTCTACTACCTCCGCGTTGTCCACCAAAGGTAGTTTGTCCAAATCTTGGGCTACCAAATGTTGGAGTTGTTGACTGAGCTCCAAAAGTTGAACTCTAACAAAAGGAGATGGAGTGCTTCCAAATGTTCCGCTGCTCCCAAATGCTGGAGTAGATGCTGCACCAAATGGAGTAGATGTCGAAGCCAAACAACATTGTATATATACCAACGTTATATATGGGGAGACAACATTATATATGGAGACAACGTTCTGACTGGATGGAGAGCGGTAGCGTTTGGTGGTAATAATTGTGCATATAGCGTTGAAAGAGCCACCGGTGGAGGCAGAGAATCCAAAGATGGAACTGAGGAATGCCAAGAGTCGTTTGCAGTGGGAGGAGGTATGGTAATGCGAAGAAATGGTATGGCGTTAAACGAATATACTGCAACTGCAATAACTGTGTGTATCCGTGGTAATAATTGTGCATACACAATGTTTATACACAACACTTCATCACAACATAATATCAATCAACTTATGAGTAATAACATACCAACTGCAATAACATACCAAATGGTGTGCCAGTTTTGGTTTCAATGCACAACGTTCAACCTCCAGCACAAATCTAGCTAAGAGAGGTCAGCCGGACAGTGTGCAGTATGAAATAGGCATGCACACAATAATAGCAGTTCTATCCGCAACATGTTATTTTCCCTTGAGGGTCTTGCTTTTCTAACCAATCATTGTCGGTCCCTTGTTGAATTCTCCTTTTATCAAGCACTTCAATCCACGCCATTGATCTCACTTCTCCAGATCCAACGGATATCACGTCGTCCGCTCAACAACTAACCTGGACGATCTCCACCGTTGATGGGACCCGTCCAATCAAACGGTTGTCGCGCAATCTCGCGTGATATCTTGCACGACCGATATCTGGTCAATAGCACACGAGAAAAGTGGTTTTCTCGTGATAAATGTTGCCCGCTAAGGTTAAGCGCGTGAAATTTAGGAATACCATTTCCAGCCATTAGGGCACGCGAGATACCACTTACCACATGTCAAATACTACCCATGTGCTTAATTCATATTTTAATAAAGACGCTTAAGCTTAATATTAATCAACTGTGATATTCAATAAAATGGAAATTACAGAGTCTTGGCCCTCTCGGCTCGATTACAATAGTTTGTCTGACCTTTTCAGTCCCTTCAGTATTTATATAATTGACCTGTGTAGCTGTGAGAGAATTACAGTGAAATTACTCAGAACCCTTACCATTTTTTTATCACTCCCAATTCCTTTGCCCAGCTCATTCCTTCTGTGGCAATGTCGACTATCATTTCTTCCCTTAAAGTGAAGATGTCGAAATTCTTCTCCTTCTAGTGCCAAGAGGAGTGTTGTCACCATTTCTCATGGTCATGGCTGCAATGATTCATTCTTAGCCGGGATTGGCGTTCCATTAAGATCATGGTAGTATCCAACGTTCTTTTGCTTCTAAGATTTGATGTTTCTTCTTCCCATGAAACTTTTTCTTCTTCTCCAACAACCACTGAAAATGGTTTTGGTGGAATTTAGTGGTTAAATATACAAGGCTTCACTGTTTTGTCTCGAAATTCTGGAAGATTATGGAGAGCAAAGCATAGGTTTTACAATGCAGTGAATGAGACTAGGAGTTAGAATGCAGTGAATGAATTAATCATATTTGATAACCTACAAAGAATGGAACAATTGCAGAGGTTGCAGCTATGATTTAGCTGAGAAAACATTCATTAAATGCAGAACTGATGGCAGAAATGACCGCCACAGAAAGGCCATAAAACAAGTGGCTCAAATATGAGCAGGGCAGGAGTACGCCTGCTCTGATACCATGTTAAACACATACATGGCAGCAATAAAATATTAAAGATAAGCATGAGAGTATATCTATTATTAACAAATGATATACATTTATAGTACATTCATATGACCTTTGGTTTCATATTCCAAGGTCTCTTGGACTTCCTTAGACTATTCAGCTTCCACACCGACCCTTAGAGGATTAGGTGTCCAACATAAGGCTCAAAACGATGTCACCTGAACACCTATGATGCAACTATGATGAGAAAAGGATCTTTTCTGTTTCAATGAAAGCTAATCTAGTATGGGAAGATATTCAAACAATGATGCAACAACGAAGAATGCAGAAAACAAAGCTTTTCTAACTAGATCTTTCAGTTTCATTTTCCAAATGCAACCACCAAAAGCAAAATGCTTTCAATTTTTTTTTGATGAATGAGAATGAACTCGATGCAATTTTAGTTTTCAATCACAAAACAATGTAATCCATGTCCAATGATAAATCTCAAAAAATGACTTTTCAATGCAATATAATCTAATGCATTTTATGAAAAGTAAATTATGAGATGAAAACTAAACGATTGCAAAATCAATTTGTTTATGAATGAAAAAGAACTACTACTACTCAATCAACAAAAAATAAGTATTTTCCCACAAGCAACAAACAAATATTTTAATTGACTCAAAGAATCAAATACTCAACCAAAATTTACTTTCACCACTTCAAACAATGGGAGGGACTTTTGCACACCACAAAGGAACTAACACAAATCAAAGAAAATTCAATGCACACAGAGCAGGAGGATGACCTCAGAGATCAAGACACACTAGGATTTTTAGTAGAAACCCTAAAAATTCTCAATTTTAAGGATCAGCACTACTTTACATAGCAAAATCTACGCTGACAGGGTCATCAACGCTACTTTACATAGAAAAATCCGTGTTGGCAACACTACTTTACACAACAAAATCTGTGTTGGACGAGAAACTGGACCAGCGTGGGCAGATAGTGGAAGGCAGGGTTTCCAACACGACTGTATTGGGAAAAATCAGCGTTGTCAACACAATTGTGTCTGAGAAAAAGGGTGTTGAGCGAGAAAAGCTTAGGAGAAACAAACAAAGTTTCAACAAAACCCTAGACCTAATACCCTAAAACACAGAATACTCACAGTGAAAATTGAAACATAATCAAAACCAAGGATCATTCAATGGTTTGTCAAACTGCAAAAGAAAGCTAAATATAAAAGGAGGGATGATTGGGCTATAGGATCCCTAGTAGAGTTGCCAATTTGTTATCTAGGCAATCCCTTCTATGGATAAAAGCGATCCCTCTAGTCCAATGAGTGGATCTAATAACAAACGAAACAAATATGTGGTCTCTTTTCAATGTCGATCCTGATCTCCTCACTTGCAAGCTTGATCCTCACTATTTTGTTGCGAATGAATACCTGTAAGAGGGATCAAACAAAGGCAACAAAATAAAAACATAACTTATGCATTCTAATGTAAAACATATGACAGATCAAGGAGCATCATATGAAGCAAGTAGTCATTTACATGCTTATGAAAAGTAAACATGCATTCTATTAATAATAAACACAAGAGGGAAGCATACAAATACTGCCTTGATGTTGGAAGCCTCCTTCAGGATGGGTTTCCAAGTCCAAGCCAAGACTTCTCAAGCTCTCCTTTCTCCTTCACAAAATGGCAGCAATTAGGCACAATTTGGCAACAACATGACCAATCTAGTTTGACCAACCATTTGAAGGTGTAAGGGAATGCATTTATAGGGAGGGAGAGGGAGTTAGGGATCCACAAAAGGGGGAAGAAGGTCCACATCTTAAGGGGAATATACCTAAAGGTAGGATAAAGGACTAAAAATGGGAGAACTCGACCATATCCTTATTCAACAATAACCAACTCTCCATTCTCAAGGCTTCTAGTAAGAGAAGCTTCTACTCAATTTTTGGAGAAATCGCCTGAAGAGGATCAACGCAAATTTTCCTATCCAAAGTTGCGCTGCCAGCACTAGTCACTAGTTAGACCAAAGGGTACTAGCATAGGTTTTCATGCTAAAAGTAGTGTTTGAATTGAAAATAGGGTTTTTTGACAAGCTTGTCCAGAATTACTTCAAGGCATTTCTTTGTATTTTCTTCACGGATGCTCTGATCAACGTTTTTCAGGGTGAATTCATTGACAATTTTTGTTGCTTTGTAACATTTTGGGAAAATTTTGATAGCTCAGGGTATGAGACATGGAGTGCGACAAATAATTGTATAATAGGCCTTAGGCAAATTGAGTCTCTATTTGTTCATCAAGGCGAAAGATAACTCCTCCCATTCCTGCTACCCCTGGATGTTTTATAAAATTTCAAACAAAATAAACTAGAAAATGTATATTTGGAAAGAGACCAAAACGTAGAATAATAAGACTACTCTAAATATTTTAACCATAAGAATTTATTTTTTTAATTACTTTATATAATATACATATATATATATTTTGTTTTTTTACCATATATGTATGTACATAGTTGACATTTTAATAAAATAGTGTGGGTCATAAATAAAATATCTCAATGTCCATTTTATATAAAGTATTTTAATGTCACCTATGCATATATGGTAAAAAAGAAAAATCTATGTATATATTACATAAAGCAATTAAAAAACATTTTTTTTATGGTTAAAATATTTCAAATAGTTTTATTATTCTACATTTTAGCCCAATATCTTTTCCAGATTAGCAATCACATCAACATTAAAGTAAACTACAGATAGAACATAAATATAAATCACAGAAGACAAGCTAAGACAAGAGGACACAAGATGTGGTGCTAGCCAAGGACAAACCCCAATGTGGGGAAACCCTTGATCAATTCTTCTTATATGTTCCTCAATAGTTCAACACAGATAGAGAGAGAGATAGTACATTTACAACTGAAGTCAACACTTTGACTTATCTAGATGAGAGCATAGATCATCTCTAAGAAGATGATACATGAGATCAGTTGAAGACATGCTGCTTCAACTGATTCTCCAAGGTGACTCCTTCACCTATCATCATGCTGCATCTCATCATCATGCTGCACCTCACCGTGTTGCACCATTCTGCACCCATCATCAGACCATTCTGCACCCATCATCACAATGCTGGACCTCATGACTGCTGCACCTAATGTTGTACTGTTGTCCCATGTGTCATGGTTGAACCAAGTTGTCCATGTTTGCTGTCCCATTGCTTGCTTGTTGTCCCTTGCATGCTTGTTGTACCATTGCATGCTTGGTGTACTTGCTGCTAAGTACCATACAACTGTCCCAATGTTAGTTTGTTGTCCCTTGCATGCTGTTGTACCATTGCATGCTTGGTGTACTTGCTGCTAAGTACCATACAATTGTCCCAATGTTAGTTTGTTGTCCCTTGCATGCTGTTGTACCAATGTGCTATACTTGTAGCACCATGAACTTGCTATATCATACTACTGCACCTCACCATTGTGTTGCCCTCATTATGCTGTGATACACTTCATCACTATACCCATCATGCTGCAGCATTCATCAAACATGCTACTGCACTACATCATCATTGTTGCGTCCATCATCATGATGCTTCAATGTGTCATCATCACTATTTTTGAGCTTCTCTATTTGATGCATTGCATGATTGGTTAGGGCATTCTAACAGCAGTCCTAACAACCTTCAAAATGTGGCCAGAATAGCCCTCCACAATTGTGGCCACCTTTGTAAGAGGGGAGGAAAGCCTTGGCTGCAATGCTCAGCGATTCCAACCCCTATTCCACCCTTTGGCCTCCTCTTATCTACTGCGGCTTGCTACAACACGCTGTCCCTTAGCTACAACAACCCTTCTAAGGGATATTCCTTCACCTAACCACCCCAAAGAATTCCCCCTACCTCTCAACCTCAAGATATGGGTTGTGGCCCTCTTCAACAACTCCTTGGCCTCCTGGAATATCCTTAACTCCTCGTTTTTCTCTTCTAAGCTGTTGCAGCTAGGGCATATCCATACCATCCTTAGGACAACGTATAAGCTTTCTCCATAGGGCAGCGTAGGGCCTCTCCATAGGGCTGTGTTAGGGTCTGTTGTTAGGCCTCCTTCACCGTACTACATCTCCCTTTCCTCCTGCGTTTAGGGCTTCTTAATTAGGGCAGCGTAGAGCCTAGGGCACTCTCTCTAGATTAGGGCAACATTATCCCTTAGTATCAAGGATCCAAATCATATTGCATGGCAGAGAGCCCCCTCTTCTCATAAAAAAAACAGATCCAATGTTTAAGTTCAGATTCAAACAAAATACAAGTAGAAGGGAGATCACATAATGCATATCCAGAGCAGTTGGTTCAGGTTTTTATCAAAACCATTACTAGGAAATCGAACGTGCTAAGGGTCCGAGGAACGAATCTAGAGTCAGATTTGAAGTAGAGTGTCCAAAATATTACAAGTATTCCTACTTCTTTACAAGGTTTGATCTTTTCAAGAAAAGTGATGCAAGATTGTATCCATTTGGAAGACAATGGTATTCAAAGAAATGCCACAATTATCCTGAATTTAAGATTGCAAGGTGGTGCCCCAGAAGTGAGCTTTCCACATGGACCATCTTCGACTGGAAAGGGTCTAGCCTCGTTCAAGGATGCACTGAGAGGGAACACTGTCACACTGGACAAACAAAACCCAACTTTGACAATACCAGGGTCATACATCGTAGAGAAGATGGAGAAAGCCCCAGATCTGTCCATAGAAAAACTAGAAGTAAGTGGTCTTTTCATTATTTTGTAAGCAAAAGCTATCATATGTCGATTTAATGGACACTGGCCCAAATCAGAAGATCTAAATGAGTGGATCTACCTTAATTGGACCAGAGAATGTGGCATTTATTTGTGTGTAAAATTTTTCTTGTGGTTCAGTTTGATAAACAGAAAGACTTTAATTTTTTCATAAATGAAGGACCGTGGTTTTGGGGAAGGGCGGGTCTCTTTGTAACCCCATGGTTTCCAGGTTTTGATGCTAAAATAATGGTGGTTACAAAAGTGTTGGTATGGGTAAGGCTACATAACCTTCCGCTTACCTATTGGCACCATCACGTACTAGAAGGCATCAGGAATGCTTTGGGAAGATTCCTAAATATGGATCGCGAAAGAATGGACAAAGGTATCTTCACATTTGCAAAAACTTTTGTGGAGATGGATTTAAGTAAAGGACTTCCTGATCATATTCATCTTATGCATCATGATTTCAAGTGGACACAGTGGTTAGATTTTGAAAATATCACTTTTATATGTCAGATCTACCATCACACATGGCACTTGCAGAACACATGCAAACAAGCAAAGAAAAGGACAAAGAAAAGATTACTAAAGAAAAAAGGATGGAAATTCCCAAAACCTCCATCTTCAGATGATGGGGATGAAGAAATGGATGAGACCCAACAACATCCAGAGACACAAGATCAATAAGGTTCTGAAAAGGAGGGAGAAGAGAATTAGAAGGATCAAAATAAATTGGCAGAGGTTCACAATAACTTAGCAGTGACTTCGACCCTTGATAACTAACACGAGGAAAAGATCAAAAATCAAGTATTAGGTGGAACTAAGCGATCTCATGTTTCAGAGAGCTCAGGTTCAGATAAAGAAGTCCTAAACGCTCCAAGAAATAATGCCTTGCAGTTGTTACAACTACTCCATTTCTTGGGGTTTGGCAAAATGTCCAAAAGGAAAAAAGAAAAAAAGAGAAAACTAGCTTATCTGTCCAATTGTAATTTTATTTTTTATTTTATTTTTTTGGTAGCTTTGCTACTTTGAGTGCTTAATGCACATTCATTGGTGCCTTGGGACAATTCTTGAATGCACTTTGTGCATCTACTCAATGTAACTTTTTATTTTTATTAATAGAAAGTTGTTGATTTTTCCAAGGAAAATTTTTGGGCCTAGAGTATACGTTTTAAAATAGTTTTTTTCCTAGCTAAGAGCTTGTCTTCTTTAGAGGTAAGGAAACAAGTTAATGGCCTAAGACCGGGAAGCATGCCCCCAGAAGATAAGCACTATTAGCGGTGTAATTTCAACTGTCAGGGTTTTCCTTAAATCATATTGATCAGTCACCCTGCATTTGCAGATTGTAGCGAATGATAATTGTTCCCACTATTGGTTTGAAATATTTGTCATTGTAGCTTATTTATAGAGACTAACTTGAATAATAAATTTAAAACAATTTAGGCACTTTGTTTTCAATACGATGGTAAATTATGAAGACTTTAAAGTTGAATACTGTAAAAGTTTGTCATTGTAGCTTATTCGTGGTGACTAACTTCAGGAGTCATTTCTTAAAACTATTTACTCGCTCTACTCTCAACATGTGGTATTTAAAGAGATATATTGAAATTTGGTTCTCACGACGAGTTCTTCAAAACAATTATACAAGTCTTTGATCGTGATAACAATTACATTTTTTGCATTGAAATGTTTTCAATTTTAGATTGCCTCTTCTTGTACATAAATTTTTTAATAAAAATAATATATAAAAACGATAGAAAGTAAATAATTTTTTTAATAAATTTATTTATTTTTGTAAACTAACTTTATTATTATTTTTTAAATTTTCATTTTACATTTTAATATTTTAAATTGTTATTTTATCTTTGTGTCATTTTTATATAAATTAAATCTTAAAATATATATATATATATATATATATATTGAATCTCCTGTTATACTCCTATACCAATAGGTGTCATATTTCATGATTGACTTGATGAGCTTTGTAATATGTTCATCCATTTCCTTGTTGCAAAGGTTTTCCATATTATCAAAAAATGTAAAGAGGGTATGCCCAAAAAAAAAATCAAAGGATAAAAAGAATAAAATGGTCAAAAAAGTGAAAGAAATGAACCCCAAACAAAGAAAGACCAGGAAAGTGTGCAAGTCCAAAATGCCACTACTTTTTCATTTTCTGTAAATAAAACATTGTGTGCAGCTTGTTGAACTTTATGCCACAATTGATGAATGGCCAAACAGCTTAATCTTGGCTGGTTCATGTTTGAATTTCCTTTTTTAGAGATAGAGAATAAAAATCTGACTAAACTGTTTAATCTTGGCAGATAAGTAAATAGGTAGAGAAGCAAAGGAGCTCAACTGTTAAATCTGAGCCCTTGGATGTAATAAGTGCAGACTTAGGTAGGCTTGCCATGAAAAGAAAAAGAAGTTGATGAGGGTTTGCTAGTCTAAATGCACCCAAAGAAAGAAGGAAAAAATGCTAGGCAAAGTAGGCAGGGTAGGTAGATTGGTGTTGCAGAATGACACTTGGGATAGATTTTGTCTCTAAAAGTGTTAATCTTATCTCTATCACAAGTGCATGGTGGACATTGTACCTAATGCAGCTCAAGCGAGGCAAGGTTTCATAACTAACTTCCCTTCATATTTTTCCCCTAAGTCATTTACTAATTCCCCCCTCAAAATATTAAGAATCTGTTCTTAATATCACTCAAAAGCCACTCCTTCCATTTTCATCAAATGCCTAAGTAAAAACCCCATTTTACTTAGAAAAATGCATAAATATCATATAAACCCCTTTTTCCCACTACAGCCTAAGTTTTAATGCAAAAAACATTTTAACTCAGCGCTGGTTCATTTCAAAATTCATATTAATTTTTTGCATGTATTATATATAAATCCCTATAATTTTTACCCATCCCGTAAATATGTAAATATAATACAAAAACCCCGAAATATTAATATCCCCGCCCCGGTTGAAAAATAACCATAAGCATGTTCTTTGGGAATTAAAATGTTTATTTGAAACTTATTGAGAACCCTCCCCATGTGCACAAAGGGTTAATTAACCTCCGGTTAATTAATAGCCAACCATTTCCCACGAACCAATAAAATTACGCCCGATACGATAAAAACATCGTTTATTTGTTTCGGACCCACAGTGTTAACCTCCCACCATCTCCAAAGTGCGTATGCTGTCCGATCTACGCCTGATCATCCAATGATCTGCATTCAATATCGCAACCCACCTTTGACTGATGTTTAACCCGCGGGGGACTGGCGGTTTTTGCGCCTGTACTCTGCCACATGTCATGCTCTCGGTGTGCTCGCTCCCTCCCTGCCCGAAACTGCTCAGCCCCAAAAGCGGTGCAAGCAAAACGGCTTACCACCGCCCTCCGCTGACGTCAACTGCCACATCACCCCCCGCTGACGTCATCTGCTGACGTCCTCCGTCCTATGCTGACATCACCCTCCACGTCCTCTGCCACGTCACCTGCCCCCGTACTCCTGCTTACGTCATCTGTCCTTCAACTCAAAAATTCCCGCCAAAAATTCATTTTGTCAATTAAAAGGGTAAAAAAGGTCATTTTTGCTATATTTCTCTGCGTATCGCGCTCCAGGCATAAAATCGACTGAGGTCGCATTTCCAGTTTCTGACCAGAAAGGCTACATCGACGAGCTTGCAGACTGTGCTGACCCGCCATTTTACAGTTTCTTCCTCTTTAAACACAGTTTAAACTAAACAGAGGGACTTCCGGGCTTGCAGAAGAAAGAAGTGAAGATATTCAGGGATATTTGTTACCCTAACCAGTGGACCTCCAGAGACATGAATTTGCCAGAGGAAAGATAATCAGGAGACATGTTAGCTGTTTTGTTTTACCAGAACATGATGGACAACGATGAACAGAGGAAAACAAGTCAAAGAGTATCAATTCAACATTAAAGAGTATCAGAACAACATTAAAGTATGTCAGAGCAGAATTAAAAGCAACAAAGAAGAATTAAAGAAAGCAGATCATAATTAAAGAGCTCAGTTAAGACAGGAAGTCGGCGCAAAGTTATTGCGGACCTAAAGGCCTGCCCCCAGCACAACATCAGTTAGCTGTTTCTATTTTACTTGTAAACTCTTATTAGTTAAACCTAGATATTATCTCATAGCTGTAATGAGATATTTGTTGTACAAATTTGTAGTATAAATACCCCTTCCATTAGAGTATTGGGGGGGTGTGTGGATTCTTAGACTCTGTTGTAATATTGAAACTTTTAAAATAAAGAGCTGTTGGAATCAAACTGTTGTCTGGCCTACTGGATGAAGGATTGAAGCAGAGGACTTGTCACAGATTTCTTGAATCAACCACTGGATCAATAAGTCCCCTATATCTTATGTTTTATAGTTTTCTTGTTTATTATATCATCTGTGTTTCATAATTTGAATGATAAAGAAAAGGTTAATTTCAGAATATGCTTGATTGCACTCTGTTTTCAGTCTTTATTATTCTCCGTGTTTTCTTCAGAATTAGAATAAGTAGTGAAATCTTAATTGCTCATGTTTCCTAATTCTTTCATGTTGGTTATTTGGTAAAGAATACTTAACTGCTCCTTATCAGTAATCATCCATTTTCCCTCTTTCAATATGTTGAAGGATTTTTAACTGCCATTCACCCATTTGAGTCCATTCCATCGGTTTCCAATCTTTATTTGTTCCCTGTTTGACTACCTTTCTCTGTGAAACCATCCTCTGTTAAGAAACCAAATCCAGAAAGCCATCTTCTTTGACTCCATTAGCCCAATGGACTGAACTGCTCTGTTTTATCTCACTGTTCTATTGAATCTCACCACCCAAACTCAAAACAAAACCCTTGAACTTCATAAATAACCTAATACTTTTAAAAAACAAAGCTAAATCATAAAGAGAGAGCCCTCTTTGGATACAGATTGGCTAGATTATGTATCTAAAAGATTGGTCTGTGGTTACCTCGGCATCCTTCCCTTTCTTACAACTTTGGGGAAAACCTGAGTGATAACATCATTGGCGACTCCGCTGAGGACTGACTAAAAGATTGTTTGTTACTGTTGTTTACTGCATAAACTACAGACGGAGTCTGAAGTTAGCCAGGTAGCCTTTTAAATGCTTTTTCTTTACAATTGCAGAAGTAAATGAATGCTGCTTCAGTCTATCTTCGGTCTACTTTATGTATTGAACAGTTGGTTTCAAATACTTGATCAGTTCCTTTTTTCAAAAAGTCTTTAGGAAATTTCATAACTCCCACATCTAAAACCTCCTAGAAGAGACTGTTAAAGTTGTATTGTCAAATCTATTTCCAGAAAAAACCAAAAAACATACCTAGAAACTGGCTTTAGAAAGGATTCATTACACCAGATCACATCCTGATCCTAATCCCCCACCTGTGTTTGAAAATCCTAATCTGATTCCTAAGATTCTTAGAAGACAAGGGAGCCAAGAAAATTCTGCTAGTTCTCGTCCTCTATACAAATCAACATCCTGTCTTGTGAAGTGGACCTACCCTGAGGACAAACCTTTTGATAAATGTTTTGAAAAATCTTTATTTGAGACCTTTTCAGAATCTAGGTTAACCCACATATTTCAAAATCCAATATTCATTGAAAAATTGCAGATTGAAGTTGTTACTTCACACCTTGATAGACATTTGCAGAACACCATTTAATCTGAGCTTACCTCTGAAAGAACACCAAAAAATTTTGTGGTTACTACAGCTTCTCCAAGTTCACCATCAACACCTCCAACCACCCTTTCCACTCCTCCATCTACAACACACATTCCCATTGTTATCCCTACTCCTCTAGTTGTCACATCTATTTTTGCAACCATGGCAAACCGATATACTCCCCTAAACTTACTTGCCAATCCAGGGGCTCTGCCCCAAGACTATCAAAGTAAAATCCCTTCTTTTGAAGGTACTGGCACTTACACAGCTCAACAACATACCAATAAAATGATCGACTATTTTGAAAAATATGAGATTGATGATGATGATGTTAGAATGAAAGTATTTGTTCAAAGTTTAACTGGAGATGTTAGAACCTAGTTTAGAACCCTCCCTGCAAACAGTATCAATGACCCACAAGATCTTTATCAGATTTTCTTGAACAGATGGGAAAAGAAGAAAGATCCTCTCCACATTTTATCAGAGTATGAAAACCTAAGAAGAGGCACACAAGAAACTGTCCAAGATTACTGTACCAAATTTAATAATGTCTACAATGCTATTCCTCAAAATCTCAGACCTCCTCCAGTTTTGGCCTTGATAAAATTCCCTGATGCATTTGATTCTGATATGGCATACCAACTTAGGGAAAGAGCTCCTCGAAACTTAGAAGAGATGCAGAGTATAGTTGTCAGTGTTGAGGCCAACCTGATATCTAAACGATCTAAAGCCAGAGCTGAAAGGAGGACACCTTTCAAAGAAGAACCTTCTGCCTTTGAACAGAAATTAGATGTTATTATTAAAGGAATAGATAGACTTGGAGATAGAGTATAAACAATTGAAAGAAAATCCCCTAGGGATGGCCAACCAAGCAATACTGGGAGAAATCCAAATTTCAGAAAGAACCAAAATCCTAACACTAGAAAGACAGGGCCTGACCAAAATATCAGGCCCCCATTTCAAGAAAATTATGTTGAAGCCTCAACTTCTAATGAGCCAACAGAAGACACTCAAATTAATCTGATGGGACTCAACAATGAACAACAAGTTTTCTTGATCCAAGAGGACCAAGAAGCTCACATTCTTAAACAATTCCAAACTCAGTCAGGTGAAACATTTGACTTTAGGGAGGGATATGATACAGCCATTTATGAAGTCCACAAACAATACAATCTGAGGAGCAGAAGGATAGATGTCCATGAAACCAGTAAACAGAAAGATACCAAGCAGACTAACAAAGGTAAGACCAGTACCCCCCTGTACATATTCTTGCTGGAACAGGTCCTAACCCAAATAATCCAATTGTTGAAGATATATCAGACAATCAGCCACCTAACAGACAACCTTCCACCTCTATTTTTTCTAAAGGAAAAGTAGGAGAGCATCTAGAACTTGATTTGGAAACAACTTCAACCCATAATTCCACTCCTGAAGAGGAGAAAAATGCAGAAAAACCAGCTGTCTGAAATACAAGAACTCAGACCGAAAAACCTTTCAATCTTGAGACAAAAGTAGGCAAACTAAAGATAGTTGTTCCATTATCAGAATTAGCTAAACATGATGTCTACAGAAGTCAAATCAGCAGATCACTCAAAATTTTTGTAAACGAAGATTCAGTAAATGTTTTTGATGACCAGCCTGAATTGATATTTGGCCCTGGAGTAAATGGAAAAACAGTAGAGGGAGAAGTCCCTCCGTTCTATGTAGGTTTAAACATACATGATAAAATATTTCATAATGCCATGTTTGATTCTGGTGCTTCCCATAACTTAATGCCTAAATCTGTAATGGAGAAGTTAGACCTTGACATCACCAGGCCATATAAATACCTTTTCTCTTTTGATTCAAGTCAGGTCAAATGTTTGGGTTTAATCAAAGACTTATGTGTGTCACTAGTCCAATATCCTGCTAAAACCATCTTAATGGAAATAGTAGTAGCTGATATTCCACCAAAGTATGGCATGTTATTGTCTAGATCTTGGGGTGCAAAGCTTCAAGGATCTCTATAGTTAGACATGTCTTACGCTACTATTTTAGTGTTTGGTCAACCCAAGAGACTATATAGAGAAACCTTAATGAAGTATGTAGTGAGTAGTCAAGAGAAACCTCAACATTTCCCTATCTACTCAGTACATTCAGATATGGATTCTTTTATCCTTTACAATGCTGAAATTGATCCCCCACATAAAATAAAATTTCTAGCAGATGAAACAAAAAAAATTGCAAATAAGAGGTCTAAGGTCCGAATCCAAGAAATTTATGAAAATCATGAAACATCAGATAAACCAGAAGAAACTGAAAAACCAGATCTCCTTATTAAACAGATCCCTAGAACTCTGAATACTAATTGTAAACATGAAATCCTGTGGTACTTAGAATTTGATGGTTCTGTGAACAATTAGGAGCTGGAGCAAGAGTCTGGGTGCACAATCTTGACAACAATCATGCTGAAAGCCATGCCTACAGATTAAACTTTAGGTGCATTAATAATATGGCTGAATATGAAGCTCTATTGCTGGGTCTTAAACTGGTCAAGAAATTGGGAGCAACTAGAGTGTCAGTCCTAGGAGATTCTGATTTAATCATTCAACAGATAAAAGGGAAGTTCTTAACAAATGATTCCAAATTGAGAGAATACAGAGGAACAACTATAGAGATCCTCAATACATTTCTAGAAACTCAGCTTGCCAAAATCCCAAGAAAACACAACTTGCAAGCTCATAGCCTAGCAATGTTTGCCAGCACCTGTAAATTACCATTTGAACCAAATCATCAATTCACAACAGAAATTAGATACAGGCCAACCATACCTGATAATGTAAAAAAATGGCAAGTGTTTGACAGTGATAATCATATCAACAATTTTTTAAACCTAGAAGAAGAATTTTCTAGCACTAACGTAGATGGAGATATAGTTAGTGAGTTTGATCCAACAAATCAGATAGAAACAGACATTTCAGCAGAAAATGCAACTCAAATGCTTCATCCAACGAAATTTACCAAAGAGAAAATACAAGATCTTAAAGAAACAGATGTTGATGAGATTATTGAAGGAGAATCTGAAATTATCAATTTGAAAGACAATCATTTGCCCAAAGGATTAACTCCTTTGGAAGATCTCTTTGATTTCAACGATATTCCAAAGAAACCTCAGATGGAACCTCCAAAAGCAGACATTGAAGACTACAACATAGGAACTAAAGAAAATCCAAAAGTGGTAAAATTATCCAAATCTTTGCCCCATGATCAAAAACTTAAGTATGTTGAACTAATCAAAGAATTCTAGGATGTTTTTGCCTGGAGCTATGAAGACCTAAAATCTTATGACACCTCTGTAATTCAACATACAATACCCCTCAAGGAAAATAAAAAACCATTCAAACAAAAGCTCAGAAGAATCAACCCTGTACTGCTTCCTTTAATAGAAAAAGAAATCAAACGAATGCATGATGTAGGGATAATTTCTCCAATCAGATTTTCAGAGTGGGTGTCTAATTTAGTGCCTACCAAGAAGAAAACAGGAGAAATCAGATTATGTGTTGACTTAAGAAATGTAAACAAGGTTTCTTTGAAAGATAATTACCCTTTACCTAAGATGGATCATATTTTACAAAGAGTAGTAGGTGCTTCTAGGATTTCACTTTTGGATGGGTTTTTAGGTTTTAATCAGATTCTGGTTCATCCTGATGACCAAGAAAAGACTGCATTTACAACACCATGGGGTACATTCAAATATGTTAAAATGCCATTCGGACTTAAGAATGCAGGGGCAACCTTTCAGCGAGCAATGGACATAGCTTTTGCAAAAGAAATTCACGATTTTCTGGTTATATATCTAGATGACCTCACTGTGTTTTCTAGATCAGATCAGCAACATTTGAGACAAATGTTTTTAAAATGCAGAAAGTATGGTATTTCGTTAAATCCTAAAAAGTCTTTGTTTGGTCTAGAAGAAGGCAAACTGTTAGGCCATATCATCTCCATAGATGGCATCAGAATTGATCCTGCTAGAGTAGAAGCTATTCTACAAATACCCCACCCCAGAAATATGAAAGAACTTCAAGATTTCTTAGGAAAGATTAACTTTTTGAGAAGATTCATATCTAATTTGGCTGAATTTATTAGATTGTTGAACAATATGTTAAAAAAGGATTCAAAGGTTAAATGGACAGAAGAAGCCAAACAAGCATTTGAAAAAATTAAAATGGCTTTGACCAGAATACCAGTCCTCACAAGTCCTAAGTTCGATAGAGACTTCATAATTTTCTCATTTGCATCAGAACACACTATAGCAGCTGTTTTACTGCAAAAAGATGATCAAGGATGTGAAAAACCCATAGCCTTTTTTAGTAAAGCACTCAGAGATGCACCTCTAAATTACAAAATCATGGAAAAACAGGTTTTTGCACTTGTGAAATCTATTAAAGATTTCAGAATCTATATACTGTACTCCCATGTAATAGCTTATGTGCCAAATGTTGTTGTCAAAGACATCCTGACTCGGGAAGGAATTGAAGGCAAACGAGGTAAATGGATAGCTAATATATTGGAGTATGATATTGAAATAAAACCTACAAAGCTTATAAAAGGACAGGGATTGGCTAAACTCATGACCGAAACAAACTTTCAAGCCCTGGATATTAATGAACTAGATAATGAACAGGAGATGGCAACTCCAAAAATCAGCCAGGCCTTCTTAGAATCACCTTGGTATGCTGATATAATTCATGTATTATTAAACCTCCAGGCTCCTCCAGGGTTATCCAGAACAAAGAAAAGGTTTTTAAAGATGAAAACTTCAAAATTTTGTATTTTAGATAATGCTCTTTTTTGGAAAAATCATGAATGTATTCTATTGAGTTGTTTAATAAAAGAAGAAGCTGACAAAGTTCTCAAAGAATTTCATGCAGGGGACTGCGGTGGACACCTTTACTGGAAATCAACTGCAGACAAAATCCTAAGGGCTGGATATTACTGGCCAACCTTGTTCGCTGATGTAAAGAAGTTTGTCACTGCTTGCCACAAATGCCAAATTTTTGAAAGCAAATGGAAACTATTACCCCTACCCTTGAGACCAATTTCCACTGAAAGGCCCTTTCAACAATGGGGTTTGGACTTCATTGGAGAAATACATCCTCCCTCTTCTGGCCAACACAAATGGATTCTTACAGCCACAGACTATTTCACCAAATGGATAGAAGCCATTCCTTCTAGACAAGCCAATGATGCAGTGATTATAGGATTCTTAGAAACCAACATATTGTCAAGATTTGGCTGTCCTAAAAAGATCATAACCGATAATGCTGCTGCCTTCAAGTCCAAGAAAATGATAAATTAATGTAACAAATACCATATCACTTTAGGCCATTCCACGGCTTATTATCCTCAAGGTAATGGTCTAGCTAAGTCTTCCAATAAAAGCCTGATTAATATTATTAAGAAATTGTTGGAAGAGAACAGAAACACTAGCACAAGAAACTCACAAATGCACTATGGGCAGACAGACTTACTACAAAGAGATCTATTGGAACTAGCCCTTATGAGTTAGTCTATGGCATGGAGGTTGTGTTTCCTACATCTTTGGGAATTCCCGTAATGAAATTATTGCAAGAAGCTCAGGTGGAATCCAATGACATTCAAAGGAGAATAAATCAGACCATCCATTTGCAGCAGACCAAAGAAGAAGTGCACCAAAGGACCCAAGTGTTGCAAGAAAAACTCAATAAAATATTTGATAAAAGGACCAAAGCAGAAGACTTCTACCTTGGAGACAAAGTTCTAAGGTGGGATTCCAGGAGAGAAGACAAAGGAAAGCATGGGAAGTTTGACTTCTTGTGGAAAGGGCCATTTATCATCCAGGCATTGCAAGGGAACAATATTTACTTTCTGAAGAACCTGCATGGTACAGAAACAGGACCAGTGAATGGTCGAATGCTGAAACATTACTTTGATCCAGTTTTTTAAAGTATTCTGACTCTAACACATACATACTATATCCTTGATAATGTCACAGTTTGGATTGGGTAATAACTTGCTACATTTGAAGCCCGAAGAGAAGGCCCTAAGCTTCACAAGTATGATGTCATATATACAATAAAGCAACCAGCTGAAGGAAATTTCAGAGCAAAGTCAGAGTTATTCAGAAAGCCATCTGACCTGTTGTTCTTGACTTTCCACCAGGGAAATCCATCCCCAAGTGGAGCCACTGTTATACTCCTATACCAATAGGTGTCATATTTCATGATTGACTTGATGAGCTCTGTAATATGTTCATCCATTTCCTTGTTGCAAAGGTTTTCCATATTATCAAAAAATCTAAAAAATGTAAAGAGGGTATGCCCTAAAAGAAAAATCAAAGAGTAAAAGGAATAAAATGGTAAAAAAAGTGAAAGAAATGAATCCTAAACAAAGAAATACCAGGAAAGTGTGCAAGTCCAAAATGCCACTACTTTTTCATTTTCTGTAAATAAAACATTGTGTGCAGCTTGTTGAACTTTATGCCACAATTGATGAATGGCCAAACAGCTTAATCTTGGCTGGTTCATGTTTGAATTTCCTGTTTTAGAGATAGAGAATAAAAATCTGACCAAACTGTTTAATCTTGGCAGATAAGTAGATAGGTAGAGAAGCAAAGGAGCTCAACTGTTAAATCTGAGCCCTTGGATGTAATAAGTGCAGACTTAGGTAGGCTTGTCATGAAAAGAAAAAGAAGTTGATGAGGGTTTGCTAGTCTAAATGCACCCAAAGAAAGAAGGAAAAAATGCTAGGCAAAGTAGGCAAGGTAGGTGGATTGGTGTTGCAGAATGACACTTGGGATAGATTTTGTCTCTAAAAGTGTTAATCTTATCTCTATCACAAGTGCATGACGAACATTGTACCTGATGCAGCTCAAGCGAGGCAAGGTTTCATAACTAACTTCCCTTCATATTTTTCCCCTAAGTCATTTAATAATTTCCCCCTCAAAATATTAAGAATTTGTTCTTAATATCACTAAAAAGCCACTCCTTCCATTTTCATCAAATGCCTAAGTAAAAACCCCATTTTACTTAGGAAAATGCACAAATATCATATAAACCCCTTTTTCCCACTACAACTTAAGTTTTAATGCAAAAAACATTTTAACTTAGTGCTGGTTCATTTCAAAATTCATATTAATTTTTAACATGTATTATATATAAATCCCTATAATTTTTACCCATCCAGTAAATATGTAAATATAAAATATTAATATCCCCACCCCGGTTGAAAAATAACCATAAGCATGTTCTTTTGGAATTAAAAAGTTTATTTGAAACTTATTAAGAACCCTCCCCACACACACAAAGGGTTAATTAACCTTCGATTAATTAATAACCAACCATTTCCCACGAACCAATAAAATTATGCTCGATACGATAAAAACATCGTTTATTTGTTTCAGACCCGCAGTGTTAACCTCCCACCATCTCCATAGCGCGTCTGCCGTCCGATCTATGCTTGATCATTCAATATCGCAACCCACCTATGACCGATGTTTAACCCATTAGGGACTGACGGTTTTGGCACCCGTACTCTGCCACGTGTCACGCTCCCAATGTGCTCGCTCCCTCCCCGCCCGAAACCGCTTAGCCCCAAAAGCGGTGCGGGCAAAACCGCTTACCACCGCCCTCCGCTGATGTCAATCGCCACATCACCCCCCGCTGACGTCATTTGCTGACGTCCTTCGTCCTATGCTGACATCACCCTCCACGTCCTCCGCCACGTCACCTACCCTCGTACTCCTGCTTACGTCATCCGTCCTTCAACTCAAAAATTCCTGCCAAAAATTCATTTTGTCAATTAAAAGGGTAAAAAAGGTCATTTTTGTTGTATTTCTCTGTGTATCGCGCTCCAGTCATAAAATCAACTGAGGTCGCATTTCCAGTTTCAGACCAGAAAGGCTACATTGACGAGCTCGCAGACTGTGCCGACCTGCCATTTTACAGTTTCTTCCTCTTCAAACACGGTTTAAACCAAATAGAAGGACTTCCGAGCCTGCAGAAGAAAGAAGTGAAGATATTCAGGGATATTTGTTACCCTAACCAGTGGACCTCCAGAGACATGAATTTGCCAGAGGAAAGATAATCAGGAGACACGTTAGCTGTTTTCTTTTACCAGAACACGATGGACAGTGATGAACAGAGGAAAACAAGTCAAAGAGTATCAGTTCAGCATTAAAGAGTATCAGAACAACATTAAAGTATGTCAGAGCAGAATTAAAAGCAGCAGAGAAGAATTAAAGAAAGCAGATCATAATTAAGGAGCTCAGTTAAGATAGGCAGTCGGCGCAGAGTTATTGCAGAGGACAGCTGCAAGCCGAACCCTAAAGGCCTGCCCCCAACACAACATCAGTTAGTTGTTTCTATTTTACTTGTAAACTCTTATTAGTTAAACCTAGATATTATCTCATAGCTGTAATGAGATATTTGTTGTACAAATTTGTAGTATAAATACCCCCTCCATTAGAGTATTGGGGGGGTGTGTGGATTCTTAGACTCTACTGTAATATTGAAACTTTTAGAATAAAGAGTTGTTGGAATCAAACTGTTGTTTGGCCTACTGGATGAAGGATTGAAGCAGAGGACTTGTCACAGATTTCTTGAATCAACCACTGGATCAATAAGTCCCCTATATCTTGTGTTTTACAATTTTCTTGTTTATTATATCATCTGTGTTTCATAATCTGAATGATAAAGAAAAGGTTAATTTCAGAATATGCTTGATTGCACTCTGTTTTCAGTCTTTATTATTCTTTGTGTTTTCTTCAGAATTAGAATAAGTAGTGAAATCTTAATTGCTCCTGTTTCCTAATTCTTTCATGTTGGTTATTTGGTAAAGAATACTTAACTGCTCCTTATCAGTAATCATCCATTTTCCCTCTTTCAATATGTTGAAGGATTCTTAACTGCCCTTCACCCATTTGAGTCCATTCCATCAGTTTCCAGTCTTTATTTGTTCCCTATTTGACTACCTTGCTCTGTGAAACCATCCTCTGTTAAGAAACCAAATCCAGAAAGCTATCTTCTTTGACTCCATTAGCCCAATGGACTGAACTGCTCTGTTTTATCTCACTGTTCTATTGAATCTCACCACCCAAACTCAAAACAAAAACCCTTGAACTTCATAACTAGCCTAATACCTTTAAAAAACAAAGTTAAATCATAAAGAGAGAGCCCTCTCTGGATACAGATTGGCTAGATTCTGTATCTGAAAGATTGGTCTGTGGTTACCTCGGCATCCTTCCCTTTCTTACAACTTTAGGGAAAACCTCAGTGATAACATCTCCCACCCTCATTGCCCCTCCCTTTACCTTCCTCCCTACTCATACCTATACCTATTCTCTCACCCTCATTTCCCCTCCCTTTACCTTCCTCCCTACTCATACCTATACCTATTCTCTTATGGTTTCAATGGAGAAACCGAAAGTGTTAACTATTTAAGTCTATTGAACCTTATTGTCCACTATCACCAAATGTGTTTATGTTTATTAGGGTTTATCTTCGAATCCCGCCACTTTCAAACTCGAGATCCGTTGTTTTTCAAATCCTTTTACAACTACATTAATCTCAATCAATAAAGAATAGTTGTGTTCGCATATATATATTTTACCAAAACCATAAGTGTTGACAAAAGCGTTTTGTTCATTAATGTCCTTTTGTCACCCCATTTCCATTTGTTCTTTCAACAAAAGACCCGTGTGATCCTTTTTAATATAATACATATAGGGCCTATAGTCCCTAGTTTATTAACTTAATTCACATTTATTCTAAACTTAATGTCAACTTTATATGGGGTATATATTAAAAATCATTATCTTTGACTAGATAGAAATAATATAATGCACCTAGCCAATTAAAAGGGGAATTGGAATTTATGTATTAAGTGAAAGGATGTTTATAAGGGTGTTTATATATATAAAATCTGAGTTGAGTTTGGATAGTTAATATAATCAATGAAAGAATGATTTGTGTGTAATTATGATGTGAGATAATAGCGATTCATATAACGATCTTATATGAATTATGAAAATTTTTAAATAAAAAAATGTTTTGTTTTATTATGAGATGTTTTTATTAAGATGTATTAGATTTGAATTAATTTTTAATTATAAAATATTGTTATAAATATTGGGAGTAGTTTTTAAGTGTGATTTTTTGGATTTTCTTGTGGATTTCTAGCCGCAATTTGGCGAAAAAAATTGTGTCCAAATCTTGATTTGTGTTGTTTAAATTGGATTTTTGAATGCATAGATAGATTCAACACCCTCAAAAACCTCTAGGGCACTTCTATTGTGAAGGTTTCACCTATCAAACTAGTGATTTCAATGAATCCCTATCGGATTCTAGATAAATTAGATCAGAAAATAAACCAGAAAACTCTCCAAAAAGTCACACTTAAAGACTACACATAAATATTGCGTTGGATTTGATGTTTGGCTTAACAATTTTTATCTCTACAATTCATTTTCACTTATAACTTTTTTTATAAAATTTAAATTTTAAATAATTAAATCAATACAATCTAATTCTTTTTTACCTATAAATTCAAGCAATAATTTTTATATACTTATTTTTATCTCAAATTATTGATTACTAGTATAGATATATCTTAAGTACAAATCTAGCATGTGCTTAGAGGGATCAAATCTCTTCAGGTGCATACATCTTTTAGAGTGAAAAATTTGAGAAAAAATTTGCATCCCTCTCATCCCTTGATAAATTCCAATGAATTTATAGTGATTTTCTCTCAATATATATACAATGTGTAATTTTTCATTTTTTGAATTGTATTTTGGAATGCTATATAGAGTACTTAAGTTAAACTTATAAGTCCAAAATATCTTTATTAAGAGAACTTGACTAACACAAATATACATGAAAATTGAGCAAAACATAAAATAGTGAGATTTAAAATATAAAAATTATACATCTTCATCACATTCAAAATTTAAAATAATAATAATATTATTAATTACTTTATCTATCAAAAGTCAAATTGATATAAAATTATATTACTTTACAAATTGATCCAAACCACCTAACTTTAACCCTACATGTATGTTCAAACGACTTATCGCAAAGCAAATTCTAAAGAATCCACATATGAATGTTCTCCCATGTACCATACAAGCTAAGACTATGCCCATGGTCCATCCTACAATTCCATTTGCCTCCACTCCTCCCCTTTCGATCTCGACAAGTATAGTATGTATGCATGCAATTATTCCCAGAGCCGAAATCATCGATATATCTCATTATCCCTAAAACTAGCAATTGCTCCTAAAGGTGCAAAGGTACACCGAAGGAATAGAAGATTTGGGAAGTTCATCTCGCCACCAACACATTGTGGAAGGCAAGCATATAAGGTTTTCTTAACTCTCTAAGGCAAGCCAGATAAACACAACCAACAACAGGAAGGGACATAAAAAAATGTAGGTTGATCCATAGGCAATTTACATTTTTGGGCCTACATAAAAAATATATTGTTACAGATCCAAATCATCGAAGTATTTGAGATCACAAACAAGGGGTTGGAGGGGAAACGAACTAACCAAACTGGAAAAAGGTGATTAATAAAGGATCTCCCTATGAATTCAAGAGGTTAAAAGGAAGGTCATTCGTTCCATCACCTAAAGCTAGGAACCTCCCCTTGCTCATTAGTTGGGAAATCTGGATAGCTAGGAACTGCACCATCTTTCAGGACTCCAACCCCCATTGGCCATCCATCATAGCCAGAACTATAGCCAACTACAATGCACTACTCGAGGATGAGGCCGACTCTCCTCCCAGAACTATCATCCCTAAGGCCATTGATCACTCACAACCCTGGGCATATTTTGATGGATCGACGCAAGAGACAGGGTGTGGTGGTGGGGCAGTACTATATATTACAGATTCACACTTCTATCATATTCAAATGGGACTTGGAAATGGCACAAGTAACTATGCAGAGCTCATCACTGTAGAGCCTCTAACTTACACCTCATCATCCACTATTACCTACTGTTTTTCATCACTTACCTCTCTCTTTTGCCTCATTTTCATTGTAAAACCACCCAGATCATTACATTAGATGTCATTAAGCATGATCAAGTGAGATTTGCTAATGTGTGACTGTTTTGTTTAGATTTTGACATATTTACAGGCATTCCGCAGCCATCTGCTGATTCCGCAGCCATCTGATGATCCCGCAGCCTTTTTGTTAATCTCAAGGTTCCACGTGTCATTTTGCCAAATGAGCCACATGGGCACTTAGGAATCAAGGTGCTCGAGGTTCCTGTGCTATTTGTTCAGCCATCCACGTCATCTGTACCTCCGGTCAACAAGGGTCAAGTTACGGTCAACAAAGGCAGCTTAACGGTGATGCGTAAGCTGTTGGGTCACGTCAGTTCAAACGGTGACTTGTCCGTGTTACGCGGGTTGTGGGGGACATAATCCAACTCTGGATTCAATGCCCATAACGACCAGAACCTCCAGCTCATCCACGCAGGCTTATGACGTGTTATTGAACCTTAATTACGCATGACAGTTAGTTTATTTTTCAATTTTAGCTGTACGCATTAGGCCATCTTTCAGATGCCTATAAAAACTTGCGTCTGCGTACGCTTATGTTACTTTTTAGTTGTTGTGTTTTATGAACTTGTTATAATTTTAGCGCATTCCAAGACTCTGTTTTGATAGTGCTGTTCTAGCACTCTTGACTGTAATTTTCTGCACATGGAGTAATAGAAGCAGTGCTGTTCTGAAGTTTTCAATACCTTGAGTCTTCTTTGGGTTATATGAATGGAGGGCCCCTGTTCATGTTAGCCTTGTATAGTATTTTATGCTCAGCATTTCCTTATTTTTATTCAGCATTTCCTTTTCTTGACACATGTACAGCGTAATTTACTTTCATGTTATTTCATTTACAGCCTTTATTTTAAGCTGATCAGCATTGTTCTTTTGCAGGTTTTTAACCCGGGATTGCTTGTGTGTTGTGTATTTGCTTTATACCTAGTGGTAGTTTCAGTTGACAGATTCTAAGTTGCTGCCTTTACTTTATTTTCATAGCTGATTTTTAGTTTTATTTCTCAAAGTTGTCTGCTAACATATGAATGGTCTCTTTATTATAAATTGTCTATCTTTTAGAGATCAGAATACTAATAACTTGTAGCTGGATTTGGGTACTTTTTAGACTAATCTTTAACTACTTTCTAATCGTGCTTTACACAGTACTATGTGTTAGAGGCAGAGAGTTAGAAAGAGCAAAACATTACAACTAGTCTTTAAAGTAGATTTTTCTCATTTTTTTATCATTTCTTAGACTTATCTTTAGCTACTTCCTAATCGTGTCTTACACAGTACTATGTGCTAGAGGCAGAGAGTTAGGAAGAGATAAACATTATCATTGGTCTTTTAAGTGATTTTCTTACCTTTTATTTGCAGCAGCATGAATGGTGTCTAATGCCATTAGAAAGTGGTTCTTTGCTTTCAGTTCATTTTAATTTATTTATTTCCTTCAAGCTTTTCCTTTTCAGCAAGTAGTTAGAAACCACTAATCACACACCCTCACTCATCTAGAATTCACCTTACACACACTTTCACTCATCTGTTTATAATTATCACTCCATCTTGGGAAGATAAAATTAACCACAAACAACACCCCAAACGACAAAAAGCTCTAAGAGGTTGCTTAAGTACATATAGTACACCTTCACTTCATCAGCTTACGAGCCCCGGGTTGACAATTAATGACATCAATTTAGGAACACTAAATTGACTAAACATTTTGGCGCCGTTGCCGTTGAAGTGAAATTAAGTGGCCATATTCTTAGAAAAAAAAAAACATAAAATTTCAAGGAAAGAAGTTGATAACCTATCGAAGTATGCTCTCCTCTTGCACTTCAAAGTGATCTGGAGGATCAGAAAAGAGAAAGTTATTGATTTAGTAGCTTCTTGAGTATGCTCTCTTCTTGCACCTAGAGTGACCTGGAAGATCAGAAAAAGAACTATTAACTTGACTTGAAGAAAATATAAAAAAATGACATGCATAGAGCTAGAGATTCTAGGGGAAGGTTTTTAGCTAGAGTTCGAAGTTCAATTTTTACAAGTCCATCTGCTTCAAGGGATAGACAAGAGACACCCCCCTTATCTCCAACCGAAACTCCTAGTCCTAGAATTCCTGGAATTCAAGAGCCAAGAGTTGACTCTCCTACACCTTTTATTGAGTTTGAACTAGGAAGAGACTCTTCTCTTTCTCCTACAGGAAGACCAATTGTAATTGAGGAAGTAGAATCACCTGAAGAAGAAGGAGAAATCTCTTCTCATTCACCCTTTGTAGAGGAACCAGAAGATTTTGAAATCCCTAGGAGAATCATCATGGCAGAGGAAGAAGGAGGTGGTAGAGGTAGAGGTAGAGGAGGAGGAGGAAACAACAATAATAATGGAGGAGGTAGAGGTCCCATTGGAGGAGGAAATAGAGATGGGGATAATTCATTTGGGTTTCCCATTGTTAATGAGGATTCCCGAGCCACTATGAAAAACATATCACCATCTGTCCTCCCAAACTTCCATGGGTTAAGAACTGAGGACCCTGAAACATTTTTGTTTGAATTTGAAGTTGTGTGTCGAACTTATGACTATCTGGATGATACTCAGAAACTCAAATTGTTCCCCTCAACATTAAAAGATCAAGCTTTGAAATGGTTCATGGGGTTACTCACTCAATCCATTAGGACTTGGGATGAAATGAAACAAACCTTTTTGGATAGGTATTTGGACTACTGTATGCCTACTAATCACAAGGACGAGGTATTTAAAATGATGCAAAAAGAAGATGAGAGCTTAGAAGATTTACTTGAAAGATTTCAATATAACTTGAAAAGAGCAAAAATGAGTAGCTTGGATGAAGAGACCTTAAAAGCCCTCTTATTAAAAGCCATTAGGGATGAATGGATAGATATCTTAAACATAATGGGGAAAGGGGATATTTCTCAACTTTCACTCAATGATATAGCAGAACTCTGTATCCATCTCTCAAGGGGCAAATCAAAAACTCAAAAAGGGCCTAGAGATCCTTCTCTCCTTAGAGCAAATAAATCTGCAACAGGATCAGTGAGTAGGGCTGAAATCGACAGTATGCTTGATGAATTTAAAACTGAAATCTTAGGGAGTCTTAGTGAACAACTTGATACCCTTAAGATTCACAATAAACAAAAAGCAGAAGCTGAGGCTTTGGCTATCTTTTGCCCGAAGTGTAGAAAGAAACATGCTTTAAGGGAATGTCCCTTAGATGCACACGTTGTGGAAACATGTGTAATTTGCTCAGAAACTCATGAGACCAAGGATTGTCCTTCAATTCCTGGCCTCAAAGCAGTCTTTCAAGAGGATCCATATACACTTGAATCTCTCTGTTTTATTGCAAGGAGACCTTGGCAAGGACAACAGAATCAAGGGTTTAACAACTCTATGAATTCTCAATCCCAACCAAATTGGAATCCTTGGCAACAACCTTGGCCTCAACCTCAAAATGCTTTTCAAGCATGGATGCAAAGCTTGCAAAATCCTTATGCGAGACTTGCTCAATTATATCAATATCCTCCATCATTTCAGAATCAGCAAGCCCCACAACTTCCAAATCAAGGTCAACAACTATCATTGCCATACCCTCAACAACAACAACCTCCTCCACAAAATCAAAATTCTCAACTCTCCCAGCAGAAATCAAATCAACTTCCCTCTCAGCCATTACCAAATCCAAATAATAGGAACCCTCAAAATGCTTACATGATGGAAGGTCAACCATTCCCTACCTATATGGTTGTTCCTCTCAATGAAGTACAACTCAGATCAGGTAGAATCCTAGACCAACCTGCTACAAGTGTTCAACAACCAAGCATTTCTGAGGAAGAATCTCTCAAAGTCAATAAAGGTTCTGAAGTATCACTTCAAAACCAAAATATCCAAAAATAAAAAGAAAAAGAATCAACCTCTACAACTCCCATAGTTGAGCAACCTACATCTTTAGCTACACCTCCTTTTCCTGAAAGATTGCAAATTGACAAAGGGGTGGAAAAGAAAATTTGGTTGCCTGACTATAGCTTTCTAGATGAATTGAAGAATGTCTGTATCAAGATCCCCTTGTTACAAGCCATTAAGGAAATTCCCATTCTAGCAAAGACAATAAAGGAGTTGAGTTTGAAAAAAACAGTAAAAAGAACCAGAGATACCAAAAGGATACATCTAGTTGGAAAAATTGCAGACATTATGATGGGTAAAATTACCATGCAAAAGTATGTGGATCCCGGTAGTCCTATTGTCAAAACTCATATTAATGGGGTTGAAATCCCAAATACTTTGATTGACTTAGGAGCCGCTATCAACATCATGAGTAGACAGACCATGGATCAGTTAAAGCTTCCTAACCTTCTCTTTACACCTACTTTGCTGCAACTTGCAGATAGATCAATCATTAAACCTGATGGTGTATTGGAAGATATTCCAGTCTCTCTAGATTCTTGTGAATATCCAGTTGATTTTATGATTTTAACTCCCAAGAACAATCTAGGAGGACATCCTCTTATCTTAGGAAGACCTTGGCTAGCAACAGCTGATGCCTTCATCAGTTGTAGGTCTGGGGACATGTATATATCAGATAGTAATTCCACCAAGAAATTCAACTTGTATCCCCCAGCAAATGCTATAACAGAAATAGGAGAAGATGAGTGGGTTGATGATGAGGATTCTATTCAACCTGTTCTAACCATCTCTGAGATTAGTGAGGATAGTCAAATTCTAAATACATTAGAAAATTTTGAAGTATCTTTAGAATATGACTCTACACATTTTCAAATAGATGCAGACATTGAATATCTCTCCTCTAGACAGATGTCTCTCTTCTCAATGGAAGAGTTTGGTAGTTCTGCAGTTGAAATCCTTCCAGGAAAAACATTGAACATTAACAAAAACTTGGAAAGACCACAACAAGAAGAATTAATCAAACTATTACAAAAACATTCCACTGCCTTTGCATGGGAATACACTGACATGAAAGGAATCGATCCTAAGACTTGTATTCATCACATCTATATTGAAGAAAACAGCAGACCTATTAGGCAACCACAAAGAAGGATGAATCCAAACCTTAGGGAAATCGTGAAAGAAGAACTTCAGAAATTGCTCAAGGTAAACTTCATTTACCCCATTTCAGATAGCCAATGGGTTTCTCCCTTGGTTATAGTGCCCAAAAAGAATGGTAAATGGAGAGTTTGCATTGATTATCGAGAATTGAACAAGGCAACCTTAAAGGATCATTTTCCTCTACCTTTTATTGATCAAGTACTAGATACTTTAGCGGGTAAAAAGTATTTCTCATTCTTGGATGGTTTTAGTGGGTATAATCAAATTCAGGTAGCACCTGAAGATCAAGACAAAACCACATTTACTTGTCCTTGGGGAACTTTTGCCTACCGAGTACTTCCTTTTGGATTGTGCAATGCACCAGCTACATTTCAAAGGGCTGTACTAGGAATCTTTTCAGATCTGATTCATGATTGTGTAGAGGTATACATGGACGATTTCACAGTTTATGGTAATACATTTGAAGAAGCTTTGGAAAATTTGGAAAAAGTACTGGTAAGATGTAAGCAAACAAATCTTTCTTTAAGTCATGAAAAGTGTTTTATGATGTTTACTGAAGGGATTGTTTTAGGACATCATATTTCAGGAGATGGGATTAAGGTTGATAGATCCAAAGTTGAAGTCATCTCTAAGTTACCTGTTCCAAATTGCCAGAAGGATGTTAGAAGTTTTCTTGGGTTTACTGGGTATTACAGAAGATTTATTGAAAACTTCACTAAGATAGCATCTCCTCTTTTCAAATTGCTTACTAAAGATTGTGAGTTCAAATGGGATCCTGAGTGTCAATCTGCCTTTGAAGCTTTAAAGACTAGAATATCTGAAGCACCCATCTTAAGGGGGCCAAATTGGAAACTCCCTTTCCACATTTCTACTGATGCTTCAGATACAGCTCTAGGAGCTGTTTTGGGACAAAAGGATTTGATCCCTTATGCCATTTATTACACAAGTAAGAATTTGACTCCCACTGAGTTAAATTATACTGTTACAGAAAAAGAGTTCTTAGCTGTGGTACATGCAATCAACAAGTTTAGACACTACATAACCGGCTATGAAACCTTTGTCCATACTGATCACTCTGCCATAAGATATTTAATGAACAAACCTGTCACTAATGGTAGAGTTACAAGATGGCTTTTACTTTTACAAGAATTCAACATTACTGTGTTAGATAGACCTGGAAAGCAAAACACAGTAGCTGATTTCTTGTCTAGAATCCAAAACACTAATGAAGATTCTCCAGTAGAAGATAAGTTTCCAGATGAATACTTGTTTGCAGTGACTACCAAGACTCCTTGGTATGCAGACATGGCTAATTATCTTGTTACAGGAAAGCTTCCTCTACACTTATTTCCTAATGAGAAAAGGAAAATCATTCAGGAGAGTGCACATTATTCTTGGATTTCTAATGAATTGTTCAAAACAGGGCCAGATTGTATAATCAGAAGGTGTGTTCGGGAAGATGAAATGCCTGACATCCTTAAGGCATGTCATGATGAACCATGCGGCGGGCACTTTGCTGACAAGAGGACAGCCTATAAAATCCTTTCTCTAGGATATTATTGGCCTTCTCTCTTTAAAGATGCAAAGCAGTATGTTAGAAGGTGTGACAGCTGCCAAAGAGTTGGGAAACCAACTCCTTCAAATGAAATGCCTCTACAACCTCAAGTATGCATCGAACCCTTTGAGAAATGGGCTCTAGATTTCGTTGGACCAATTAATCCACCATCAAAGCAAAAGAAGTATATACTGGTTTGTACTGACTATGTTACTAAGTGGGTAGAAGCGAAAGCATTACCTTCTGCCACTGAAAATTCAGTTGTTCAATTTCTTTTTGACGATATTTTCACTCGTTTTGGTGTCCCAAGGGAAATTGTGACAGATCAGGGCAGCCAGTTTACATCTAAATTGATGGAGAAGCTGATGGAGGAATATAAGATCAAGCACAGAACATCTACTCCATACCATCCACAATCAAATGGCCAAGTGGAATTTACCAATAAAGTTCTTCAAGGCATTATCACCAAGACTGTTCATCTTCATAGAAGAGATTGGGCGGAAAGGCTTCCTGAAGCCTTATGGGCCTATAGAACTACATGGAAGAACACAACAGGACATTCTCCCTATGAACTTGTTTATGGGAAGGAAGTCCTTCTTCCTATTGAGTTCCAAATCAAGACCTTCAAGATGGCAGTCCAATTGGGAATGAGCCTCTCAGAAGCCCAAAAACACAGAATGGACCAACTGAATGAGCTAGATGAAATGAGACAAGATGCAATTCTAAGGACCGATCTAGTTCAGCACCAAAGATCTAAATGGCATGATCGTCATATCAAAGAAAGAAAGTTTCAGAAAGGAGATTGGGCTCTATTGTTTGATTCAAAGTTCAAAGACTTCAAAGGAAAGTTTCAAACTCATTGGCTTGGGCCATATGAGATTGATGAAGTCTTTAGCAATGGAGCAGTTCGAGTGAAAACTATTGATGAATTTCATACTCCTCTTATTGTGAATGGCCATCGCTTGAAGATCTACCAAAAGCCATTCTCAAAAGAAGAGTTTGTCAAGTTGTTTAAAGAAGATTCTGCAATCAGGTTGGTGGAGAAGGATTCTTCTCCTCCATCAACCTAAGCTTTGGTTTTTGAAAAAAAAAAAAAAAAAAAAAAAAAAAAAAAAAAAGAAAAAAGAAAAAAAAAGAATAAATGTATGAGCCTGAAAACCAATCTCTGATTGGCAGTCTCATGCAGAAAACCTGAGGTGAAAATCAGGGTCACCTGACACCTCATGTTTTCTAAAAAAAAAAAAAAAATTCTCTCTTTCTTCCCTTATTCCATCTCATTTTCATCATTGCCACCATTTCATTCATTTTCACTCCACTTCATTTTTTTCATCCATCCATCCATTCACTACATTCCATTCCATCAATAAAGTCATTTTTTTAGATAGCTAAAGTTGTTTTTGTGCAGCCGGAGGTTACCACTGCAGTTTCCGCAGCTGTTTGGCAATTCTGCAGCCATTCAGCCATTCCGCAGCCCTCTGCACCTGCATAAGAAAAACACAGTCTGTTTGAAAAAAAAAAAATTTACAGTTCAGAAGTCATCAACAATAAATGGGAAAGAGTCATGCAACAGCAATAAATCAATGAAGGGTTAGTGGCAAATCATCAAAAGCAAATCCAAGCACGGATCTGAGGTATGATTTAAAATCCTAAACTTACGGTTATCTCATTTTGCAAAGTTTTTTGGGTTATGTTTATTTGCCACTTAATGTAATGATTACCAGTTTCTCCCATCATGCGACCATACATCCACGTATCTCCCAAATCTATCAGTCCTTAGGTATCACGATTTTGAAATTCAATTGCGGCTGTTCTTCCACTGAGGCTTTCGTACCTAAGTGACGTAGCCTACTGTACTACGTCTCTCTATGACATAATCCCGCAGCCAAGTGTAAATCTACGCCCGAAACCTAAGGACCTAACCGTTTCTACTCATCATTTCATAACCCTTCTACCCTCCTACGCTCATATCATTCCATTCACGCTGTTTCATTTCCACGCTGTTTCATTCCATTCACGCTGTGCTCACTACGCTGCCACCATTAACCATACTCTGTTTTATTCCTCTCTGCTAATTCTGATTACCAGTGAAAGTCTGTTACGGCTGTATCAAAAGACCGTAATCCTCTGTGTTAAGGCCGTAAATCCACTGTGTCAAGGCCGTAAATTTACTGTGTTAAGGCCACTATTGAAGCCGTGTTTTAGAACAGAGCCGTAGAGCCAATGGGGAAACTCTTAAGGGCAGAACTAGAGGGTTCAAAATTTCTGGAGGGATATCCTCAGGTTAAAGAAGCGTTGCAAAAAGCAAACTGGCTACAATGCATCCAGAAGTTCAGAGGTTACCACAAAGAGGTTACAAAGGCCTTTGCACGGTCCTTCAGAGATAAAGATAATCAAGTGGAGATAGGGGATTTAAAGTTCACAGTCACTGAGAGCAGCATAGCACAAGCTACCTCACTCCCACAGACTGGAGAAAGATGGTTTAAGAACCGGTCAGTTCAAGATCAACAGTGGAAGCAAATCTTAAAGAACCCAGGTATGGATACCAGCATCTTTACAAAAGGGATTCCTGTTACTTATGTCAAGGAAGAATGGACAACTTTACTGTTATTAGTGCAAAAATTCTTTACTTGTGAGGGAAGGTTTGGAGTTTTATATGTTTACCATGCCAAAGTCATGATGCATTTCTTAGGAGATGATATTAACCTTCCATATTTTCTACTCTCAAGTCTTAGAAAAATGTGTTCAATTGTCCAAAGGAACCCAAGAAACATTGAATCACATCTGTATCATCATGGTCTTGTTAAGATGCTAGTTGAGGAACAGTTAAAATCAAAAAGAGAAACCTGGGAAAAATTTCTTGTGAGAAACCATTTTGAAGAAGCAGGAGAAACCTCTGTGCCTAGAAAGAGTAGAAGAAAAAGAAAAGAGGCTACCCCTGAAACTGTTGTCCAAGAGGAAACTGTCCAAGAACAGATTGAAGAAGAAACTGATGTACATCATTCTGAATATGAAGTTGACCCTGAACCTGCTGTAGACATTAATCAAACAGCCCAAGGAATCATCACAGAAACCCTTGCAGAACTTGTCCAGGAAGTTGCTCAAAAGAGAATAGAGAGAAGGAAGAAACAAAAGAAAGATAAAGGCAAAGCTGTAGTCCAAGAAACCTACCTCACTCCTGAGAATTCTAGTGAGGAAGACACTCAGCCCTTAGCTCAAAGAATGGCCAAACTCCATGAAACTGCCCTTTCCAAAAAGGTGGAAAAACAGAAGCAAAAGGTACAAAAAGAAAAACAGAGCACTACCACCGTGAGAAGGAGTAGAAGGATACAAGATAAAGTAGGGGCCACAAAAGGTAAAAAGTCACTCATTATTGACTTGAGCACACCTGAAAAGGTTGCTACAAGTCCTCCACACGCTGAGTATGTTGAGACTAGTCCTCCACGTGAGGAGAGTCCTTTTGAGCATGAACCTGAGCATGAACATGGATCTGAATTTGAGCATGAACCGAGTCCAAAGAAGTCACCTGAGGTTGACCCGGATCAACAGAAAGTTTATAATTATCTGGAGACGTTGGAGCAAGTAGCTGCTGGCCCAAGCAATGTTCAACCTTTGGAACAACAAGTTCACTCATTAAAACAGGAAATTTTTGAGATTGAGGTTCTAAATCGCCATATCATGCAAGAAAATGAAAAATTGAAAGAGCAAGCTAAATTGGATAAGATGATCCAAGATAACACCATGCTTCATATGGGCCTGTGGCAAAAGGAAAACAAAAAGCTCAAGAAGAGATGCAGGAAATTAAACAGAGCTTTGATCAATTTAAAATTCAGATGTCTGATGAAAAGACCAAGAGTCAATGTGGCCACACAGAGGAAGAAGAGGAGATTAGATGTCTTGGCAGAGGCATCACAGCAGGTTGATTAAGCAGTGTTTTTGCATGAGGACATGCAATGCCCTCGTAGTGGGGGTATGTAGAGCCTCTAACTTACACCTCATCATCCACTATTACCTACTGTTTTTCATCACTTACCTCTCTCTTTTGCCTCATTTTCATTGTAAAACCACCCAGATCATTACATTAGATGTCATTAAGCATGATCAAGTGAGCTTTGCTAATGTGTGACTGTTTTGTTTAGATTTTGACATATTTACAGGCATTCTGCAGCCATCTGCTGATTCCGCAGCCATCTGATGATCCCGCAGCCTTTTTGTTAATCTCAAGGTTCCACGTGTCATTTTGCCAAATGAGCCACATGGGCACTTAGGAATCAAGGTGCTCGAGGTTCCTATGCTATTTGTTCAGCCATCCACGTCATCTGTACCTCTGGTCAACAAGGGTCAAGTTACGGTCAACAAAGGCAGCTTAACGGTGATGCGTAAGCTGTTGGGTCACGTCAGTTCAAACGGTGACTTGTCCGTGTTACGCGGGTTGTGGGGGACATAATCCAACTCTGGATTCAATGCCCATAACGACCAGAACCTCCAGCTCATCCACGCAGGCTTATGACGTGTTATTGAACCTTAATTACGCATGACAGTTAGTTTATTTTTCAGTTTTAGCTGTACGCATTAGGCCATCTTTCAGATGCCTATAAAAACTTGCATCCGCGTACGCTTATGTTACTTTTTAGTTGCTGTGTTTTATGAACTTGTTATAATTTTAGCGCATTCCAAGACTCTGTTTTGATAGTGCTGTTCTAGCACTCTTGACTGTAATTTTCTGCACATGGAGTAATAGAAGCAGTGCTGTTCTGAAGTTTTCAATACCTTGAGTCTTCTTTGGGTTATATGAATGGAGGGCCCCTGTTCATGTTAGCCTTGTATAGTATTTTATGCTCAGCATTTCCTTATTTTTATTCAGCATTTCCTTTTCTTGACACATGTACAGCGTAATTTACTTTCTTGTTATTTCATTTACAACCTTTATTTTAAGCTGATCAGCATTGTTCTTTTGCAGGTTTTTAACCCGGGATTGCTTGTGTGTTGTGTATTTGCTTTATAGCTAGTGGTAGTTTCAGTTGACAGATTCTAAGTTGCTGCCTTTACTTTATTTTCATAGCTGATTTTTAGTTTTATTTCTCAAAGTTGTCTGCTAACATATGAATGGTCTCTTTATTATAAATTGTCTATCTTTTAGAGATCAGAATACTAATAACTTGCAGCTGGCCTTGGGCACTTTTTAGACTAATCTTTAACTACTTTCTAATCGTGCTTTACACAGTACTATGTGTTAGAGGCAGAGAGTTAGAAAGAGCAAAACATTACAACTAGTCTTTAAAGTAGATTTTTCTCATTTTTTTATCATTTCTTAGACTTATCTTTAGCTACTTCCTAATCGTGTCTTACACAGTACTATGTGTTAGAGGCAGAGAGTTAGGAAGAGATAAACATTATCATTGGTCTTTTAAGTGATTTTCTTACCTTTTATTTGCAGCAGCATGAATGGTGTCTAATGCCATTAGAAAGTGGTTCTTTGCTTTCAGTTCATTTTAATTTATTTATTTCCTTCAAGCTTTTCCTTTTTAGCAAGTAGTTAGAAACCACTAATCACACACCCTCACTCATCTAGAATTCACCTTACACACACTTTCACTCATCTGTTTATAATTATCACTCCATCTTAGGAAGATAAAATTAACCACAAACAACACCCCAAACGACAAAAAGCTCTAAGAGGTTGCTTAAGTACATATAGTACACCTTCACTTCATCAGCTTACGAGCCCCGGGTTGACAATTAATGACATCAATTTAGGAACACTAAATTGACTAAACAATCACTGCAAAAAACCTCATACAATTTGCAATTCAAAAAAACTGTCATAATCTACAAGTTTTTGGTGACTCAAAAATTGTCTGCAACTGGATTAACGAAACATCAACATGTCATGCATACACATTGTGACACATTTTGGATGAGGTGCATAGATACATCACATATTTTGACAATTTTGCTTGTCACCATATCTACAAGGAACGGAACACACTCGCTAACAAACTTTCCAAAATAGCAACGATCAGGCCATGCAATCTCTGGATGATCCAAGAGCAGCGAGAAGGAGAACAGTACTAGTACTACCACCGCTCGTACATGGACCATGCAGCACAGGCTCAACAGGAGCCTGAAATCATTTGATATTTGACTGTTTATTTCTGTTTATATTTATTATGCTTATACATAATCAACACATGTTTTCAGGAATACTCTCTGTGTAGAGTAACAAAATTTTGAGTTTATTTACACATCACTCTATTAAAAGACAGTCTCCCTATGTGGAGCACATATTTTTGTTTATTAAATCTTGGACAGGCACACAAACACTAAATTATGCATATGCTTATAACATTTACAACATGTAATTTTCCTTTCTTAATGGAAATTAGGATTTTTCCAAGGGGAAAAAAAGAGGTTAAAAGGAATATTGTCGTGTTTGTTCACCAGAATGCATAGTTCCCCTATAACAACATCTAGTGTTTTGTTCGTGATCACAATGCAAGTAATTAAAAAGTGTGTATGGTCTAGTTACCTTAATAAATCCTACCCTTTTAGACGCTTTGGTTCTCCCTTACTTATTATCCCAACACTTTCTTCCCCTCAAAGCTAATATGTTAGCTATGCTTAGGTTTCAATATATATATGTTACGTTTAGATTCCGATACGTGTATCTATGTAATTTATGGTTTATTTATTTCAAATGGTTTTCTTAAAACCAAATAAAGGTAACAGGTTCTGAGCATCCTTGCTAGGGCACTCACCGGGTCAAAATAGGCATCCCCGAAAGGGAAATAAGTGTTGGAGGGCATGAAGTTGGAGGGAAATCATCCATTGAACTATGAAAGAAATGGATTTTCTGATTAAAGTGAAATAGATTTGGACCAGTGAACAATAGTGCACAAAATAATAATTCCATATTGGTAGATACGATCATTGAAGTTGTCGCATACAAATGGGTGTATTGATAAGTTGTAAGTTGGCATGGGACATAATAATAAATGTTGGTGAGAGAGACACATGGAAAAATGATAATTAATATTATGATTCATTCACAAGGGTTCCCTGTCACACAATAAACAATTATCACCTCCTTCTCTTCCACGTTTTTTTCTTCGTGCAATGAAATCCAGCTAGAGAGAGTGACACCTGTATGTCAATTTTTAGCTTCCAATTTTACCTATCTCTGTAGAACATGAGAAAGTTTGACATATTTGAGTTGGAAAAAATTGTGAACAAGAAATTCATGAGAGCTCTCAAGGCCATGAAGTGATCTGATTTAGAATATTAGTTTGCAGCGCTAAGATCTTCCTCGGATTATAAACAAAATGCTTTCATTGTGCTTAAGGATTCATCAATTTTTGCAAGTGAAATGAAGACTTTTTATGCTAATTTTATGAGAAATTTAACATAAATCAGAAACTGAACAACAACATAAACATGTATATAACATCATCAAAAACACATTACAACAAGCACATAATAAAGGAGTTCACCCCTCCTGAGCTACGTCTCCTTGGTCCAGCTTCCGATGGCTTGGGCCTCTCTATTATGCTCAAAAGTGTAAAAATATGTGTTTACAATGCTGAAATTCTTCTAAAACCTACTCCAATGAGTCCAAAATGTTCAAAAATGGCTATCTAGACTCTTTTTGCAACCAATTTGGTAGAAAACTGAAAAAGTTATGACTTCCCCTTATTTTCAGATTATTTGCTCCACAAATTGCTCCACAACCGACAGGAACCCACAATTTCGCTCCAAAAATCTGCTAACCGAGTGAGAATTTTTGCCGCACGGTGGGCCATAATCCATCGGCACCGAATGTCCATCGCAAATCGTAATCGTCAGAGTCTTGCGGTCTTATGGATTGTGAACCAGGCGGGCGATATGCGGTTGCAATTCGACGGACCTGGCATAACTCTTAATTAGAGCTTATAAATGTATCATGTCTGGGATCCTTTCACAATTAACAAAGTACCATGGTCTTGTATATGCGGGACTTTGCACCGTGTTGTGATTTGTGATTGCAATATCACATCACAACCTAAAGCTGTCGGGGCCGATTCTATAGTGTTATGCGAGATGTGCGATCACATTGCAACCGGTACCTACCGAGGGCCGATTCTATAACATCTCCCTTCACCAATGTATGATTTACGAAATGTGGGGACAAATGGCGACCTGCCTCTTGGTGCCTCCCGATTCGCTGATGGAACTTGCCACCAATTTTGCCATGTGAGCAAGTCAAACCTGAACTTTGACTTGCTCTAAGTTCTGCATACGAGCTCGGATTTGAGCGTTGTTCACACAGTTGGAATCAGAATGACGAGCTATTCTATCTGAAGATAAGTTTAATAAGATTCTGACACTTTGATTTTGGAGCCTAATTTTGAGCACCTGATCACTTCTCCCCACTGGAAGCCTTTTGGACCCCAAAAGGATCACATTCAATTGTTCAACAAGTGAGGGTACAGTTCCCTCACCTTTCCAACCTCTATCCATTTGGATTTTGAAGGAACTGTACCCTTGAGCCCCACTCGAAGATAATCAATACTTCCCCTTTATTATGTCCTTGTTCTTCTGTCAAGTATAGTGTCTCGCTGAAGCACATCAAGAAATTCTGGAGAAAATTCTTTAATAGATGGAATTTGAATATTCTCTCCTTGATCTTCAACCAAAGGAGGCTCATACAACCTTAAATTCTCAACATTAACAACATCATAAATTTGTATATATGAAGGCAAATCCAACCTAAAGCCATTGTTACCAATCTTTTCCAAAATTTTGAATGGACCATTTCTAATTGGTTTGAGCTTTTTACCTTCTCCTTGAAGCCTCTCTTTGTTAATTTGAAGCCAAACTTCATTACCAACTTGAAACTCGTGATCTTGACAATGCTTGTCGTGCCTTGCTTTTTACTTGCCTTTGGCTTTTCTCAAGCTATTCTTGAACCTTTTGGCATACTAATTGTATTTGTTCAATGAACTTTCTTGCTTTGTCTATGTCACTATGACCTTCAATAGCAACATCTTTGCCAAAAATAAAATCCAAAGGAGATTTAGGCAAGTATCCCATGCATGCCTGAAATGGAGAAGTTTGAGTGGAAGAGTGCTTGGCTCAGTTATAAGCATGTTGAATATAGTGAAACTATTCATCCCACAACTTAGGATGTTTTCTGCAATACCCACGCAGAAGATGTATCACTGTTTTGTTCACTACCTTTGTTTGACCATATGTTTGTGGATGAAAGGTTGTACTCTTTTTCAATTTGGTGTACATGAATCCCCACAAGCTTGACCAAAAATTCCCCATAAAGCGAGAATCTTGATCACTAACAATGGATGTGGGAAATCCAAAATGCACTGAAACATTCTGAAAGAATAACTAAGCAGTTTGTTCAGCTGTAACTTGCCTTTTACATGGAATCAAAATACACATTTTGATGAACCTATCCACAACTACATACAAATAATCATGTCCTCTTTTTGATAATGGAAGACCTCCTACAAAATCCATAGAAACACTTTCCCAGGGTCGTGAAGGAATCAGAAGTGGTGTGTACAATCCTAACTTTCTATTACTAGGCTTACTGATTGCACATAATGAACATCCCTTAATAAAATGAAACACACTTTCAAGTATACGAGGCCAATAACAATACGTCTGTAGATGTGCCACCATCTTACTTACACCGAAATGACCAGCAATAAGAGAAGTATGTGCCTCTCTTATGATGTCAACTCTTTCTCCCTGTGGAATACAAATCTTGCCTAGATGGTACAACAAGTTATCATGCAAATGATAATCCAATTCCTCTACTTGGTTACCTTAACTCAAGCTTGCATAAACATCTTGAAAGTCATTATCTAATGCATATTGCTCAATATAGCTTTCATGTAAAACAAAATTATGCTTGAGTAAAGTAGTTGCACTAACAATCGGCCTAGAAAGAAATCATCAACTTTATTGTAGATACCTTTCTTATACCTGATTATCAAGTGGAATTGTTGAAGGAAACCCATCCATCGGAAGTGCCTTGATTGCTGGAAATTTGATTGAGATTGCAAGTATTGCAATGGCTGATGATCAATGTGAATGACTGTTTCCTTACCCATCAGGTAGTGTTTCTATTTTTTCACACTTTGCACCAATGCGTACAATTCCTTGTCATATGTAGGATAGTTAATCACTACACCATTAAAAGTTTCCAAATGAAAACAAATAGGCTTACCATGTTGCATGAGGATTGCACCCATAGCGTAGTCACTAGCATCTGTCTGAATCTCAAATGACTGTCTCAAGTCTAGAAGTGTGAGTATGCTAGCTGTACTAATCTTTTCCTTCAGCGCATCAAAGGCCTTTTGTTTTTTTGCCTCCCCACTGAAAAACCTTTTTCGCACTGATCAATGCATGCAAAGGAGCTGCTATAAGAGAAAAATTAGCAATGGATTTCCTCCAACATTGGGCTGCTCCCAGAAAACTCCTTACCTCTGAAATTGTCATGGGCCTTGGCCAATTTACAATGACATCAACCTTGGATGGATCTATTTTCAACTCACCTCCTCCAACAAGATGACCCAAGTAAACTAAAGATTTTTTTCCAAACTAGCACTTTGAAATCTTAAGATACAACTGTTCTCTTTTCAAGACATCAAGTACTTTTCTTACATGCATGACATGTTCATCACTGGATTTATTGAAAATTAAGATGGCATCTAAGTATACTATGACAAATTCATCAAGAAATGGCCTCAACACATCATTCATCACACACATGAATGTAGCAGGAGCATTACATAAACTAAACAACATAACTAGCCATTCAAACAAACCCTGTTTTATTTTGAATGTTGTCTTCCAAATGTCTCCTTCAACTATTCTAATTTGATGGTAGCCACTTCTTAAGTCCAACTTAGTAAAATACTTTGCATCTTTCAATTGATCCAGTAAATCATATATTCGAGGCAGTGGGTAATGGTTCTTTACCATAATTTTGTTCAATGCATGAAAGTCCACACACATGTGCCATGTTCCATCCTTCTTTGGCACCAAGACAATAGGTGAACCACAAGGTGAGGAAGATGGTCTGATGATCCCTTTATTCAACAACTCTTGGATTTTCATCTTAATTTCTGCGCTTTCCATCACTGACATCCTGTGCATGCCAATTTCAGGAAGAGGACAATCTTGCTACAATTGTATCTTATGTTGGATTCCTCTCTTGGAAGCTAATCCATTTGGTTCCTGAAACATCTCATCATATTGGTAACTACGTCAACCAATTCATATTTCAAATTTGAATCACAACCTTTAAAAGCTTCATTATCAACGTCATTTTTGGGTTTGATCATGAGGAGCACAAAATTATTGCTTGAATTCACTAGTCTTTTCATCTGCCCTGCATTAACAAGCGAAAGATTTGTTTTCTTGTTGTGAGCTCTCACAATATATTCTACTCCATTTTTTAATAAATGATGTTTTTTTTCATGTCTATGGAAGATAGCTTTTCTGTCATAAAGGTACGAGTTGCCCAGAACTATGCCACAAATATCTAATGACACAACGTCAAGCTCCACTTCATCTATGAATTTTGCAGTAATGGAAAATTTCAATTTACACTTTCTCGTTACCTGCAATTGCGCATTGTCACACACCCATCCAAGTGGATACGGTTTATGATGTGGAACGGTTTCCAAATTTAAACTTTTGACAATGTTTTTAGAGATAAGATTGGCTTGAGAGCCGCTATCGAACAACGTATCAATATTGTCGTGTTTTGATATCACCGTTATGTGAAAAAATTATATTCTCCTCTTTCCGTCGAATCTGAAGAACTAGTGTTGGCAATGGATTCTTTTCCTTTTAACCCCATGGCTGTGATTTTAGTTTCATCACCCGAATCGGATCCCAAATCATGTTGAGTGGTTGCAGTTGTTTTTTGTTTTCCCTTGTTGTTGTTTCTTTTTGGTCTCATTTCGGGATGAAGCTTCCAACAATGAGATTCATCGTGACCCTCTCTAGAGCAATGTTTAGATATTGTTTTCTCTCCTTTTTTGATAGACGCATTTTTCTTTTCCTTCCCTTTGAAAGCCTTTTCTTTTCCTTTACTCTTAAATGGCTTTTTACTGCCTTCTTCTGGGGTGATTTTCCCTCTTGACTCAAGATGAGTGGCTTGCAAACACACATCATCTAGATTATTGGGATTAAACATTAAGATAGTATGCCTAAGGTAACTGTGTAAACCCCCTATGTACTTCAACAATGTGTCCTGTGATTGCGAATCTACACCTAAAATCAAAGACATTTTTCTGAATTCTTGGCTGTAATCTTGCACATTTTGATCTTTAAGCTGTCTAAATTTATGCCAATTCATGATGGATTTCTGCATATAATCTAGAGGGTATAATTGTCTTTTTATTGAAGCAATGAAATCATTCCAAGAAATTGAGATCTTACCGTGTTTTTTAATCTCTTCTTGGGTCTTTTTATTCCCACCATAATAGTGTTGCACCCTCCATTCTCAAGGAAGCTAACTAAATCTTTATGTCATCCTCTTGAAGGTTTGTAATCCTACAATAAACCTCCAACTGACGAATCGAAATATCAAGCTTCTCTGCATTCACTTCACCATTATACATGGGTAACTGAAATTTAACATCAAGTTTTAAAAAAGGTGATTTACCAGTTCCTTTTGAAGAATGATGATGAGTATGAGTAAGGGTTGTGTTAGTGGAAGAGGGTGAAGATGCTTGTGAAGAAGAAGATGAAGAAGATGGTGTAGAGGGTGGATGTTTGTCTCCATTTCCATTCTCCTTTTCCATTACCTCCTCCTAAAGAGCCTTCTCTGTTGGGAGGTTTAGAACTTTCTCCTTGCCACCTGGTATTCCTCTCTTCATAGAGGACCTTCACCATTTCTGTCATATCAAAGAAATCCTTTCTAAAGGTCTTCTCATCTTATGTCATGTTTGTAGGTTCTCCTTCATGAGACATGATCTCTGGAGTCTCAAATGCAACTTGAGGCTGAACTGGTGTTGGATATTGTGGCAACCTTTCTCTCCTTCTCCTTAACCCAACCTCAGGGATTCCAACCAGATTTCCTTCACCTCTTTTGAGTTTTAACTTTGTAATCATGACATAAACTTGCAAACAATTAAATCCTTCTTTCACAAAGCAAACCTAGTGCTCTGATACCAAATTTGATCTGATTTAGAATATTAGTTTCCAGTGCTAAGATCTTCCTCAGATTATAAACAAAATGCTTTCATTGTGCTTAAGGATTCATCAATTTTTGCAAGTGAAATGAAGAGTTTTTATGAGAAATTTAACATAAATAAGAAATTGAACAACAGCATAAACATGTACAGAATATCATCAAAAACACATTACAACAAGCACATGGTAAAGGAGTTCACCCCTCCTAGGCTACGTCTCCTTGGTCCAACTTCCAATGGCTTGGGCCTCTCTATTATGCTCAAAAGTGTAAAAATTGTGCTCAAATGCTTCTGAAACCTGCTCCAATGAGTCCATAATGTTCAAAAATGGCTATCTAGCCACTTTTTTCAACCAATTTGGTGGAAAACTGAAGAATTTATGACTTCCCCTTGTTTTCCCATTATTCGCTCCACAAATTGCTCCACATCCGACAGGAACCCACAATTTCGCTTCAAAAATCTGCTAACCAAGCAGGAATTTTTGCCGCGCGATGGGCCATAATCCATGAGCACCGACTGTCCATCGTAAATCACAATCGGCAAAATCCTATGATCTTATGGACTATGAACCAGGCAGGCGATATGCGATTGCGATTCGACGGACCCGACAGAACTCTTAACTGGAGCTTATAAATGTATTGCGTACGTGATCCTTTCGCAATTGGCGGAGTACCGGGGTCTTGTATATGTGGGACTTTTCACCATGTTGTGATTTGCAATTGTGATATCACATCGCAACCCAAACTTGTTGGGGCCGATTCTATAGTGTCGTGCGAGATGTGCGATCGCATCGCAACCCGATACCTGCGGGAGGCCGATTCTATAACACCTCCCTTCACCGATGTGAGATTTGTGAAATGGGGGGGGCAATGGTGGTCTGCCACTTGGCGCCTCCCGATTCGCTTATGGAACCTGCCACGTCATCCAATCCTGCCATGTGAGCAAGTCAAACCTGAACTTTGACTTACTCTAACTTCTACATACGAGCTTGGATTTGAGTGTCGTTCACACCGTTGGAATCAAAATGATGAGCTCTTCGATCTGAAGCTAAGTTTAAAAAGATTCAGACACTTTGATTTTTGAGCCTAATTTTGAGCACCTGATCATGAAGTGTATTGGACTTACAAGAAATGATGTCTCTCCAGTCCTAAAGCCTTGAAGGTATACTTGCATTCCTCTACTGTGTTTGTAGTCACTTTATAAAATGACTGATGATTTTTCTGATTTTCCTTGCTAGCTTGTATCTGGCTTTAAATTACCACCACATTGCCTTCTTCCTCTTCTAACAATTATGCCTTGCATTTATTGAAACTATGCTTTCTTTCCTTTTCTTTCTCGTTTATGTAATTATTGTCTTCTTCCCTTCTCTCGCTTCTATGTTTTCTACCATTCATTTATAAGCCATATACCCATTGTTTCCTTTCGGCTCCTGCTACTGGAACTTTGTTTCACTAAAGTCGTTGGACCACGTTCTTCCCAAGGACTCAGTCACAATGAAATTATTCCACTAGAACAAACTTTTCTCTACTCTACGTAGCTGAGAGAAAGTTCGTTGAACCATCTAGCACCATCAAATGCAGTTGAAGGCCAAGAAAATTTGTCCTTGTTGATCAAATAACTAGCTACACATAATTCATTTTTTTCCCCTCTATGACATCCTTATAGCCATCCATCAACTTGTCCCACTTCTCCCTACATTGTTTCCCATCCCTCTTAATACCCCGTCTCCCCAACATCTCTGTAAGCCCTTCCCACAGAGCTTCCCTCCTCGTAGAATTTGCAAACCTCCCATCCATCTCACCTCTTAATTTAATCAACTACAAAACCTTACCCCCCTTCCAGTTCTTGGACCGTTTCTTTGGCCCACTTCCTTGGCGTAGCGTATTGGAGGCAGAAACAACATCGCCATTAGCATAATTTCCCATGGTAGTCTCCACTGTAGTAATTTCCTCCCTCTCTCCATGAAGCTCCTGCACAAGAAGAATCATTGCATTATTGAAAACATTTTTGTGACCCCTCTCTTCTGCCTTCCATTTCTCTTCCCTCTCCCGCCTCACTTGCTCTCTCATCTTCTCTTTCCTCTCCAGTGAATCTAGCAACTCCTTGAAAAACCTTTGTTGCCAAGTAATTACTATCGAATAATCATTGCCTCAAGCAGGTTTTCATTGCTTCGGTATCAACAATTGGGACATACTTACTGCACCATTTTCTCTTCTTGAAATATGACTTTTCCAATAGAAAATCCTCATCATCCTCATTTGTGCCTCGATTCTCATACATTTCCCTGCCGCAAATTTCCAAATGTTGAGAGTTCAAATTATCATTATGGGAAGAATATCCTTCCTTCTTGAGGTTTTCCCTACGCACGCATTTTCTGGAGAGAAAAAGATGGAGATCCTAATAATAAGGGTTATCGTTCCTATTTTTTAAACCCTCCCTAACATCTTTATAACCTGCCATTAATATCTCCCATTTGTCTCTCCATTGTTGGGTGTCTTTGAAAGTTGTTCATTTCATAGAGGCTCAACTATTTCATCCCATATTTTTGTCTTTTTTCCACTGCGAGAAAACCTGGGCTCCAATTATGTTCGAAGTGTTGAGAAATCTAAAGGGCGATAATTAGAGTGATTTCTTTTTCTTTGATAACTGCTTGTGATGTCTTTTTACTTATCTTACTTATTAGCTTCACTTATTATTATTATGTTTGTGTATCATCAAACAACTACCAAAAATAATAAGAACAATAACACAAAATATAGGCTGCAAGCCAAGGCCAAAACCTCTCCACTTGAGAGGAAAACCCGCAAATCTCTTCTATTCCTTATAGATTCTTCAATTAACGAATTCCAATACCTTTATACCAAGACCAATACCCTCGAAGACCAATTCCAACCTTTCTAGATGATATGCTTTCCTTGTCCAAGTAAAACCCGGTCAAATCTCTTCCAGTAGCACAACTTCGACCTCCAACTATAGAATTTCAGCCTCCACTGAAGACCTGAAATTTTCGACCTTCTTGCAGTTGCTACCACATGTGTGAGCTTATTTTAGCCTCTCAGTACTTCCTTATACCTTCGATTGGCATTCTCTGACTTCTGGAGCTTGAGGATGGCTTCTTGTGACCTTCTTGCCTTATCTTTTTCAAGATCTAACTTGTAGAGAAAAACCCTAGATCTCCTACAAAAACCCTAGCCTTCCTTCGCACGTTTGAGAGAGAAATAGCCCAAAACCAAGTCTTTTTCGTTGCTTTCTTCCTTTTCTTCCTTCGCTTGAATGAGTGAGATATGAATGTGGTTCAAGGAGGTTGATTTTCCTCCTTTATTTAGGCCTCTCAAAGGTGGATTTGGCTCCTCAAATTATGTCGACTTGCAAGTTGTCAGGCCGACTTAATCTTCGAGGGTATTTTGACACTTTTAAGGACAAAAATCATTTTCTTTACAAGTACCAATGTGCCTGAAGGGGTCTTCAACTTATGACAATGACTCTTTTGACTTCTTAACCTAGGATAAACCCAAGAGGCACTCAATGGTGATTGACCTATAAAATAAAAGACCTTGAGCATGAAACCCATTCTCCAATAATAATAATAATAATAATTTTCTTTCATTTTAAAATTTACATTTATCAAAAGTACATTTCATATTTATGAAGACCAAACATAGTTACACATTTTTAAACACTCCCTCTTGTTTAGGGAGTTATTCATAAATGGTACATGGACATTCTCAATCTAAAGAGATCTCATAAGAAGAGTCGGATTGGTAACCCATTTGTTTATCATGATAACAACCAACATTGTGATATATCAAGGCCTTGACTAACAACTCTATCTCTCCACAAGATCAGAGCACAATGTTGGAGAGACCAATGATTTATAGACACCATCATCATTATATCTCAAGGTACATACCCCACCGGAGTGTTCATAGAGTATGACCTTCCTTGGACTATTCTTATCTTAGATAGCTAGTCCTTAAAGAATATCGATCCACGACTACTCTTATCTTGGATGCCTTACCTCATCCTCAAAGAGCGCTAGATGCCAGATGCTTACCCAATCCTCCATTTTGTCTTCCCAAGTGAAGACAAGAATTATGTGCCTATCTCTCCCTCTTAACTAGGGAGGATACATCAACCAAACCAAGATTTTTTCTCAAATACACAAGCTTGTTATTAGGAAGAGATTTTGTTAATATGTCAACTACCTGATCATTGGTGGAGATATGTTGTAGCTACAACACAACATCTTGTATTAGCTTCTGAATGTAGTGACACTTGTTGTTGATATGCTTCATCTTTCCATGAAACACTAGGTATTCATAAAATCGAATACAACTAGTGTTATCACAAGGTATCAATGTAGGATCCATAGGTCCTTCAAATAGGTCAAATAGCAGCTTCCGGAACTAGACCTCTTCTTTGCTTACTTCATAGGTTGCAATATACTCTGCCTCAACACTACTTAAAGCAACTATATCTTGATTTTTGCTCATCCATGAGATCATGGAGGGTCCCAAACTGAAACATCCTCCTGTAGTGATCCTTCCATATTGCTCACTCCCCCCCCAGTCGGAATTTGTATATCCAATCAAGTGGACATCATTCCTCCTATCATATTTCAGGCAGTGGTGGATGGTTCCTTGTAGATATCTCATACTATGTTTTTTTGTTATCAAATGATCATGATTTGACTCCACTTGGAATTGACCGAGAACATTTGCTACAAAGCATATGTCTAGTGGATTATTCACCAAGAACATCACGAAGCCAATCAATTGTCTATACTTGGAAGGATCCACAGGGCTCGATTCAGAACTCCTTAGTCTTTTCAAAAATTTTATCATTTGGGTTGTCATTGGTTTGCAATCCATCATGTCAAACTTCTTCAACATATTAATCACATAATTTCCTTGACCTAGATAGATCTCTTTAGGTCCTTTCCAGACTTCTAGTCCCAACTAGTAGTGCATCAGCCCTAGATCCTTCATGTCAAATTATGTTGTTAGTTGCTTCTTACATTCTTCAATTTGACCTTCCACACTTGTCAAGAGAAGGTCATACACATATAGAATAATTATTACTGACTCTTCCTTCATCACCTTAATATAAAGGTTTGGATCAACAAAACTCTTTGTGAAGCCTAATCTTTGAAGGTATGCATTCATCCTAGCATACCATGCCATTAGTGCTTTATTTAGGCCATATAACACCTTCTTCAATATGCACACATATGCCTTTCTATATTTAACTTCAAATCCCAAGGGTTGTTCTATATAGACTTCCTCATCAATTCTGCCATTCAGGATGTAGTCTTGACATCCATTTGTTGGATGCTCCATCCCATCAATGTTTCCAAAGAGATTGATGAACTTATAGTTGTATGCCTTGTTGTCGGAGAAAATGTCTCTTCATAGTTGATGCCTTCTTGTTGAGAGAATCTCCTAGCCACAAATATTGCCTTATATTTGTCAATACTTCCATTTGCTACATGTTTGATATTGTAGATCCATTTGGAAGATACCACAGATTTATCTTCAGGCCTAGATATGATCTCCCAAACTCCATTCTTCATTATAGATTGATATTATTCATTCACGACATCCTTCCATTCTTGGTTATTGACAACTTCTTCTAAAGTGGATGGCTATGATTCTATTAGTTTTGTCATGTAGGTTGCATACCCAGAGTATCGTTTGGGCTTCTTGCTCTACCTGAATCTGACTTGAGTTGCTCCATGACTTTCTGCACCAAGTAGCGTAAAATTCAACCAGTTAGGTCTCTTTCTAGATTCGGGGATAACCACAGGTTGTATAGGTTCACTGGGACCTTCATCTTCATTATTTGATTCTTATTATTCCCTAATAATCTCTTCTTCAAATAATGGAAGTTATTCATCATTGGAGTCCATAGGGAGATCCTTTGATTTCTTGAATGCAATAATTTCGTCATATATCACATCTCAACTAACTTCTATTCAGTGTCCTTCCTTTATGTAGATCCTATAGGCATTAGAGGAGTTTCTATATCCAACAAATGTTCCCTTCATGCCTGATGGATCCAGCTTATTTGTTTTTTCTGTAGGTATATGAATATGGACAAGACAACCAAAAATTTGAAGATGATCTATAGTAGGTTTCTTCCCAGTGAATACTTCTTCAGGAGTTATGTTATCTAGTGACCTGTGGGGACTTCGATTTTGTATCTACACATATTTATTTGTAGCTTCACCCCATAGAAATTTCGGTAAGTCTTAATCATGTAACATTGATTTTACACTTTTTTCAATGGGTCAGTTCTTCATTCTGCAACTCCATTTTGTTCGGGATTATATGGGACTATCAGCTCCCTCTTAATCCTAGACTCCTTACAGAAAGATTTGATTTCCTTGGATGTATATTATCCTCCATTATCGAATCTTAATATCTAGATTCTTCTTTCTATAAGGTTCTCTACTTCATCTTTGAATTCTTGAAATTTTGTAAATACTTCATCCTTGTATTTAATTAAGTAAACCCAAGTCTTCCTTGAATTATCATCTATAAATGTGACATAATATAGATGACCTCCAAGTGATTGAGGAGTCATAGGACCACAAACATCAGAATGAATAAGATCCAATGTTTCTTTTGACCGTGAAGCATTGATTCCAAATGGTCTCTTGGTGTTCTTACACAATTCACATCCTTTGCATGCTCCTTCATGATCTTATTTTAGTTCGGGGATTCCACCTACTATTGAACTTAGAGTTGGAAGTGATTTTGAAATGGGCTGATTTCAATGTGAACCAGGGCTTGAGCAAGAGGAGATGTCAATCACTCTAGCATTTTATATGCTTTGAGTTTTTACTCCATACTACAAATTTTCCATCAATGAAAGCCACTTTATCTTCTAGACTTGAAATGGAGAATAAATTCTTATGCAAACCTATAGCAAATAGGATGTTGTTGAGATGAATATTGCCTCCATTTTCCAGTTCTATTGAGGTTGATCCAATTCCTTTTATGGGGTAGCTCATATTATATCTAAGTTTTATGAATTAAGAAGATTTTCCTTTTTACAATGTCTTTAGTTTCTTGTGATGACCAGTCATGTGTCTTGATGCCCCACTATTGATCACCCAAACGTTCACATCTTGGAATGTGCTAGTGAGTGCCGAGAAGAGTCCTTCATCCTTTGTCTTGGTCACTTCCTTCTTTGGAGTAAATAGAAGATTCCATGCTTCTTTGATACCTTTCTTGAGATGGTTTTTTTCCTTTTAACACTTCTTGGGAAACTTATTCAATGTAGTAGAGATCTCCATAATGCCCTTAGCAAACCTTAGCTCTCAAACGATGTTGATAAATCTAAAGGGAAATGATTAGAGTGATTTCTCTTTTTTTGGTAATTTATTGTGATGTATTTTTACTTATCTTACTTATTAGATTCACGTATTATTATTATGTTTGTGTATCATCAAACATCTACCAAAAAACAAGAAGAACAAGAACATTGAATATAGGTTGCAATCCAAGGCCAAAACCTCCCCACTTGAGAGGAAAACTCGCAAATCTTTTCTCTTCCTTATAGATTCTTCAATTGACGAATTCCAAGACATTTATACCAAGACCAAGACCCTCCAAGACCAAGTCCAACATTTCTCGATAATGTGTTTTCCTTTTCCAAGTCAAACCCAGTCAAATCTCTTCCATTAGCACAACTTTGACCTCTAGCTATAGAATTTCGGCCTCCACTGCAGATCTCAAATTTTCGGCCCTCCTACAGTTGTTTCTGCCACACGTGTGAGCTTCTTTTAGCCTCTCAAGACTTCCTTAGACCTTCACTTGGATTTCTCTAACTTATGGAGCTTGAGGATGGCCTCTTGTGACCTTCTTGCCTTCTCTTTTTCAGGATTGAACTTGTAGAGAAAATCCCTATATATTTTGCAAAGACCCTAGCCTTCCTTCACACGTGTGAGAGAGAAATATCCCAAAACAAAGTCTTCTTCATCATCTTCCTTCTTCGCTGCTTTCTTCCTCTTCTTCCTTCTCTTGAATGAGTGAGAGATGTGTTATCACAATTTTAGCCAATAGTTTTAAAGCCCTGACAGTTTCAGTGTCAACATCGACTTGTACAAAACAGGGTTAAAGCATTGACATATAGAATATCAACGTTAATGTAAGTTTTGAAAATAAAAATGTGCTGACAACCAGAGTAGTAACGCAAATTTGTAAAAATAGTCAGTTAAACGCTAACAGGAGTATCCGTGCCAAATGAAAAATTCAATTTTGTTTTATGTCTAAAATAATGCGCTCATGGAGCAAGCATCAACAAATACACAATAATCTATCAAGAGAGCGCTGATAAATTAGATGGTGATGTGACGTAATGGGTTTCTGGGTTCCATTGCTGAGAGGTAATTTTTGGTTAAAAAGTCATGATTTTACATAAATATTTTGTATAATCACCTATCAGGTTCGTTATATGATTTACTAGTTGCCACGTTGTCAAATCATTTACTTCAAATGGTAAAACATGTATAACACATGATTAACTTGTTGTATTTTTTATGCCAAAAGGGGACAAGTTGTTAGTTATCCCGAAAACCCGAGATCGAATCCCACTCACGCTTTTGATGCTAGTGTTTGACGGTGAAATCTATGGGAAAGAGCGGAAAACTACACAAAGGCGATCCCAAAGGACCCGACTTGCTCGAGTCTACCGAAAGATTCATCAATGTTTTCGAGAAGCAAGGTGGGAACAATTCTTCTTCCGATGTACAAGTTATCATGATGGAGTTTCCAAGGCTTTCACAAAGGGTTTTGATGGTCAGTGAGTTAATGTCATGGGAATATCTTTTCTTGTTACCAAGGAGGTAATTGCAGAGGTCACGGGCCTCCTTGCAGATGGAGAAAGAAGCTTCAAGAGTCATGTTTTGGCCTAAAATGATGTGTCATTTTTCCTGAAGGATGAGTATAAGGATAAGTGTTGGCATTCAGAAATACAAAGGTCCTGGTTGAAGGATGAATGGCATTGTCTCCTATGTATCACACAGTCTTACTTCACATATGAGGGACGCTTCAACCGGGTGAATTTGTACCATTTTTGGTTTCTTGCCCACATAGTAGGTTAGGTCAGGATGAACACTCCTTATTTTTTGTTGATGAGTTTGAAGCACATGTCTGCTAGGGTTAGGGCAAGACCCAATGCCTCTTCTCATTTCATATATCATAAAGGTCTAATTAAACTATTGATTGAAAGCCACTTGAGAAAGGTAGGTAGGACTTGGGAACATTTTTTGTTTTGGGGAGGGTTTGAAGAAAATGTAAAACCAAAAAGGGGCAGAAAGAAAGGAAGCAAAAAGAAAATTAAACAACCCCAAAACCTAGAACAAGGGACCTCATCCGTGCAAACCAAGAGTCAACAAAAAGTAGAATCAATTCCTCCTTTAGTTCTTGAGTTACCAAAGGTTTATACAAGGAAGAGTGAGAGGTTGAGAAAAACAAAAGATGCCCCTTCTCCCAATGTACCTCTACCTGCAAAAACAGAAGTCATTAAACAAATAGAGAAGGGCAAGGGAAAAATGATTGAGCCCGAGACAGAGAAGACACAAATTGATAAAGAACCCACCTTAGTTGAAATGTTCAGAGGTGGAAAAAGGCCTCATACAAGACCGTGGAATAAACTAAGATTGAACATTAAGCTAAAGAAAAACCCTGAGTTGGCAAAGGAGGTCATTGATGTAGACAAAACCCCTTAGAAAGACTTAATTATAAATAGGGAGGAGTCCACAAGCTCAAAGAAACCCAAGAAGACCGAAGGCTTAAGGAAAAAAGTTAACACATAGACTGGGAGGACTAAGAAACAAAGAAAAACTAATTTTGACATCCTACTGGAAGCAACCAGCACACTTAGCTAGTTATTTTGATAACACGGTCTTGATTACCAACTATTCACATGGAGTTTTGACTAAACGTCGGTAATTAGCATGTCAACAATTTTCACTGTTAAATTTTGATAAGTGTTGATAGTTTCATTGTCAACGCAATTTTGTATCTATTTTTATAAAAAAAGTGTTGACAACCAACTCGTTAGAGATCCTAGTCCTATCCTAAGTTGAAAGAGTATCAGTGGATTGGTCAGCACTATAAGATCAGGTAGTCTCGAAAGGAGAGTTGCATAAATAGATACCATTTTTAGCATGAGGACGAGGCACATGTTTTAGGAGGATAGGCAAGATACCAACGATTTTGACCCCTAATTTCTAGTCAAGATTTTAGTACACTATTATATTTTTAGATATAGATAATTATGAGATTATGTATTGTATTCGTGTATTAGATATGCACTCTTTATATTTAGAAATTTGTAATTAAGTAAATACTAGAAACCTGCTTTTAGTTTGTAATTTTTCTATAAAGACAAAGTCTTTAGAATGAAGAAGGGTTCGGTTTTTGTTGAAAAAACTATTGTGCTCTGTATATTTTGGGATATTTTTAATAAAGAGAACCGGAAACTACAACAAAGATTCATGTGTTAAGTGTTTTGAATATGTTTTTGTTGGAAATAATACTGAGAGGGGGGGTGAATCAGTATTATCAGATTAATCAAACTTTTTAAATGCTCAGAAACATATACGCTACTTCAGTTAAGTGAACCAGCGTGTACACGCTACTGTGACGAAGTAAAACAGCGTATAAGAAGAAAACTCACAATTTAGTTAGCTTATTCTTCAATTAAGTGCATCAGGACATTATTCACCACATTAACAGTAAACATGTGCAGTATAACAGAACAGATAAAAAAGCCACACACATGAACACCAAGATATAAGGTGGAAACCCAATGTGGGTGAAAACCACCTGCTGCAAGTTGTCTCTATCTTTCTTTAATATGAAACTTCAGTTTACAATCTTTTGTACTGGTGCAGCCTTATACCAGTACGCAGGCTACAACCTGCAGAAAGCTACAACCTTCTCTCGTTCTCCAAACTTCCTTGGAAGGGAGCTCCAACCCCCTTTGCTCTTGTACTAGCCAAGATACTAGTACGTAGGTGCTGACCTACAATCTTCCTTCTTTCAGGTATCACTTTTCATACATTTTCAGACTTGGATATTCCTGAAGCACAACATTACAATCTGAAGATCACAATTCATTCAATTTCCACAACAGATCATTGAAGCATAAAACAACCAAACTTTGAATCACTGAACCACTGAACCCTGTCAATCACCAGTTACCAGAACACAGAGCAGACTACAGAACTCTGCAATAACAGTCAGACCCCACTGTAAACCCAAAATCAAGCTTCAAAAGATATACGCTACTTTAATGAGCAAAACCCGCGTATACACGCACTTTTACCGAAGCCAACCTGCGTACAGATCTAAAAATAAACTTTCTCAATTTGCAGCTGTACCAGACATTAGTTAGACCCAGAATGTAACATTGCGACAATATGCAGATCTAGAAATACGCATAATCAACCATATCATGATAGTGCATTTCAAACCATTAGATCCCGATCTATCCTTAGATCTAGTCTTCCATCAACCGATGTGATCTCTCCTTGGCTTAGATCAAGCAACTCAGAACCTGCATATCAGATCTCTTTCTCTCTTAGATATTCAAGCCTTGTCGAAAGATAATTTTGCCTAATGATCTTCTTCTCCTTATATAGTCTTAGGCCTAGCTCAATACCAAGAGCCAAAACCATAGTAACACAATACCATCAACTTCAAAACTAGGGATCGACACGCCCGTCGAGACACAATGGTCCGAAATCATAGGCACAACTTCCAAGGACTAACCACCATGGACCAAAGATACTTTTCCACATACACGCGCTTTTTCTGAAACCAACTTGCGTGTACACGCGACTTGGGCTTAACGAACATGCGTATATGAACTTCCTTGGCATGCTGTACTAAGATCTGTCTTCTGATTAAGTTGCCATCACCTGTACCAACCTCTGAGCACCTGTACCATCCTCTGAGTGAGTTGCCATCAAGGACAACACTTGAATCATAATGCCAACAATCTCCCCCTTTGGACTTGATGGCAACCACCACACCAAGTCACTCTCCCCCTTTGACATCAAGGGCAAAGGGCTGTGCTCCCCCTGAGGACATGCTGATACCTCTGCTTGGCTGTGCTGACTCGTGCTCCCCCTGACAGTAGGCCAGATCTGCAAAAGATGTTCTTCAACAAGAACCAAGACTTATACACCATAAGGGACCTTCCTATCACCAAAAGACTCAATACATACATCCATAACATATCAGAAACAACCAATTATATTACAGCATTCATCCCAGGCATAGTGGGGAAACCAACATAGGCCGTTACATGACCTTGACACCATAAAAGAGATATGACAAGAGAGATACATGACATAGAGACAACAGATCTAGACCAAGACTTAGGAAAGGCACCAGCAGCATCTGATAAACATCTTGTTAGATCAGCAACCAGAATTTCTTTCTGAGCTCCTTCTCCTGAAACCAAAACATCTGAATGCCAACAATGCTTTATGAGACTTTTAAGCTGCTCCCCCTGAACCTGTGCCTGTTGCACTCCCTGAAACTGTGCCTGAAGAATTCTGACATTCCCATTGTTGTTCAGAACTCCAGAGTTTTCCCTTGCTGTTCAGAACTTCATATACGCGATTTGTCCTGTATAAAACAGCGTATGTACGCGGATATACTTTCTGCAACAAGCGTCCAACATATACGCGACTTACCCATCATGAAACCGCGTGTATACGCGCATATCCCTTCCGTAACCTGCGTATACCAACTTTTCTGTAGAACAAACAAACTTCAACAACAGGATGAAGCATCAACTACTCCCAGCTTTTGTCTGAGATATTCAAAAGTTTCCCTGGGCAGTGGTTTTGTGAGAATATCAGCAACTTGCTCCTTAGAAGGAACATACTCCAACTTGACCTTCTGCTCAAGCACTTGTTCCCGAAGAAAATGGTACTTGATTGGTATGTGCTTGGTCTTTGAGTGCATGACAGGATTCTTTGAAATGCTGATTGCACTTGTATTATCACATAAGATAGAGACAGGTGGAGTGCAAGTGATTTGAAAGTCCTGCAAGGTCTGCATCATCCAAAGAAGTTGTGTGCAACAAGATGCTGCAGCCACATATTCTGCTTCAGCTGTAGATAAGGCAATCGAACTTTGTTTCTTGCTGAACCAAGATACTAATCTGGAACCCATGAAGAAAGCACCTCCACTTGTGCTTTTCCTATCATCCACACTTCCAGCCCAATCTGCATCTGTGTAAGCATGAAGAGTGAGATCTGTATTTCTAGGATACCATAAGCCATAGTTTTGGGTCCCTTGAAGATATTTGAAGATTCTTTTGACTGCCTGAAGATGAGTTTCCTTTGGGTTGGCTTGAAATCTTCCAACCATTCCTACTGCATGTGTAATATCTGGTCGAGTACCTGTCAAATAAAGCAAACTCCCAATCATGGATCTATAAGTGGGTTGGTGAACTGCTGCTGATTCATCATTTGCACTGAGGCTGCATCCTGTAACCATGGGTGTACATACTGGCTTTGACTCTTCCATGCCATACTTCTTCAAGATCTGCTTGAGGTATTTGGTTTGAGACAAGAAGATACCTCCTTCATTTTGTTGGATTTGCAATCCAAGAAAATATGTCAATTCTCCAAGAAGTGACATTTCGAATTCTTTCTGCATAACCAAGGCAAAGTTTTGACTCATGGTCTCTTCATTGCTGCCAAAAATAATATCATCTACATAAACAACAAGAATTAGCAATTTGTTATTTTCAACTTTTATATAGAGATTGCTATCTGCTGATCCTTTTGAAAAGCCTTGTTGGTGAAGATATTTGTCCAACCGATAGTACCAAGCCCTTGGAGCTTGTTTGAGCCCATAGAGTGCCTTTTTCAATCTGCATACAAGGTTTGGATCATTCCCAAGAATGAACCCATCTGGCTGCTCAATATATACTTCTTCTTCTAAGTCTCCATTCAGGAAGGCTGATTTCACGTCCATTTGAAATACCTTGAAGTTTTGAAAGCTTGAGAGAGCAAGGAACATTCGGATGGCCTCTAGTCTTGCCACAGGAGCAAAGGTCTCTTCAAAATCTATTCCTTCTTGCTGTGCATACCCTTTACAAACAAGTCTGGCCTTGTTTCTAATTACTTCTCCATTTTCATTTAACTTATTCTTGAAGACCCATTTTGTTCCTATTACATTCTTATCTTTTGGTCTAGGAACTAATTCCCAAGTGTTGTTCCTTTCGATTTGCTCAAGTTCTTCATCCATTGCTTTGACCCAACATTCATCTTTGCATGCTTCTTTCACATTTTGTGGTTCAATGGAGGAGAGTAGAGCCAAGTAGCTTGAAGCTTCTGCAAGTGTCCTTCTTGTTTGTACTCCTGCTTCTTTCTGCCCCACAATCTGAGTTTCTGGATGATTCTTTTGGACATATCTGGATGGAGTCTTCTCTTCTATTCTTGTCTGCTCCTCTGGTTCTTCTTGAGATTCTTCTTCTTCTTGAGGTTCTTCTTCTTCATTATTTCGCCTTTGAGAGTAACCTTCATCTTCTTCAATGTCTTCATGATGAACTTGCCTAGGAATATATCCCTTCTCATCAACCACTATATCAATACTGTCAACAATTCTGCCAAGTCTTTTATTGTAGCACTTGTATGCTTTGCTATGTGGAGAATAACCAAGAAGAATGCCCTCATCTGCTCTAGGTTCAAGTTTGCCAAGTTGCTCATCAGTATTCTTAATATAACATTTGCTCCCAAAGATTTTGAAGTGCTTCACGGAAGGAGTTTTACCACTCCAAAGCTCATGAGGTGTTTGAGTGCTGTTTACTCGGACATTTGTTTTGTTAAGAATAATAACAGCAGCATGTGCAGCTTCACCCCAGAAGGTTGCAGGAGTACCTGATTCATCGAGCATAGCACGAGCCATTTGTTGGATAGTTCTGTTCATTCTTTCCACAACCCCATTTTGCTGAGGAGTTCTAGCTGTAGAGAATTCTCTTCTTATCCCATGTTCATCGCAGAAATCGAAAAATTCATTTGATGTGAACTCCCCACCTCTGTCAGATCTGAGGCACTTAATTTTGTGTCCTGATTCATTTTCAGCCAATGCTTTGAAGGATTTGAATTTTTCGAATGCTTCATCTTTGTGCTTCATAAGCCCTAACCAAACAAACCTTGAGAAATCATCAATGAATAATATCAGATATTCTTCTCCTCGAGGTGTCCTTTTCCTAAATGGACCACATACATCTGTATGGACTAGCTCAAGAGGCAAGCTAGCTGATCCTTCCTTCTCTGGAAAGTTAGTTCTGGTTTGCTTTCCAAACTGACAAGATTTGCATATGGTGTTGTCTGGAATTTTGATATCTGGAAGATCGCGAACTGCCTGATATTTGCATGCTTTCCTTATTTGTGAGAAGCTTAGATGTCCCAACCTTCGATGCCATAACCAGTGCTCTTCATCCTTGCTAAGATAGCATTGTTGTTGTCCTTCTTCAAATATGTACAGATTATTTGGAGTTCTTTTGCCTTTGAGAACTGTTTTTCCTGTATCAAGATCACGAACAAGACATCCATTCGATCTAAAAATAACCTCGGTTTTTTGATCACACATCTGGCTGACACTTAGAAGATTATGCTTCAATCCATCAACATACAAAACATTTCCAGCCTTGACCTTTTCTTTCAAAGGAGCAATACCTTTTCCTTTTATAGTTGCAGGAGTATCATTTCCAAAAGAAACTTTCTTTCCCTTTTCTAAAGTAGAATAAGATTCAAGTTTTTCTTTATCACCTGTCATATGTTTCGAACATCCACTGTCAATGTACCATAGATTTTCCTGTCCTTCTGCATAAAATGCTATCCCACATCTTTCTGTTTGAGGTTCCTTTATTCTCCATGTTTTGGTGCTTGTGGCTTGTTCCTTTTTCTCCTGAAACCTGCTCCTGCATTCAGAGTCTTTATGACCAAAATTATTGCAAATAGAACATTCAACTTCATTTTCAAGAACCGAAAAGTTGTTATAGGTCCTTTTTGTAATCCCTGTCATACTTCTTTGTTTTTGAGCTTCCCTAGTCATGATTGTTTTATATGCAACACATTGAGCTGCTCTGTGACCAAAGTTGTGGCAAGAAAAGCATTGTCCATTGAAGAAGCTTCTGCGGTTATTGAATCTACCAGCCAACTGATTGTAATTTCTATTTTCATCTATTCTTGAGCCAAACTGAGAAGATTTTACCTGTGGTTGGTTGTAGCTTTTGTTCATCCTTAAGGAGGATTGTCCCTGATAGTTTCTGTTTGTAATTCGTCCCTGCTTTACCTGATTATCTTCATTGTTCTTCCGCTCATTTCTTCTTGCTGCATCAAGATAACTTTTTGAGGTGGATGCTTGAGAGGTTTCTCCATTATAGCCCAAACCTGTCTTGTTTAGAGGAGACCGCTGCACACTGATAATCTCATCCAAAGTTTCAGATCCTTTGACAAATTTAAGATTAATAGCTTTTGTTTTCTCAATTTCTTTTCTGAGACCAACAATTTCACCTTCTAGTTTTTCAAGATGTTTTTCCTTTTCATCAATTTGAAATTGCAAAGTATCAATGATCACATTCTTTTCTTCTATGCCTCTCTTGAGTCTAGTGATTTCATTATAGAGATTATCCACATCTACAGCATCCTCATAATCATCATCTTCAAATGCCATTAACAGCTTATATTTATTACCTTGTTCATCTTCATCACTGTTTGATAAGCCATCACTATCTTCATGGGTGTAGTAGCTTTTCTTATTTGCACTTTGTTTCTTGTTCCATCTAGCAGGTTCTTTTCCTTTATCCTTATAAGGACATTTTGCAGCATAATGACCTACTCTTCCACAAGCAAAGCATTTGAAAGGTAGCTTACCTCTGAACCTTCCAGCACCCCTTTGAAGATTTCTGACAAAATTTGATTCTTCTTCCTCTTCTTCTGGAACATGGCTTGCTTCATAGTAATCTTCTTTTCTTGATGCCTTAAAAGCAGCTTCCCTTCTGTCTGATGGACCTCCCTTTCTCATTTCATAAGCAGTTAGAATTCCATGTAGCTGAGACATAGTGAGAACTTTGAGATTTTCCTTTTCTTCTATTGCAGATACTTTAGATTCAAACTTGGGGGATAATGATCTTAGAATCTTTTGAACTACTATAGTCTCTTTTATTTCTTCACCCAAATTTTTCATACAATTAACAATCTCATCTACCCGAAGAAAATAATTAGCCACACTTTCATCATTATACATCTTGAGGGTCTCATATTGAATCCTGAGAGTTTGAAGTTTAGCTTGCTTTACCTGTTCATCTCCTTCATAGCTAGTGATCATTTTGTCCCATATCTCTTTTGCTGATTTGAAGTGCATGACCTTCATGAATTCTGTTTGAGATATACTTCCTAATAGAGTACTGACTGCTTTTGCATTTGTTTCATATGCCTTTTTCTCAGCTGGATCTGTAGGAGTAGCTGAAGGAAAAGCATAGCCTGTTTCTACAATGTCCCAAACTTCTGTACCAAGAGATTGAAGATATGCAGTAACTCTTACCTTCCAATAATTGAAATTTGTTCCATCAAAAACCGGTGGCCTGATTGATGCTTCTTTCTCGTAGTTGCTCATGATGAATGATCTTCCTTCAAGCGATCAAGCTTCTCTGAAGGACCTGCTCTGATACCAATTGTTGGAAATAATACTGAGAGGGGGGGTGAATCAGTATTATCAGATTAATCAAACTTTTTAAATGCTCAGAAACATATACGCTACTTCAGTTAAGTGAACCAGCGTGTACACGCTACTGTGACGAAGTAAAACAGCGTATAAGAAGAAAACTCACAATTTAGTTAGCTTATTCTTCAATTAAGTGCATCAGGACATTATTCACCACATTAACAGTAAACATGTGCAGTATAACAGAACAGATAAAAAAGCCACACACATGAACACCAAGATATAAGGTGGAAACCCAATGTGGGTGAAAACCACCTGCTGCAAGTTGTCTCTATCTTTCTTTAATATGAAACTTCAGTTTACAATCTTTTGTACTGGTGCAGCCTTATACCAGTACGCAGGCTACAACCTGCAGAAAGCTACAACCTTCTCTCGTTCTCCAAACTTCCTTGGAAGGGAGCTCCAACCCCCTTTGCTCTTGTACTAGCCAAGATACTAGTACGTAGGTGCTGACCTACAATCTTCCTTCTTTCAGGTATCACTTTTCATACATTTTCAGACTTGGATATTCCTGAAGCACAACATTACAATCTGAAGACCACAATTCATTCAATTTCCACAACAGATCATTGAAGCATAAAACAACCAAACTTTGAATCACTGAACCACTGAACCCTGTCAATCACCAGTTACCAGAACACAGAGCAGACTACAGAACTCTGCAATAACAGTCAGACCCCACTGTAAACCCAAAATCAAGCTTCAAAAGATATACGCTACTTTAATGAGCAAAACCCGCGTATACACGCGCTTTTACCGAAGCCAACCTGCGTACAGATCTAAAAATAAACTTTCTCAATTTGCAGCTGTACCAGACATTAGTTAGACCCAGAATGTAACATTGCGACAATATGCAGATCTAGAAATACGCATAATCAACCATATCATGATAGTGCATTTCAAACCATTAGATCCCGATCTATCCTTAGATCTAGTCTTCCATCAACCGATGTGATCTCTCCTTGGCTTAGATCAAGCAACTCAGAACCTGCATATCAGATCTCTTTCTCTCTTAGATATTCAAGCCTTGTCGAAAGATAATTTTGCCTAATGATCTTCTTCTCCTTATATAGTCTTAGGCCTAGCTCAATACCAAGAGCCAAAACCATAGTAACACAATACCATCAACTTCAAAACTAGGGATCGACACGCCCGTCGAGACACAATGGTCCGAAATCATAGGCACAACTTCCAAGGACTAACCACCATGGACCAAAGATACTTTTCCACATACACGCGCTTTTTCTGAAACCAACTTGCGTGTACACGCGACTTGGGCTTAACGAACATGCGTATATGAACTTCCTTGGCATGCTGTACTAAGATCTGTCTTCTGATTAAGTTGCCATCACCTGTACCAACCTCTGAGCACCTGTACCATCCTCTGAGTGAGTTGCCATCAAGGACAACACTTGAATCATAATGCCAACAGTTTTCTCTAGTTTAATGTGATCCTTCTTGCCATGATGTATCATATTCTAATGATTAAAAGAGAGATAATAAACATAATTCATTCATTATGATGCTTCGTTTGTAGATTTAATTGTTTGCACTCTTCTTTTAAAGTTGGTGTTGGAATTCATTTGTTTGATGCTCCTTCTCAGTGGACTGTTTTTTTATTTATTCATATTTTGTCTTTCATCACACAAATCAATGGTTCAAATTTGCTTAGCTACCTTGCCTTTGCTAGATGTTTTAGTGTGATCTAACATTAAGAAAAAGTTAGACTCCATTGCCCAATGGTATTTCTTTTTCTCCTGATTCCAATCAACATCAATAATTTTTTCATTAATTTGGCCATAGTTTAATAGACCTTCTACCGTTGTGACGTAGTTGAGTTTGAGGAGAGATCCCCCTCTGGATTGAAGGGCCAGCTTCAATCCCAAAGCGGTTAGAGGTTACCTTAGAGTTTTTCCCACATTCAGGGTTTTCTCTGAGTGATAACAAGATGAATGTGCTTCAAGGAGGTCGAGTTTCCTCCATTATATATGCTTCTCAAAGGTGGATGTGGCTCCTCAAATTAGGACAACTTGCCAGTTTCTTGGCTGACTTGATCTAGGAGGGTATTTTGACACTTTTAAGGACAAAAATAATTTTCATTACAAGTTACAATGTGCCCGAAGGGGTCTTCAACTTATGAAAATGAATCTTTTGACTTCTTAACCTAAGACAAACCCTAGAAGCACTCAATGAGTGCTTAACCTATAAAATAAAAGACCTTGAGCATGAAACCAATGCTCCAATAATGATAAAAATAATTTTTTTTTTCATTTTACAATTTACAAGAATCAAAAGTACATTTCGTATTTATGAAAACCGAACCTAGTTACACATTTTTCAACACGAAGCTTTATAATCTTGAGGGTTTTGACCCTGGTCCAGTTCTTTGACCACTTCTTATGATCTCTATCATGTTTCTTGTCATATTCCTATGTTTTTGGGTCATTAAAGGTGATATTAGTTAGCTGGGGAGGGTGTTTTTCTGCGGTGGAGGTGGAAACAAGCATAATGTATGGAACAATACAAGTGTTGCCAGGAGTGGGAAGCATAGAGTGGGAAATTACCTCCTCCTCATGCCCACGTCCATGATCATCATGATCATGATCATGTTGTTGTTGTGTCAGAGATGAACTTATAATTTCTAGAGGCTCCTCCATCCTGATTCTTGTTGTTGCTCCACTTCTATTCTATTGGCTCCCAATTCATTTCATGGATGTTCTGCATGATTTTGCTTATTTGCACACATAACTCAAAATTCCTCTTTGTCCTTGCCATGAATCGTTCTTGTGCCCTGCTCTTTGGAAAGAAAAACCTGTGGCATATGAGAAGGACGATGACCTTAGCTACACACAATTCATGTGAAGAAGTGAATAGAGGACCCTCCTTACAATGTGTTAACTCTTGGACGAATGGTAGTTGTAGAAGGGAGGATTGAGTGATGAATGGCCTGAGCGGGTGACGACGACACATTCGAATGGTAGGGGTGCTAGCCACGTGTCATATTTTTACTAGAGGGAGGAGGACGAAAATAGAGTATGGGGATTGGCTAGGTTGAACAATGTTTGCTCACCCCAACCTCGTAAAGAAAACACATTTGGTTTAATTAACAAACAATCCATTGTTAGGTAGCGAATTATTTCACACTTTCGTGAGTACAAAAGTGGAAAGAAGTGAAAGTAGGTATATAAGTGAAAATGGTAATCATATAAATTAAATGGCATCAATTTATGATAACCATTAAAACACTTATCTTATTATAGATCTCATATTATCCAAATTAATAATAATAATAATAATAATAATAATAAATAAATAAAGATCCATCTTAACCACATATCTACCACGGAGAGGGATCAAAAATATCTTTATCTGTAAAACACTTTTGGAGTACAAAACTTGGAAAAATGTTTGCACTTCAAGAGATTTAATCCCTCTAGGTGCTTGATACATCCTTGGGCAAAATGAAATTCATGTGTAATTTTCCATTGGTTAAATTGCATTTTTTAATGCTTAAATAGATGAAATCCTTGAAGGTGCACTTGGGCATTTGGATTGTATACACTACACAAATTAAAATATGCAGTTCCAACAAATATTTGCTATATTTTAGAAAATTTGAAAATGGTGAAAAGAGGCAAAACTTAAAATAGTGAAATTAATTAAAATGTTTAATTTTTTTAAATCTTAATCATTTATTTTTTCAGTTGTTTGATATAATTCATACATATATGCATGGTTCACATTGAAATATTTTATTTAATATGGAAAAAATATTTTATTTATGAACTACATTTTTCATATTACAATGTTTTTATACTATTAATATATTTTTAAACACATCTCAATATTATTAAATGATGATTAAATATTTATATTATTATTAACATTTTTTGAATGCCGCACATCAATTTTCTATTAAGAAAGCATTTTCTTTTTATTAGAAAGTAACTCAATTATTTTACTTTTAATTACTTATTCCTTTTGGGCAATATTGCAATATTTATTTATTTTTTAATACTTTCATCTCTCTAAAGTTCATATAAAATTATATTAATTAAAGTAGACATCATTTTTTTTAATTATGACTACTAGAATAAAGGTGAAGTGCTTTTACCACATCTCGTTCATATTGAGTTGTAATAATAACAATGAATTGAATGATCACAATGATGAGAGTAACATTATTGATGTTTTATAATGTTTTTAATTAAAATTAACAAAATGTATAGTCCATATTGTTTTCTATGTAGATTATATTTTATCTTTATTTTAAAAAAAACACTTAACAAAATCATAGATTCCCTTATACTAAATTATAAAATATACCTCTCAATGCAATAATTCTTATAAATTTATATATATATATATATATAAACTTTATCATTAATACATTTTCCACATCCACTTAATTTAAGAATGGAGTTGTTTGTAGATCATGTTAAATGTTTGTAGATCCTGTTAAATGTACGATATTAATTATAAAAACCTACATATTAAAAATAATACTAATTTAGAAGACACTAACTATTAAAATCTACATATTTAAAATGTAGATATTACTTATAAAATATGTATCAAATTGGTCGTGGGTTGTCAAACTCTTTTAATTTAATATTACTTATAAAATAGGTATCAAATTGGTCGTGGGTTGTCAAACTCTTTTAATTTAATAGGTATCAAATTGGTCGTGGGTTGTCAAACTCTTTTAATTTAATAGGTATCCTAGAGAGGTCAAACTCTCTTCATTTTCTATGTCTCTAAAAGATAGCTATATACTCATTTTCAATGGTTATGAATGAAAATAAGTGGAAAAATATTTAAATAAAGTTTGTTTTACTATGAATCGGTGTTGTTTATAAGTGAGATTTTTTAAAAGTTTTATGGTTTATTTTCTGATCTAATTTGTCTAGAATTTGATAGGGATGCATTGAAATTACAAGTTTGATAAGTGAACTCTTCACAATCGAAGTGTCCAAGGGGTTTTTAAGGGTGCACAATACATATATGCAATTAAAAAATCACTCGTTTAACTGATTTGACTACAATTTTTTTGCCAAATTTTATTTAGAATTCTCCTAAAAACTTCAAAAAGTCTCAAATATAGACAACTCCCTATAAATTTTGTGTAGTTTGTTGTTTAAAGTCATTTATTATCTTCATTTTAGCTTCGTTGTCAATTTCAACTAACAAGGATAATAATAACATCAAAACACATGTGGGAAAATAATACATAGATTTCATGGATAGTTGTTCATGTATTTCACAGTAATAGTTAGTGGTGTTACAGTACGTATTCAAGAACAATAGTTAAGCTAGGATAGTTGCGACATGTTTATGCACGTGTGTGTTTTTGGGCAGGGATTGAATTTGAAAGGAGAAATAATTTTCATAGTAAATTTATTTTTTATTTTTGCAAAAATATTTTACAATTAAATTTAAATTAAATTGTTTAATAATATATCTCATTTATATATAAATAATAATTATTTAATTTTAAAATAATAATATAATTTTTAAAAGTTCAAAAAATATTAAAAAAATAAGTATATTTTATAGCTACATGTAAATACATGTTTTTAATCTGCCTTACTACCTCAAACATTGTCATATGGAAAGTCTACTCTTAACAACGACTTGACTGAGTTATTATTTTACTCTCAACAACTACTCACTGAGTTATTATTTGTTAACCATTTCTCATTTACCATGAACCTACATATTGTTCTTCTTACCTACCTGAACCACCTGGGACATTGTCATACTGAAATTCTACTCTCAATAGCCACTTGACTGAGTTATTATTTGTTAACTACTTCACATCTACCATGAACCTACATATTTTTCTTCTTGATCAAGATAAATAACAATTGAATGGGATGAAAGGGATTCCCATCTCCCAAGTGCTTAGAAAATATGCTCCCAAGCAATACTAACCTTCTCTCATTCCTTGGGACTGGCCAGCTTGACATGAAGCTTGGTAGATTCCTGGCAAACAGATTGAGTCCTTTGAGGGTCCTATATTAAGAGATGAATAAGATTTAGTCATTAGTAGAACACCACTAATTTCTTTTTGGATTTCTATAAGGGAGGTATTTAATCTTAACTTTCTATTTATGATATAACTAGAAAATTTTAACCTAGGTTAAGACTCTGCTATCATGTTGAGGATTATCATTACACCAAAACCTACTTTCAAACCCTTACCATTACTTTGAATGGGTGGTTGGTCCTATGTTATCAGGGTAACCATTATTCCACTTGATCAATTCTCAAAAGTACGACAATTAACCCAACATTGAGCACCACTCGTTGTGTTGTGTGCTCCTCCTGATGGCTAGCATCATCTTGTTCTTCCATGTCCACATCTACTTGATCATGGTGCTCTTAGAGATGTTTGGATTGATTCTCTTTATTCCATCCATCTGTGGGGACACCTGTGTAAGATCAATCTCTTAAGGACCAACGTTTCTTTTCTCATTCTTAGTTTTTTGGGGATTGGTTTTGTAGGTTTGCTTGATTGTGTTGGTTTAGGTCTACTAGTGTTAGTGGGTCAGGATCGACCAATGTTTTGATCCTATTAGTCATCCTCTCTATGTTTTCTACTACATAGTTTGTATCTTCTTTTCCATGATGACCTTTGTTTTCAAGGCTTATGTCACACTTTCCTTAACCTGGGCCATTACTTCTATATATGATGGGTCGCCTCTTAACTGTATGATCTTCCTCATCTTGATTGACTCTCATTGAGTTGCCTCTCATTTTTGTTTTCCCTCCTGTAAGACTTTCTCTACAAGCTTGTCCAAGTTCTCCTTCATATTTGGACTGTTGAATTCGATTGGTTGGTCACCCCCAAGGGTATTCTACAAATCAATGTCAAATTATGGTCAAGTTGCTTGAGTTTGTTGAGGTGGTTCCTGAATTTCTCTTGTTGGTGCTTTAATTTTCTTAATTGGATTTATTTTTATCATTGACCCAATTTATTGGTCTAAGTTACCCATGAATAAAATAATGTCTCATTTTTCTTCTTTCTCCTCTTTTAACTCTGCCTTGTTAATGGCAACAAGATTTGACTGTCTTCTTCCAACACTATTGGTGGAATTGAGAATTTTGTATCAATATATCTTTCTAAATACTCAAAAATTTAATATATTTGGTTGGTGTAATACCTCCTTTGGGGTTGGAGTTGATTCATTCCCTCACCATAGTTTGGTCATGTCAAGAAATAGATGGATATGTACAATGTTGGGTAGTTCTTGATGGAATTTTTGTTCTCCACTCCATCTATGGGATACATTTTTTATATTTGCAACCCTATTCTTGAAAATATAGTTAGTTATCAATGACTAAGTTGATCTTGGTGCAGTTAATGCTAAGCATTGATAGTTGTTCATGGTTGGTGCTTTCTTCTTACTAAATGGTACATCGCCCATTGGGATAATTTAGCTCATGGCCAACCACATTAATAGAGAAGTAAATCCAATAGATTTCCCCGAGCCTTGACATTTTTTGCAATTTTCTCTTTATTATGTCTACTAGGTGAGCAATTAATTAAAGACTTTTCCATTGTCTACAATCTACCCAAAAGCCTTTAGCATTGAAGATTAATGTTGGATGTTTGACTGACCATGGTGAAACAAAGAGACAGAGTGATGCATGCCGATTTGGCATGTTGTTCTTATCTGGTTAATGGTCATCCCTTTAGAGATCTTTATCAAAGTTGACCTTGTCATCTCTTGGATCCCGTACCTAAGGTTAGCCATTCTAGGGACCTTTTCTTCACCGAGGGGCAAGATAGTGATTCTATGAATTATGTTGAAAATAGCAACACGAAATGCTAAAAATAGCATTTTAGGATATACTCCAACTCTGTTGAAAATAGCAAAAAATAGAAATTCTAAAAATAGCATTGCTATAAATAGCATTTCGGGATATATTCCAATTTTGATTTGTCCTTGAATCAAAATTGAGAATTAAAATTTGAATTTAGTCTCACTAGCTGTTTGAAAAATAATTAATTAATTCATCTTGAGTTAATTAGTTGGAGAAATTCAAACATGAAGTCTTTGTGAAGACATGCAACAATTATCCCTTTGATTGAGGAAGTTATCCCTTAATTAAGGAGATAAGGATGAGTTGTATTTGAGTTGTAATTAGTTAGCTCAGTTAACTGAGTTAAGTCTAGTTAAATTAGTTCCAAATAGTTTGTGGAACTAATTGTGAGTTCAGTCAGTTAATGCATGCATGCATGCAACTAGTGTTCTCCAGATAACTGAATATTCTCTCATAAATAACTCATGCATGTCAGTTCAGAGAAAGACCCAGTTGAGATTAAAGACAGGGACATTATACTATCAGTTGGAGGAATTTTCCTATAAAGGAAACTCATCCATGCAGAAGGAATTAACTCCTTCAGGATTGCGCAATTATTTCAGAGGTCAGAGCAGTGTGTGAGGTGAAAAACACACAGGTGGCAGCTAGAGGACCCAGGAGAAACTGTACAAGGAAATAGGAGGCTTGGAGGACTGAAGGAAGGCATATGTGTTGTTTATTTTTTGTATGAGCAGCAGTGAGGGATTGTACTGAGAGCTGGATAGCTTGAGAGCTAAAGCTTTGTGTAATCCTAAGATATTTCCACTTGTATGATAATACAGAGAGCGGGGTTTTTAGCTGAGGCTTTCCCCAGAGTATTCTTATGTGTTTCATGAGTGATTGAATCTTCTACTCTGTTATATGTGTTATGTTTGATCTTGCTCAAAATCGATTAAGCTTCCACAAGTTTGATTGTAGAAGTAGATTAAGTATTTTGCTTTAGTACATTGCATAATCAGTTTAATCTACAATGAGAATTTCTACAAATTATTCCATTGATGATCGGTAATAGTTTCTCTAACTACAAATATCCATCATGGTATCAACTGACAATGAAATTTGCCACTTCTTTCTTCCAATTCTTTCTTCCAACCCCTAAAATATAAAATTTGTGGGGCTCCCAAATAATGCCTTATGTGAGCCCAATCTATGGCTTAGGTCTCCTTGTTTGAAACTCTAGCATCCATCCCCCAAGCTGTGAATTTTTTCCAATGTCTAGTCCAGGGGATTTCTTCCTTTTTTATAGCCAAATGTTATGCATTTGAAGCTTAAGCTCTATCATGACTATCTTGTCAAAATTTTGTTTAGTTTGGGGTTTTATAAGGGTTTCACTACACCTAAATTCCCCCCCCCTGGTCCTTTACATGGTTGTAAGATCATGTTGTTCATAGGTTTCAGATAATTTTGTAGGCTTAATAGGTAAACACTCTAGTTCTTGATCAATTTGGTTGGTTGATCACCTTGGTGTGAAAAGCACAATAAAAAAGTAATAGGAATCATCTCTATTTATAGCTTTGGTGGGTTATAGTATTTTAATTCCATGCATGAGAGTCGATATTTGATGCACTTTGACATTTATTAAAAATTTCAATGCTTGTTCATGTGAGCATTTTGCATAAACAATAGTTATATGTTGCATACCTAGGTGGTGGTAAGTCGAATCAGAATGCATGTGTTAGTTTATCCTACTGACTTAGTCGATATTCTATCGATGAGTATTTCAACTCGATCAATTTTTCTAGTTTTGTCGAGTTAGTCTAGTTAGTTGACTTGGCTAGCTCATTTAATATTTTTTCATCGAGTTGATTTCCTCTACACTTGTTTTTCTTTAGTTGATTGTTTTCTTTTGGTCAAGCCCAACTCTGTGGTCAATTTATTATCCATGGTTGGTTTTGACATCTCACTTGTTTGATTTTTAAATATCTTGTTTGCTTCATTCGAGAAGTTCACACTCACTTGAACTGTCACATGCTTGCTTATTTATAAGCCAACAGAAATCTTGTCCTTGGAATTTGGATTAATTGCTCAACATTGTCAATTCTCATGACTCTTTCTCGTCAGTTGATTATATTCAATGTGTTTTCCAATTTTCTTGGCCCTTTTCCATTTTTCAATTGTTGCAACAATTAAATGATAGTGTTTTTTTTATGGTCTTGAGTTAGTTATGCTTCCTTATGCAGTTCATTTTCCTTAGGTACTGTTTTACTGAACTATTTATAACTAATTGTTTTATTCAATATTTTTATTATGTTATTTATTATTTATCCTCGACTTATTCTTCTACTAGGATTTCATGAATGGATTTTAACCTAGTTGATGCCTATTGGCATCCCTAAGGAGGTTTTCACCAATAGAAATCCAAGTGTTCCTATGTCTAATATTTTTTTAATTGAGCACCATTAACAAAATTTCCAAAGATGTTTCCTTGCAAAGTGCATAATTACATTACTTTGGTTGGTCAAATGTCTTCAATAACAAATGGTCCCAACCAAACAGTTTATAACTTTTCAGGTTTTCCTTTGACATGATTGTCATACAATAATACCAAATTGCCCTATTTAATACCTTCTCTTTATAAGTGTTGATCATGACATGTCTTTTGATGTCATTTTGAACCTCTTAATGGTGGAGTGTAATCACCCTTTCTTCTTCTAGCTATTGCAACTAATGAAGGTGTTGTTTCTCAACTATGTCTAGATCATACCTGAGAAAAAATGCTAACCTTGTAGTATTTTTCTATAAATGTGGTGGAACTACAACTTCCTGGCCATATATTAACTCAAAGGGTGTATGATCAGTCAATCTCTTGTACATTGTCTTATAAAACCATACCTTATGATCCCTATCATTTGTGTCCATTCCAGTTAACCCCTTGTGAAAATTCTTGTTAAAGGATTCGACTGCACCATTAGCCTCGAGGTGATAGAATGACATCTTCATATGGTCAATCATCAATTTCTTTAGAAATACTTGGATTGTCCCAATTATGAAGTATGATCCTTTGTTGTTAATAATTTTTAAGGGACATCCAAATTTTGTGACTATGTTTTTGCATATAAATTTGGCCACAACTTCCTTCATGCAAGACTCAACCATCTCTACCTTAGCCCAATTTTTTGGGTACTCGATTGCAATGATAATGCATTTTGCTCCTATTCTTTTATCTCTTTAAGGAAATGGGCCAACAAAGTCAACGACCCAAATTTCAAATAGTGAACAATGGTTTTCAAATAGTGAATAATGGTTTACGTAGTGTAAAGGCATTTTGTCCTTCCATAAAGGTTGACCCATTCACTAGCAATGTCATATTGTTTTACATATGCCCTTGAGCATTTTTGTAGAGCACTGGGGATGCAAGTCAACACTAGCAAGACCAAAATAATGATTTTCTCTAATAAAAGGAAGCAAAGTCAACATACTTTCTTCTTTGAGGGCAACATTCTTGAAGAAGTAAATGAGTACAAGTACCTCGGGATTGATTTCAATAACAAACTTAATTGGGAGGATTGCAGAAATAAGAGAATTTTAGGAGGGTGGAAAGCATTATATGCTCTTCAAAACAGATGTAGAGAGGCAGAGTTATGGCATTGGAAATGATTAAAGTGCTTTTTGGACTGCTAGTATGTCCAGTGATACTATATGGGTGTGAATTGTGGGATAACAACACCCCCATCTCAAAATTGAAACAAATTGAGAAAATCCAAAAACGCTTGATCATGAGCAAGTTCAAAAATAAAAAGTTCAGTACCTTATGAGATATTGTTGAGTGAAACAGGAGCAACTCCCATTGAAGCAATTTCTATGGTGCAGCTCATAAGATATCTAAAAAGAATTGAGCAAATGGGAGCAGGTAGATGGCTTAATGTTATCTTCAATGAAGGCATGAGTGAAAGAAAGAAAACATGGATGAAATAAAACTACACATGGATGCAAAAATGAAATATCTACCTCAATGCCTGTCCCACAAATAGCAATGAGCTAAAGAATTTTGTTATGGAGAAGTTTCGTAAAAGGGTATGGGGAAAAGAGTTGGGTACAAAGAAGAAGTACTACATTGAAGAATTCAACCCTACGTGTGATCTACAACAAAAATAGTTCATTGGAGCTACCATTTCATAAAGGGCAAAGGTTCTTATTGCTCAATTAAGGACCAAATCGCATCAACTTCGATGTGAAACAGGACGGTGGAAAAGACCTAAAGAAGCTTGGGAAGAACGGGTGTGTACATTTTGCTGGGGCAATGGAATTGGAAAAAACATTTCATTTTGAATGTAATGCATTCAAAGGCATCAGAGAAAACTATGGGAACATGTTAGCATCAATTTCTTGGCATTGTATTTTTAGAGAGGGGATTGTTGGAAGGTTGGGCCAACTCATCATCAATTTGAATAAGAAAATGATTGATTGCAAAAGGCGAAAAATAGGGAACTAATGGTCTCATAAACTATTTTTAGTCTCGTGGACCTTAAAATATCATTTCATTTCATTTCATAAAAGACATCCTGCCCTTCATGTGTGTTCGAACAATTCTTTCTGAGGCCACGCCATTCAATAGGTCAATCTAAAATTGACTCTTTTTAGCCACATAAAAGCAACACATTTTTGACAATGCCCCAATGTAGACACAACATGAGGTTCCCCTTGTAATTTCTTCCATCGATTGACTTGATTCTAGTGTAATTTTTAATTGTGTAGAGGCTTTCATTGTGTGGAGGTGCAATGTAAGAACTATCACATATATAACCACTATTGCACTTCCAAACAATGAAAGCCTGAGAAAATGGTTATATGTGCGGAGGTGCGGAGTAAGAACCATCACATATATATATATATATATATATATATATATATATATATATATTAAGGTTTTCAAAATAGCCAGGGACTCCCAAAAATGCATATTGAACTAACATGTCAAAATGGTGGTTTCTATATTTCAGGAGGCAAGGGCGGAATTAAACATCTAGCTATCCTATCTCTCGTAATCATTGGCATCTATTGATTTGGAAAACATGTGGGCAACAAGAGTGAAGTGTTCAAAGTGAAATCCAATGCTATATGAAGTCAAACTAAGTTATTATATTAAAGCATGTCACTACAATTTTGCGTCACGGGTCTTCTAAAATATTATGAAGGCATCGATATACAATATTGGTAAGTTAATTCCAATATTGTCGAGGCGTTGTATATATGAATAAAGTAGAGGTTACATTGTAGCAGACCATGTCGTCCACGAATTTGATGTCAAACCAAATGTCAAAGTGCATGTGGAGAATACACATTGTTTTTATGATCATAAGCTTGCAGTGCAAATTGAGAACCATAATTGTAGCAACCATTGAGGAGAAGGTTTAAATTTTTACGAATGTTGGAAATTTAAAGAGTGGGAGCCTTGGATATATAATATGACGCAAGGAGTAATCATCCATCTGTTGACTTGATTCCAGTGTAATTTTTAATTGTGTGGAGGTGTAGAGTAAGAACCATCACACATATAACCACCTCATACACGACAACACATTTTTAGATTTAGTTTCAACAAGATCCAAATCCAATTGTTAATGAAAACCCACCATTTGTTCCACTGTGAGCATGGAGATGAACGACTCCCACAATATAGTTGTGAAAAATGCAAAATGTGGAGTTGAAAATTCTTTAGAGTAAGTACATTGTGCTAAGTGTGGAGGACCCCCGCACTCCGCACAATGAACTTCCTCTGCACTCCAAACCGGAGATAGGCTATACACACTATCCGATCATATCAACGTTGGATGGCCCGTACCTTCTTTCTCTTGGCATTATGTATCTTTTAAATCGAGTGCCAACGCGATAGGATTCTAAATTGTTCCCTTGGTATCAATGCTTCATTCGAATCCAAATCTAAATATTTCCTTCTTTGTCAAAACATACATTGTGAAACATTTCTAAATTCACCAAGTCTAAATCCAAATTTAATAGTTGAAAAACACCCATATTCTCTTCCACCTAGAACTCAAATAAGGTTTTGCATATTTTTTTCCTGCACAGGTTTAAAATTTCCTGTTATCAAATGCAACCTCCTATTTTAACGTCACTTCTCCTGCACCCTACAGGCTTCAGAAATTATTATTATCAATATTTGATGGTCTATGGCATTAATTTTGCATACATTGTGTGGAAGTGCAAATTTTCTTCCTCTACACTTCCACAAGCGGCTCAATGTATCAATGTTGAGATGGAAAGAGATAATATGTGACTTTGTATTACCTTAATCAATTAATTAACAATAAAAAGATTATACTACGTTATAACTATTAATCTTTTTAAACATGATTTAAGAAAATTTTAATAATTTCATCACAATTTCCCCTAAAATAAATAATTTTTGATGTGTAATTAATATCTTCTATAGTTTTACTTAATTTTTATAACTTCTATTATTTTACTAATTTTTTATTATTTAAATTCATTTGTTCTCTTGTAGTAAAAAAAACTATCAAAATCATATTTTCTCACCATTAATTTCTATTAAAAACTATAATAAATGATTTTTCTCACCCTTAAATTCCATTAACCGGGATATTTTGGGTAATTTCATTGCCATTTCCGCTAAAATAAATTGTGGTAATTTCAACGCCATTGTGCTAAAATACATTTTGTGGGTAATTTAATGGCCATTTCCTAATAACACAACGTGTCTGCTGCCTCCAAATTAACCAATTACAAATTAGATAGCTGGTTGGCTTCTAACTATCTCGGTGTACAAATATCAACTTTGAGTTTCCACAGTACTCACCATTTCAACACGGCAGGGCAAGCGAGTAAGAATACCAGGCTATCTTAAAAACGTTGCAGAGGTTTTCACAGGGATACACAAGCAGCAACCATGAGTACCATGAAGTTTTGCAGAGAATGGTACCCACTTGACTCGTTCACTCTCATATTTCTTCAATTTTGTTTAAACGAGACATATAATGCATGCAGTAGCTGGGATCCGTATGCTGAAATGTAGCAATGGACCGAAGTATTTTCTGTTTATATTTACAGCTTCTGACTGTATTTGTGTAGCAATAACATATTGTATCCAAAGGAAGACAGAGAAAAGAATAATCTCCTGTATGCCTGCCGAAACTGCGATCATCAGGTCAGTTACCACACAAGCTTTTACCTTAGGTTATGGTGTGGCTTACCCAGACTTTACAGGTTTGACATTAAATAAAATGTTGGTATTGATTTTTTTGGATTGCCTCTTCCCCTCTTTGTAGTGTTATTATGCAACTTAGCCAGTTTACAACATTCTAGAAACATCTCATTGGAGATGCTGTGGGTGGGTTATATATTCCTCCAAATTCGCCATGGGCTAGTCCATTAGGGGCTAACGCGTATTTAGGGATTTGAGTTTTGGTGGGATAGAAGACTCACATCTTTATGAACTAACCAAGACCTGCGGATGATATTGGAATTTTGTGCAGGAGATTGCAGAAAGCAATTGTGTGTACATAAATGAGATTCATCATGTGGCAGGTGAGCGCACACAGATTTTACAGGACGTGGCTTCAGATCCCACACTTCCACGCACTAAAACTGTGCGATGTGCTGTGTGCAATCATGGGGAGGCTGTATTCTTCCAGGTCAGCCTGTTTATCACATATCTTCTTTCTTTGCCCTTTTATTCGGAGAGCTCAGAGATATTGCATGTTATAGAAACATCAAGTAGCCAATCCTCTAGTCATGTTCCGTTGGGTTGCTATCTAAATTCGAAGAGATTGAATTTCTGTTTGTCATAGATTTCAGCCCCTAGGTTGATGTTAAAGCATCCTTCTCTTTTCATCATGGTTTTCTAATTGCAGGTCTTACTACTACAGTGTCATACCCATGACAGGAATTTTGTTCCATATTAATACTCTCGTCCTGCTTCTGGCTTAACCAGGGTTAACATAATCGACGTAGCTTTAATGGTGTGTATTTGACAGGGTAAATTTGTTATTGCTTCGTATACAGTGGCATATTCCACGACGGGGATGTTGTTCCACACTAAAACTGTCCTCTTGCTTCTATCTTAGCTTGGGTTGAAACTTACTATAATCAAGTTAGCCCTTGATGTATTTGAGTGGATAAGGTATTGCTTTATTTTTAGGTGACAAATGCTTTTCACAGAAGTCTTTAATAAAAGGTTAATTATATTTGAAAGGAGAGGAAGGTGAAGTGGTATTAATTTTATAGTGCGCAAAGGAGTAGTGGCAGTTATGCAATATAAAGCTAATATATAAGTTAATTATAATTACATTTAAAGGATGTCCAGATTAATTTCTGGGTTGGACGCCAGCATGAAGATTGAAACCACGCACATCAATAGCATGTTGCGTAGGATATTAACTGACCAGGTGTCGATGTTTCAAGCATTTACTGAATCAATTAGGCTTGGCTAATATGAGATTCATGATTCCAGTGACTGTGAAAAAGGCAGGAGGAAAACTGGTTTCTCCTCATCCGTTGAGCAGATTTGCTGGTGCCACAATATAAGATTAAGTTGTGTTGCAAACTTTGTTTTTACAAGAAAGTTCTCTACCAAGGCTTATGATTGTGTTAGATTTTATTGGAACGGGATGAAATATCTTTTGACATGCACAATATGTTGGGGAAATTCTGAATCCCAAACTCCTGTGTTCCTGCAAATGCTAGAGTCTTGGTTGATTTGAATTAGATCAAATTTATTGAGGGGTAGTTTTGAGTGTTGTAGGTTTCAAATGGAAAGAAATTGATTACAGTGGTTTTCTTCCTAATGGAAGGTTGCCCTAAAGAAATGATGACCAAAAAATAAGGATTTATAATGATATAATAAATGGATTTTAATAGGAAACAAAGTATGGTAAGATTTCAGAGTCAGAATTATCTGACTAAATTGGAGATAAAGAGAGCTTCCATAGTCAAGAGAATGTTGGTCTATGAGAGGATAGGGTTGGAACTTGGAAGTGTGATTTTTAGCACCTTAATGATAAAAGGAACGATGTTGGAGTGAATTTGAATAGCTTCCGAGGAAAATACGCAGAAATAGATAGAAACCAATGTTGAAAGGGAAGCAATACCTCCTTTGAATGATCAAGAAACTTAAAGGTGAACTATAGCTCCACGAGACAAAACGGAAACATTTTGAACGACCTTATAGGATAGAGGAAACACAAACAAGAGTTGAAATGGTGAAGCTTTGTTCTTTCCCAAGGATAGAAAAAAAAGAGGTTGAAAAAATGACAAGGAAAGACACTATGCAGTTATAAGATAAGATAATTCACTATGCAGTTACAAGATAAGATTATTTTATTAATTGAATGACCAAAGAGCAGGTCAATGACGCCATAAAATACAATAGTTGAACATTAGAAAATGGGAATGCAAATACCACTTGTAAATACCAAAGGATGAAAATATACAACACAAGAGAAATGCATGAGAACATGTGAAATGAAACCTTGGAGAGAGAGGGGACACTAAATATTGAAGATAGAAATAGAAGAAGAGGGGGGAGTGTAGAGGTCCTTACTAGGGAGTACCCCAAGTTGAGCAAACTTCTGTAGGAGAACTTGAAAGGAGCACTAGAACAATTTGAAGAAGTTCCCCTAACATTAAGGTCAAAGAGAAGAAACCAATGATGAATCTCTAGCCACTTGATATAAGTTGGGGGAAGCATTATGTAAGGAGCATGCATAACCTTGTGACCACGTGGAGGTGAGGCATCCATTGACGAAGTGCGAGGTCTATAGAGTTGACATCCTCTGTATGCATTGCAAGGAAGTTTGCATAGTGCTTAGCACCTCCAATAAAAGGGATACGCTAAAGAAAGAATAATGAACTTAGTGGTGTATGTTGAGAAATTGATAGGGCTACTATTAGATGATTTCTCTTATACTTGATAACTGCTTGTGATGTATTTTTACTTTTTCTTGATTATTAGCTTCTTCACTTATTATTATGTTGTTCTTATCATCAAACAACTACCAAAACATGAAGATCAATAGTACACAAGAACACAAGATGTAGGTTGCAAGCTAGGGCCAAAACCTCTCCTCTTGAGAGGAAAACCCACAAATCTCTTCTCTTCTTATAGATTCTTCAAATGATGAATTCCAAGACCTCTAGACCAAGACCAAGCCAGACCCTCTTGATGATGTGCTTCCTTTATCCAAGTCAAACAGAGTCAAATCTCTTCCAGCTGCACAATTTCGACCCCCAGCTACAAAATTTCGGCCTACACTGTAGGTCTGAAATTTTTGGCTCCTGCGACAGTTTCTGCTTTCACATGTGTGAGTGAAATTAGTGATTCCAAGGCTTCTTTGCTCCTTTGCTTGGGTTGCTTCTCCTTCTAGGGCTAGTAGGTGACCTAGAAGTCCTCTCTTTGACCTTCTTTCTGCAACTTGACAATTTACCTTGCAACTGCAAAACCCTAGCCTTATCTTCGCACGTGAGAGAGAGAGAGAGAGATAGAGAATTAACCCACAAACTTCGTCCTTTGTCCTTCTATATTTTGCTTGCCTTTCTTCTACCTCTTCTGTGCTTGGATAATGAGGAATGAGTGAGTGTCCATAGGAGGTTGGGTTCTCTCCTCCATCCAAGGAGGACGACATGCCCTAATGAGGTCGACTTCTTAGTTGCCAGGCCGACTTGTTATTGGAGGGGTATTGTGACACTTAGGTACAAAAATAATTCTTTTAACATGTTACAATATGCTAAATGGGGTCTTCTTCATATGACAATGACTCTATTGAATTCTTAACTCTATGAAAAACACTAGAGCAGTGTTGCACACATCGCGATAAAATCGCGATTAAATCGTAAAATCGCGATTTTTTAATTTCGCCGATTCAAAGCGCGATTTTTATCGAAAAAATCGCCCCCTTTTTTTATAGCGATTTTTATCGAAAAAATCGCGATTTTTTCACTTAAAATCGCGAGGGCGCGCGGCAGCGGGGTTTTATATGGAAAAAACGATTTTTTTTTAATTCATTCAGCAGTCCGCCGCGGAGGAGAAGGAGAAGAAGAGAGGGAGAGGGTTGCCGTCGGTTGTGGGAGCGAATCGAAGCGATTTTAGGAGGAATCCAAGCCAAGATCGCCAATTTGTCCATAAACCAGGTATGTAGATTAATTTTTTTTTGTTTTGGTTCTATAAAAACTTTGTTTTTCATTGTTTTTAAAGAATTTTTGGAAGTTTTTCATTGATTTGGGATGGGTTATTTGTTATGACTATGAGAACCAATTTTTGATTTTTATTTTCTCATTTTCTTTAAACATTGTTTATTTTTTTTGATTTTTCATTGTTTTTTGGCATTTGGTTGGGTAACTTGGGTTTAGAAATTGGGATTTTGGAAATAATTAGCTTGTAATTTTGCAAATGCTAAATTGTAATTTGTATTTACTATTATCATTTATGTAATCCTAAATTCCTATTTCCTAATCCTTATTTTTCCATAGGTTTGCAAATTCAAAATTCAAAAACAAACATGCCAAGGAAATTGGATCCTTTCTGGGAATATGGTGACCCTAAAACTCCGAATGATAGACAAAACTTGTATTGCAAGTTGTGTGGAAAGGAAATATTCGGGGGGGTGTACAGGTTGAAGTTCCACCTTGCACAAATCCCTGGACGTGATGTGGGGCCCTGTCTAAAGACAAATGCTGAAATTATCCAAAAAGCCATGAGAGCATTGGGAGAATTAGAGCACACTAGAGACGCCAAAGAAGAACTCAAAAGGCAACTAAAAAGGTCAGTTGAAGGAAGTGGGCCAAGTGGCACAGGTTCTACTGCAGCGTCAGTCAATCCGGTAGCTGCATCATCATATTTTGTTCCTCGAACCACACCTGGTTCACAACCAACTATTGGTTCAATGCTAAAAAGAACTGAAAAAGAAAAAGCTGACAAGTTGATGACAAAATTTCTCCTCTGGAGTGATATTCCTTTCAACATTATAAGGAATAATCCATTTTTCCAACCTACTCTTGATGCTATTGCCAGTGTTGGCCCGGGGTACAAACTCCCTTCTCTTCATGATTTCAGAGGCCGACTTCTTCAAGATGAAAAGCGTGACTGCACCCAAAGATTGGAGGATTTTAGGGCATCATGGGCACAAACAGGATGCACTGTTATGTCAGATGGTTGGACTGACCAAAAGGGGAGAACCCTTATAAACTTCTTGGTTAGTTGTCCCTTGGGGACTATGTTTATCAAATCTGTTGATGCAACTCATCAAATCAAAGATGCAAAAACTTTATGTGATTTGCTGGATGTGTTTATTTTGGAGGTGGGTGCAGAAAATGTTGTCCAAGTCATAACGGACAATGCTGCAAATTATGTTGCTGCTGGTAGAATGCTTATGGACAGGCATCCTACTTTATTTTGGACACCTTGTGCTGCCCATTGTATTGATTTGATGTTAGAGGACATTGGGAAAATTCCCTTTGTCAAAGAGGTTGTTTACTCATCAAAAAGCATCACAAAATTTATTTACAATCACACATCTGTGCTTAGCTTGATGAGAAAATGCACCAACAACAAAGAGTTGGTGCGCCCCGCCATTACACGGTTTGCGACGAGTTTCATATCTCTTCAATCCCTCTTGAATTCTATGTGGGATTTGAAGAGAATGTTTCTTTCAGAGGAGTGGCGTGCTTCGTCAATGAGCCGCAAACCAGAAGGAGAGGCCGTCTGCAGACTAGTTTCATACCAGGAGGACTTCTGGGCGGGAGTGCAGGAGGTGTGCGCTGTTACAGAACCTTTGGTAAAGGTTCTTCGGTTGGTTGATGGTGAGAAGCCCGCAATGGGCTATTTGTATGAAGCCATGGATAGGGCCAAAGAAGCCATTCAGTCCTACTATGATGACAAGGGAGATGATGGGTTCCAGAGACAACTCCTTCTATGGAACGTCATTGATGAGCGATGGAACAACACACTCCATCGTCCCATTCATGCTGCTGGCCTTTTCCTGAACCCTGCATTTTCTTATGCATGTGGGTTTAATTTTGATGTTGAGGTCGTGGAAGGATTATTAACCTGTGTCCAGAAGATGGTGAGAACTTCAGAAGAACGTATGGAGGTCTCTAGACAAATTGAGCAATATAAGTTGTCAGCTGGCACATTTGGCTTTGAGATGGCTGTCATTGATAGGACGGTTAAAATGCCAGGTATTTTTTAGTTTGTAGTATGTACTTTGTAACTTTGTTTCAAATTTCATTGTTTCTTCAAATTCCATTTTTTTCTTATGTTTATTTAAAATTTTCTTTGTAATTTTGTTGTAGACGCATGGTGGAAGATGTATGGTGGCAGAGTACCCCTTTTGCAAAATCTTGCCGTGCGGATCCTCAGCCAAACATGCAGCTCCTCGGGATGTGAGCGCAATTGGAGTGTATTTGAAAAAATACACAACAAGAAGCGCAATAGGTTAACACTTAAACATTTAAAATATTGCAAATTTCCAAATAAATTTTTGAATTCATTAAAGTTTTAAACAATATTTTTTTTATAATATTAATTATTAATTTATTATTTCATGAACTTTGTACAGGTTGGAGTCCCATAGACTTAATGACATGGTCTATGTCTACTACAATCTTCGATTGTGGGTGAAACAACTAGAGAAGACACCTGATACGGAAGCCATCTCATTGGATGGGATTGACACCACTGCTGAATGGAGGGTTGAGACCGAGAGGCCTCTCATGGATCCCACTGAGGATTGGTTAGTGCAGGATGAGGGGGAGGAGGAGGAGGAGCAGGAGCAGGAGCAGGAGCAGGAGGAGGAGGAGTTGGAGGAGCAGGAGGAGGAGGTGACACTGCCTACCCGGGCTACCCGGGCTACCACTACCACCAGTAGAGGACGTGGTCTCCGTCCACCTCAGCCTCCTGTAGCTGCTACTACTAGTTCTTCAGCTTCTAGAGCACGTCAGACTCCACTGCCATTTCCACCACCACAGGCACCAGCTTCTACATCTAGAGGGAAAGAGAAAGTTGTGCCATTTTCTCGCAAGAGGGGCAGAGGAAATCAATAGGATTAGACTTTCATTTTATTGTATATGACATTATGACATGATGAGATACATTATCATATTTTTTGTTGATATTTTGAGGCTGAGTTGGACTTGGGACTCAGGACTTACTATTCAGGACATGATTCAATGTTATGTGTGATTTTAGCGCTAGAAATGATATTAAACATCTTATATATTAGTTTTTTTATCATATTTATGTGTCAATGTATTTATTTTATGTTGTAGATGGTTTAGATATTAAAAAAATTGAAAAAAAATGAATATTTTTGTGCCAAACGATTTTTTCCCGCTTTTTTTCCGATTTTTTCCCGATTTTAACGATTTTTTCCGCTTTTTTCCCGGCGCCGATTAAATCCCGATCGCGATGTGTGCAACACTGCACTAGAGGCACCCAATGGGTGCTTGACCTCTAAATAAAATGACCTTGAGCATGAAATCCATGCTACAAAAATAAAAATAATATTTTTTCTTTATTTTTACAATATAAAAGAATCAAGAGTATTCATAATGGTACATGGACATTCTCAAATTGAAGAGATCTCATAAGAAGAGTTAGATTGGTAAGCCATCTTATAAGCTATTATTTCAGCTTATCTCATTGCATCTCATCATACCAACCAACATTGTCACATAGCAAGGCCTTGACTAATCGCTCTATCTCTCCACAAGATCAGAGCACAATGCTGGCGAGACAAATCACTGATAGACACCATCATCATTGTCTCTCAAGGCACATACCCCACTCGGGTGTTCACAGGGTATGTCCTTTTAGGACAATTCTTGTCTTGGAATAACACATCCTCAAGGAATTTCCTCTTTGACTACTCTTACCTATTGGATGCCCTACCTCATCCTCAAAGAGTATCAGAAACCAGATGCTTACCCAATCCTCCATTCTTTCTTCACAAAGTGAAGACAAGAACGATGTGTCTATCTCTCCCTCTCAACTAGGGAGGAGATATCAACCAATCCAAGCTTGTCTCTCAAATACACAAGCTTCTTATTAGGAAGAGATTTTGTCAAAATGTCAACTACTTGCTCATCGGTGGAGATATACTGTAGCTACAACACTCCATCTTGCACCAACTTTCGTATGTAATGATACTTGTTATTTATGTGCTTTGTCTTTCCATGGAATACTAGGTCTTCAAACAACCTTATGCAATTGGTGTTATCACAATGTATAATTGTAGGGTCCATTGGTCCTTCAAACCAGTGTTGCACACATCGCGATCGGGATTTAATCGGCGCCGGGAAAAAAGCGGAAAAAATCATTAAAATCGGGAAAAAATCGGAAAAAAGCGGGAAAAAATCGTTTGGCACAAAAATATTCATTTTTTTTCAAATTTTTTCAATTTTTTTAATATCTAAACCATCTACAACATAAAATAAATACATTGACACATAAATATGATAAAAAAACTAATATATAAGATGTTTAATATCATTTCTAGCGCTAAAATCACACATCACATTGAATCATGTCCTGAATAGTAAGTCCTGAGTCCCAAGTCCAACTCAGCCTCAAAATATCAACAAAAAATATGATAATGTATCTCATCATGTCATAATGTCATATACAATAAAATGAAAGTCTAATCCTATTGATTTCCTCTGCCCCTCTTGCGAGAAAATGGCACAACTTTCTCTTTCCCTCTAGATGTAGAAGCTGGTGCCTGTGGTGGTGGAAATGGCAGTGGAGTCTGACGTGCTCTAGAAGCTGAAGAACTAGTAGTAGCAGCTACAGGAGGCTGAGGTGGACGGAGACCACGTCCTCTACTGGTGGTAGTGGTAGCCCGGGTAGCCCGGGTAGGCGGTGTCACCTCCTCCTCCAACTCCTCCTCCTCCTGCTCCTGCTCCTGCTCCTCCTCCTCCTCCTCCTCCCCCTCCTCCTCCCCCTCATCCTGCACTAACCAATCCTCAGTGGGATCCATGAGAGGCCTCTCGGTCTCAACCCTCCATTCAGCAGTGGTGTCAATCCCATCCAATGAGATGGCTTCCGTATCAGGTGTCTTCTCTAGTTGTTTCACCCACAATCGAAGATTGTAGTAGACATAGACCATGTCATTAAGTCTATGGGACTCCAACCTGTACAAAGTTCATGAAATAATAAATTAATAATTAATATTATAAAAAAAATATTGTTTAAAACTTTAATGAATTCAAAAATTTATTTGGAAATTTGCAATATTTTAAATGTTTAAGTGTTAACCTATTGCGCTTCTTGTTGTGTATTTTTTCAAATACACTCCAATTGCGCTCACATCCCGAGGAGCTGCATGTTTGGCTGAGGATCCGCACGGCAAGATTTTGCAAAAGGGGTACTCTGCCACCATACATCTTCCACCATGCGTCTACAACAAAATTACAAAGAAAATTTTAAATAAACATAAGAAAAAAATGGAATTTGAAGAAACAATGAAATTTGAAACAAAGTTACAAAGTACATACTACAAACTAAAAAATACCTGGCATTTTAACCGTCCTATCAATGACAGCCATCTCAAAGCCAAATGTGCCAGCTGACAACTTATATTGCTCAATTTGTCTAGAGACCTCCATACGTTCTTCTGAAGTTCTCACCATCTTCTGGACACAGGTTAATAATCCTTCCACGACCTCAACATCAAAATTAAACCCACATGCATAAGAAAATGCAGGGTTCAGGAAAAGGCCAGCAGCATGAATGGGACGATGGAGTGTGTTGTTCCATCGCTCATCAATGACGTTCCATAGAAGGAGTTGTCTCTGGAACCCATCATCTCCCTTGTCATCATAGTAGGACCGAATGGCTTCTTTGGCCCTATCCATGGCTTCATACAAATAGCCCATTGCGGGCTTCTCACCATCAACCAACCGAAGAACCTTTACCAAAGGTTCTGTAACAGCGCACACCTCCTGCACTCCCGCCCAGAAGTCCTCCTGGTATGAAACTAGTCTGCAGACGGCCTCTCCTTCTGGTTTGCGGCTCATTGACGAAGCACGCCACTCCTCTGAAAGAAACATTCTCTTCAAATCCCACATAGAATTCAAGAGGGATTGAAGAGATATGAAACTCGTCGCAAACCGTGTAATGGCGGGGCGCACCAACTCTTTGTTGTTGGTGCATTTTCTCATCAAGCTAAGCACAGATGTGTGATTGTAAATAAATTTTGTGATGCTTTTTGATGAGTCAACAACCTCTTTGACAAAGGGAATTTTCCCAATGTCCTCTAACATCAAATCAATACAATGGGCAGCACAAGGTGTCCAAAATAAAGTAGGATGCCTGTCCATAAGCATTCTACCAGCAGCAACATAATTTGCAGCATTGTCCGTTATGACTTGGACAACATTTTCTGCACCCACTTCCAAAATAAACACATCCAGCAAATCACATAAAGTTTTTGCATCTTTGATTTGATGAGTTGCATCAACAGATTTGATAAACATAGTCCCCAAGGGACAACTAACCAAGAAGTTTATAAGGGTTCTCCCCTTTTGGTCAGTCCAACCATCTGACATAACAGTGCATCCTGTTTGTGCCCATGATGCCCTAAAATCCTCCAATCTTTGGGTGCAGTCACGCTTTTCATCTTGAAGAAGCCGGCCTCTGAAATCATGAAGAGAAGGGAGTTTGTACCCCGGGCCAACACTGGCAATAGCATCAAGAGTAGGTTGGAAAAATGGATTATTCCTTATAATGCTGAAAGGAATATCACTCCAGAGGAGAAATTTTGTCATCAACTTGTCAGCTTTTTCTTTTTCAGTTCTTTTTAGCATTGAACCAATAGTTGGTTGTGAACCAGGTGTGGTTCGAGGAACAAAATATGATGATGCAGCTACCGGATTGACTGACGCTGCAGTAGAACCTGTGCCACTTGGCCCACTTCCTTCAACTGACCTTTTTAGTTGCCTTTTGAGTTCTTCTTTGGCGTCTCTAGTGTGCTCTAATTCTCCCAATGCTCTCATGGCTTTTTGGATAATTTCAGCATTTGTCTTTAGACAGGGCCCCACATCACGTCCAGGGATTTGTGCAAGGTGGAACTTCAACCTGTACACCCCCCCGAATATTTCCTTTCCACACAACTTGCAATACAAGTTTTGTCTATCATTCGGAGTTTTAGGGTCACCATATTCCCAGAAAGGATCCAATTTCCTTGGCATGTTTGTTTTTGAATTTTGAATTTGCAAACCTATGGAAAAATAAGGATTAGGAAATAGGAATTTAGGATTACATAAATGATAATAGTAAATACAAATTACAATTTAGCATTTGCAAAATTACAAGCTAATTATTTCCAAAATCCCAATTTCTAAACCCAAGTTACCCAACCAAATGCCAAAAAACAATGAAAAATCAAAAAAAATAAACAATGTTTAAAGAAAATGAGAAAATAAAAATCAAAAATTGGTTCTCATAGTCATAACAAATAACCCATCCCAAATCAATGAAAAACTTCCAAAAATTCTTTAAAAACAATGAAAAACAAAGTTTTTATAGAACCAAAACAAAAAAAAATTAATCTACATACCTGGTTTATGGACAAATTGGCGATCTTGGCTTGGATTCCTCCTAAAATCGCTTCGATTCGCTCCCACAACCGACGGCAACCCTCTCCCTCTCTTCTTCTCCTTCTCCTCCGCGGAGGACTGCTGAATGAATTAAAAAAAAATCGTTTTTTCCATATAAAACCCCGCTGCCGCGCGCCCTCGCGATTTTATCGAAAAAATCGCGATTTTTTCGATAAAAATCGCTATAAAAAAAGGGGGCGATTTTTTCGATAAAAATCGCGCTTTGAATCGGCGAAATTAAAAAATCGCGATTTTACGATTTAATCGCGATTTTATCGCGATGTGTGCAACACTGCTTCAAACAGGTCGAACAACAACTTCCTCAACTAGACAACTTCTCTACTAACTTCACATGCTGCAATGTATTAAGCTTCAACGCTACTCAAAGCAATTGGCTCTTACTTTCTACTCATCCATGATATCATAGAGGACCCTAAGCTAAAACATCCACTAGTAGTGCTTCTTCCATTTGCCTCACTGCATCCCCAATCAGAATCGGTATATCTAGAGAATTGGACATCATTATTCCTATCTTACTTAAGGCAATAATGGATTGTTCCTTGCAGATATCTCAGTATATGCTTGGCTTCTATCCAATGGTCATACTTGGGGTTCTATTTGAAACTGACTGAGAATGTTCAGTGCAAAAAAAATGTTTGGTTGAGTGTTCACCAGATACATCAGAGAGCCAACCAATTATCTATACCTTGTAGTATCCATGGGGCTTGAATGAGAACTTAGCCTCTTCAATTTTGTGATCATGGGGGTTGTCATAGGTTTGCAATCCATCATGCCAAACCTCTGCAACATCTTAATCACATATTTTCCTTAACCTAGGTATATCTCACCAGGTCCTTGCCAAACTTCCAACCCCAAGTAATAGTGCATCAACCCTAGATCCTTCATATCGAATTTTGCTATCAATTGCTTCTTGCACTCTTGAATACGACCTTCCACACTTGTTATGAGAAGATCATCCACATATAGAAGAATGATTACGGGTTCATCCTTCACTACCTTGATATAGAGATTTGGATCAACAAAACTCTTCAAGAAGCCCAATCTTTGTAGATATGTGTCCATCCTTGCATACCAAGCCCTTTTCTTAAGGCCATAAAGTGCTTTTTTTGGCCTACAAACGTGAGTCTCTCTATCATTCACTTCAAATCGCAAGGGTTGTTCTATATAGACTTCTTCATCGATAGTACCATTCAGAAATGTTGTCTTGACATCCATTTGATGGATGTTCCATCCCATCGATGCTGCCAAAAAGACCAACGATCGTATAGTTATGTATCTAGCTATAGGTGCAAATTTCTTTCCATAATCAATGCCTTCTTGTTGGGAGAATCCCCTAGTCACAAATCTTGCTTTATATTTATCAATACTTCCATCTGCTGCATGTTTAATCTTGTAGAGCCACTTGGAAGTCACCACAAATTTGTCTTTCGGCCTAAGAACGATTTCCCAAACTCCATTTTCATTATTGATTGATATTCTTCATTCATATGATCTTTCCATTATTTATGATAGACACATATTCAAAGGTGGATGGTTTTGCTTCAATCAAATTTGTCATATAAGCTGCATACATTGAATATCTTTTAGGCTTCTTACTTTCCCTGAATGTACCCTTGGCTGCTGCATCTCCTTCCGCATCTTGAAAAGTAGATTTCAACCAAGTAGGTCTCTTTCTATTTTTAGGAATGATGACTTGTTACATAGGTTCACTGGGACCTTCTTCTTCATGATTGGAATCCTCTTCCTCCCTACAACATTCTTCAAATATTGGTAGTTCTTCATCATCAGAGTCAATCAAGAGATCTTTAGATTTCTTATATCCAACACTTTCATCAAATATAACATCTAGGCTTACTTTATTTCGGTTCCATTCCTTTATGTAGATCCTATATGCCTTTGAAGTGCTACTGTAACCAACAAATATACCTTCATGCTTGTAGGATCCAACTTCTTTCTTTTATCTTTTGGAATGTGAATGTAGACAAGACACCCAAATATCCAGAGATGGTCTATGCATGGTTTCTTCCCCGTGAATGCTTCTTCAGGAGTCATGTTGTCTAGTGATCTGTGTGAGGACTTCGATTTTGAATGGAGACAATGATTTTGGATGCTTCACCCCACAAAAATTTAGTCAAGCCTTGATCATGTAACATAGCTCTAACACTTTCTTCCATCGAGTGATTCTTTTGTTCTGCTACTCCATTTTGCTCTTGATTATATGGAATTATCAGCTCCCTCTTAATTCCGACCTTCGTACAGAAAGCTATGAGCTCCTTTGATGTGTATTCTCCTCCATTGTTAGATCTTAGTACTTTTATGCTTCTTTCTTTAAGATTTTCTAATTCTACTTTGAATTCTTGAAAATTTTCAAACATTTCATCCTTGGACTTCAGCAAATAGATCCAAGTTTTCTTAGAGTGGTCATCAATGAAAGTTACATAGTATAGATGACCTCCAAGAGACTTTGTAGACATAGGACCACAGACATCAGAGTGAATGAGATCCAGGATTTATTTTGATCTTGAAGCACTGCTTCCAAATGGTTTCTTAACATTTTTACCTAATGCACATCCCTTGCAAACTCCTTCATGATCCTTCTTAAGTTCAGGGATGCTATTTACCATTGTGTTTAGAGTTGGTAAGATTTTGTAATGAAGGTTTCCAAACCTTCTATGCCAAAGATCACATTGGTTGACTTCAATGTGAACCAAGGCTTGAGAGAGAGGTGTAAGTAACTTGTAGAGTCTTCCTTCACGAATCCCAATTATTTTTGCATTGTTGATGCTAGAGCCTTTATCCCATACCATAAATTTTCCATCTATAAAGGGACTCTATCTCCCTTATCTTCTAGACATGATATAGAAAGTAAATTCTATTGCAATCCTGGTACAAATAGAAAGTTGTTGAGATGTATGTTTCCTCCATTTTCCAGCTCTAGCGAAGTTGATCCAATTCCTCTTGCAATATAGCTCTTCTTGCCTCCAAGTTCAATAGAGTAGGATGATTTTCCTCTTGATAAGGTCTTTAGTTGTTTGTGCTCACCTGTCATATGTTTGGATGATCCACTGTCAATTACCGATATATTTTCATCTTCAAACGTACCTTTAAGTGCTGAGAATAGCCCTTTGTCCTCTGAAGTAGAAGTCTTGGTCATATCATTTTTGATAGATAATAGAAGATTATAGAATGGTTTGATGCCTTGCTTGAGATGAATTGCTATCATAGAAAATTGCTTCAAAGACTTCTTCAAAGATGTAGTGATCTTCATCATGCCCTTTGTCAACCTTAGCTCTGATACCATGTTGAGAAATCAATAGGGCTACTATTAGGATGATTTCTCTTATACTTGATAACTGCTTGTGATGTATTTTCACCTATTATTGATTATTAGCTTCTTCACTTATTATTATGTTGTTCTTATCATCAAACAACTACCAAAAACAAGAAGAACAATAGTACACAAGAACAAAGGATGTAGGCTGCAAGCCGGGGCCAAAATCTCTCCTCTTGAGAGGAAAACCCACAAATCTCTTCTTATATATTCTTCAAATGACGAATTCCAAGACCTCCATACCAAAACCAATACGCTTCCAAGACCAAGCCAGACCTTCTTGATGATATGCTTCTTTTATCCAAGTCAAACCCAGTCAAATCTCTTCCAGCTGCACAATTTCGACACCAAGCTACAAAATTTTGGCCTCCATTGTAGGTCTAAAATTTTCGGCCGCTGCAATAGTTGCTACTTTCACACGTGTGAGCGAAATTATGGCATCCAAGGCTTCTTTGCTCCTTCGCTTGGGTTGCTTCTCCTTCTGGGCTAGTAGGTGACCTAAAAATTCTTTTTTTAACCTTCTTTTTGCAACTGACAACTTCAACCTTGCAACGACAAAACCCTAGTCTTATCTTTGCATGTATGAGAGAGAGAGAGAATTGACCCACAAACTTCGTCCTTCTTCCTTCTATCCTTCTTCGCTTGCCTTTCTTCTGCCTCTTCTTCGCTTGGATGATGAGGAATGAGTGAGTGTCCATAGGAGGTCGAGTTCTCTCCTATATATAGGCTTCCAAGGAGGACGACATGCCCTAATGAGGCCGACTTCTTAGCTGCCAGACTGACTTGGTCTTGGAGGGGTATTTTGACACTTTAAATACAAAAATAATTATTTTGACATGTTACAATATGCCCAATGGGGTCTTCTTCATATGACAATGAGTCTATTGACTTCTTGACTCTATGACAAACCCTAGAGGCACTCAATGGGTACTTGGGTACTTGACCTCTAAATTAAATGACCTTGAGCGTGAAACCCATGCTACAAAAATAACAATAATAATTTTTCTTTTTTACAATATACAAGAATCAAGAGTACATTTCATATTTATGAAGACCGAACCTAGTTACATATTTCAACAATGGAGGGTCTAAATTGTACCAATAAGATCTTTCATTGTGAGTGACCACCTCTTATATGTAGACGATTAGACATCTCTTATTAGGATAACGAAAAGGGGTGGTGAGAGCTTGTAGAATCACAAAGCATGTAATGATATCTTCCTTGTATTCGATAATACATGATCATATGAAGATAAAGTGCTCTTTAGTCTTGATCTCTTGAAGATGGCACACTTTACAAGTCCTATTCATTGATGAGATGTGGTGACTTGACTCAACTCACAAGCAGTGGGATAGTACAAACTAATAATTGACTAAGTAGAGCCTTGAGGTCATCATGTCAAATTTCATCAAATGTAGTTGAGGCATACAAAGAGACCATCATACCGTTATAAGAAGTGCCTGTAAGAGAAGGCCATTTTGGGACCAAAAGCCTTAGTGTGGAAATCCATGTGACTGATATATGCTAGTAGTATATGTGATCCTTCAACAACATGTTGGGCATTCCTTTCAAAGGGAGCAGGGATGCGCAAAGAGTACTTGAAGGGTGTTGAGTTTTTATAGTTGCGGTCGATATTCAAAAGAAAGAAAATATTATTTTTTTTGAGTTCATGTTAGCTCCAAGAGGATAGATCAACCCCACCATACGAATGGGTTTGACTCTTGGTCAAAACCGTCCTAATTTGACCTATATATATTGACATTTAACGTCTCACATTTGGTAAGCAATTTGGATCATCTCTTCTTCTATTTTCTATCCACATGTGCGAAGGAGAAGAGAGACAAGATCAGAAAATTTGACCAGAAGTTTGACTGGCTTTGACCAACGTTGATTGAGGCTTGTCTAGGCTGCTTGACTTGCATTGATTGAACTTTCTCCTGCTTTGTTTGACCGTAGTTTGATTGATATCGTTGACTGAAATTCTGGGACAGTTGACCGAAATTTCTGAAGCAGTTGCATTGGCCGAATTTCAACTTGTTTTACTAAAGTTGACTAGAAGTTGCAGGGGCTGTAATTCGGCCTATTTGACAAAAGTTGACTAGTTGTTGTAGAAGACTAAAATTCTCTCTTTTGACCAAGTTTGACCTATCAGATATGTTTGGTCAGTTTGATCAAGTTTGACTGGGATGTTCAAATTATACATTTGTTGAGTTGAACAATTTCTCCTAAGAAAAGATTGCTGGGTTTTTCCCGAGGTTGGGTTTTCCTAGGGTAAATTTTTTTTGTCTCTTGTGCATGCTTATTCTACTGTGATCTCTACTGCTCTATTGTATTTATGGTTGAAATTTTCTGAAGTATAATTGCTTAATGATTTGGAATGTGCTAAAGTAAGAATAAGATCATTGGAAGTAATTATCTGTAGCAGAAAATTGTCCTGGTCTTTATTGCGTTGAATGAGCTGAATGGATGTGCCCCTTCACTGGGGCCAACTTGAAGCCGACCTTACATTTGGAGGCAAAAATTCAAAATTTATTTTTTTCTTGGCTTGAAGCGGACGTGGAATCCACATATATATTTATCATTTCTTGTATATTTGGAGGGATAAAACTTGATTATGAAGACGACCATAGCTACAAAATTCAACAATTAGTCCTTTTACAAAGAATTGGTAAAGCTTGTCAAAATGAACATGGTATTGTACATTAGCACCGAAACTGAATAAGAAATAGAGTTCATCAGCTTAATATCAAATGAGCATGTAATGACATTTGTGAAACACACCTACAACAAGCCTTAGTAGCCTATGGAACAGGCAAAGAGAATTAGTTTTTTTATCATGAAAATGCAGTCTAGGAAGATTGACGCATGGAGTTGCAAGCGCTGTATGGATCTCTTTGTTGTGAAATGTCATGAAAATTCAATCACAAATATTCAAAGTCATAAATGATATACGACAAGTAAAGGATGTCATAGATGGCAAGAAAGGATTTTGCACTCCGTTTACTGATAATATTAAGTAATGGAGGGTTAGGGTCTACAACTGTAACCTAAGAATTTTGTGATATGATTTTTGATTGATATTTTTCCCTCCCTTGGATTTGGCAATATCGATGAGTCTAAAGATTTCCTTTCTTCATTGCCAAATCCAAATTAAAAGGTTGTTTTGTTTACCTTTTTGTATGTCTTCTGAAAATGTTCTGCAATGATAATCAGAAACCAAACTGGTGATGCACATTTACTGATTGCAGTAGCAATGCTTCGCACTAACAGGCATCTATATGACCCATATTTATTGTTGGTATAATATAGCTAGCAGATAATGCAGACGAGGTCATTAAGTTCAAAATATGAATTTTGACGCTGTGTAATTAGGGAACATTGTAGAATGGATTAACCCAAAAGATAATTATCAAGCGGGCCATTGGAAGATGGACATGAATCTCAGCACTGCATGATGCTGACTGTCTTTATGCAGGCGTGGTTGGCAATGCTAGAGAAAGCTGGAGAGTAAAGACACTATTTCTAGTGATTTATTCAAATTTTTCTTGAATTTGGTAATTCATTTCAAAATTTTAATGTTTTAATGATCTGAATGCATTGAAGCTCCCCTAGGACTCCATTTGAAAGTTGAGCAGTATGCCTTCATGTTAATCTTGCTAAGAAAATCTTTTAGATCTTAGCTATCACTACTTCACCAACCTTGGAGCATATGTATTCAAGGCAGTTAAGCATGTACTTCGAACGTCCCTTGACAAGTCCTTAATATCATCTAGTGTGTATTTTTGGCTAAGATGGAACAATGCTACTTCTTGATCCACACAAAACTCAATTAGAAAAGCAGGATACGAATAGATCTCTTGATTATTTTGTTGTTAGATTATTTTGTGTGTTGCTTATCCTTTGCCATCCACCCACGTATTTCATTTCAAGCAATTTGTGTTTTGGTTCTGCCTCATTTTTCAACAAATGTCAACTATGGAGGTCAATCATAATTGAATTGTGCTCTGCAGGCTACAGCTAGAGGAGAGGAAGGCATGGCTTTGTTTTTTGTTTGTTGCAATCCAAACTGTGGTTATCGGTGGAGAGATTAAGCAATTTATTGGAGTAGCAAGTACGCTGAATTAAGGTGGTAAGCTTTGACCTGGATTCTACATTTATATTTGGATTTCTTACATGTGAATTTGGAGATAGCACCTTGTGTAAATTTGTATAGAACCATTTAGCATTTAGCATTAGGTGTTTGCATTTACATGCTTTGTTTCTTGTGATTTTTCTTGTATAGAAGAGATGATTTTGTTGGCCTTTGTTACCAGGTCCATATTCAAGCAAAGGTTCCTTTGGATGACTATGTGTTCTGGAAGTGTTTATGGATCAATCATCTCATAAATTTTGGTAATATATAACAGAAGATTATGGCATCCAGTTAGGATGGTAGTTTCATTGAGGAATACTGCACTAGTCTTGTGTTGCCACCCACTTTTGAGAGAGGTCAGGAGGTCTCTTTGTGAATCACTGATAACTTTAATGAGTGGTATCTAATAAAATATTTGCATCTTGAATATATACTCAATTGATCTTACTTGTGGATCGTACTGTTAATGACCACAATGTCATTTTGTTCCTAATTTACTTATGAAAAAGGCAAGAGAGGAAGACCTTGTGAATCACACGTTTATTTCAAGTGATACTGAAATATTTGTCCTGTGCAAATTACTGAGTTATTAATCTTGCCCGTGAATATTGAGATGTGTCTGTCAGGGTGGTCAAAGTTATCAGTAAGATGACTTAGTATCAGAAAATATACTTTTGATGGCTTCTAAATAGATAATGAACTATACCTGTTTCTAACAATGCATGCATATATCGAAGTAGTCTCTAATTGTGATGGTATTAAGTGTAGCTCAGCTTGTAAGTTCAAGAATTTATGTTTTGAACAGCTAACATGTTTTTGTCATCTCTCTCTCTATACCTGGGCTTTGGTGGATGGTGAATGGTAGTTATAGACGGGAGATACTTGGAAAGTTGGTACTTTATCAAGAAGTACCAATGGGTATTTTATTGTGTTATTATTTTGACACATGTAAGAACTAACATAGAAGAACTAATATATAAAATGTAGATTCTAAAAAATCTATGTATTCATGTAGATATGTAGATAGCATATTGAAGATACTACTAACACTGGGGTTTTGTTTTTATACCTTTTCATTTTTTATACATAAGCTTGTAAGTTCAAGAATTTCTGTTTTGAACGTTTAATATAATCTTCAAGTCCCCTTTTTCTCTCTCTCTCTAGGGTTTGGTAAACGGCGAGTAGTAGTTATAGACGAGAGATACTAAGAAAGTTGGTACTTTATCAACAAGTATTAGTGGGTATTTTATTGTGTTATTATTATTATTTTTTTAAAAGAAACGGGTAGCTTATATTAATCAATCTGGTAGATGGGCCAGTATCCTTGCATACACGAACTAGTCATCATTTATTGTATTCCAAAAATGATCAAAATGGATTCTATTGCTACCCTGCTTATTCCCAATTATAACTCTAACCAGATTTATCTTATATAATCTCCAAAATATGCCACTATATAATATTGTTTTACATAACATTTATCAAAAAGAAAGTTTCTAAAAGATAGCTACATTCTTAGATGCTTGTTGTCTATTGACGCATTGCCATTTTTCTCCACTGGTTGCATTGGAATCTTTTAATTCAACTGCTCCTCAGGCTCGCTTAGAAGTTCTACTTAGGGAGGAGGGTCTTGGGGTCCAAAAACCTTAAGAACACCTACAACTCGCTTAGAAGTTCTACTTAGGGAGGAGGGTCTTGGGGTCCAAAGACCTTAAGAACAACTACAACTGTCGCTTCAACCGTCACCTCTATTCCATCCACCTTTGCATTAAGATTATCGACTTTGGTGGCCAGGTTGACCACTGTCAATCAAAGCCGCTCCACATCCTCCCTTAAAGCTTCCACCTCTTGCATTACCAGAGAAAAGTGTGATCGCACTTCCACCATGATTTGCTCCTTGACTCTATCCAGTTTGGACAAACTATCCTCCAACGACACCGCCGCTTGGACCAACCCGAAGCTTTCACCACTTGCATCCTTTTGAGAGGCCATACTTAACAACAAACAATATTTCACTGAAATTTGAAGCAACTCCATCCTTATCCCTTCCCATTTATAACCTGGCATGTTCCCATTTCCATTCCCAGCTATCATTGCCTTGCATTTAATGCCTTTGAACCGCATTTTCCTGCTGATTTTACCTATGTCCTGCAACCTATCCTTCATCCAACAATCAAACATTTCGCATTTACTCCACCCGGTAGAGGAATGAAGTACTAGTCTGTGGTATGTTATATCCCAAGGTGAAATTGCATGTTGAGTGACAAAAATTGCCCTTGAAAATGATGAAATCCTCCATCGTTAACCACTTGGAGGGGCGATCTATCCTTGTTTTCAAAACTGAGAGTCGTCGCTCCAGGGCTATCACTACTGTCTTAACTATATTATAAATTAATATGAGGACAGGCCTCGAGGCCCATTCATTCTGACCTATCATGTGAACATAAATATCCCTTGCCTCCATTTTAATGTACCATTCAAACTTCATGGTATATAGTGAAATGTTGGATCTCCTCGATCCAGGCGAAGAACACCTTGTTAAGGCCATGCCCCTTTGTTGGCTTGCTCATCTATGATTTTATTGTTCTCTCTTTTGATGTGGAAGAAGGATATGGTTTCAATTTTCTGAATTTATTTCCTGATCCGAGTATCCAAGGGAAATAAATCTTTCTCACTGAGATCTTTGACTTTGTGAAAGTTTTGAATGTTTAGCATTATGTGTTGAATTCCTCTTGCAAGGGCCAACTTCGGACCTTACCATAGTGTTAAAGATTCTACTTGATTATTGGAAGAAATCCCCAATCCCCATGCAAATTTTATCTCTATTTTTTCGTCGGGGCAGCAAATTGCCCCTCCCGCTCCTGCCTCCCCCATTGTGTTATTATTTTCACTCATGTAAGAACTAATATATAAAATGTAGATTCTGAAATCTATGTATTCATGTATATATATAGTTTTGTAGATAACATATTCAAGATGTTAAGAAATCAATAGGGCTACAATTGAAGTGATTTCTCTTCAACATGATAACTACTTGGGATATTCTTTTAATTCTCTTTATGATTAACTTCTTCTCTTATTATTACAATGTTCTTATCATCAAACAACTACCAAAACATGAAGATCAATAGAACAAATGGACACAAGATGTAGACTAGAAGCTAGGGCCAAAACCTCTCAGAGAGAGGAAAACCCACAAAAATCTCTTCTCTTCTTATAGAATCTTCAAATGATAAATTCCAAGACCAAGACCATGTCAACCTTCTTGAGGATGTGCTTCTCTTTACCAAGTCAAATCTCTTCCAAATGCACAACTTCAACCCCTAACAACAAACTTCAGCCCCTAACAACAAACTCTGTCCCTCATTGCAGTCTTGCAATTTCGGCCTTCCAATAGTTTACTGCAACTTCACACATGCGGGTGTTTTATGGCTCTTTAGGATTCCTCTTTTCTTTGCTTGGGCTACTTATTAATCAAAGGTTTGTAGATGATTAATTTGAATTATTTTCTTCAGATTTTGTCCCTCTTCTTGTAGTTCAGAAATTTCGCCCTTGTAGTTGCAGAAACCCTAGCCTCCTCCGCACATGTGAGAGATAGAGAGAGAGAAAAATCAAAATTTGTCTTTTCTTCTTCCTTCTAGACCCTCACCTTCCTTCTTGCTTCTTGTCCTTGCTTCCTTGATCAAATGAACGAGTGAGTCTCCAAATGAGGTCAAATGGTCTCTTATATATAGGCTTCCAAGGAGGACGAATAGCCCTAATTAGGCTGACTTCTTCATTGCCAAGCCAACTTGGTCTTGGAGGGGTATTTTGACACTTTTGACTCAATAAATTTTCTTGACTTGTTACAAAATGCCTAATAGGGTCTAATACATATGGCAATGACTCTTATGACTTCTTGACTCTATGACAAAACCTAGATGCACACAATGGGTGCTTTGACCTAGAACAAATTAAACTTGAGCATGAAACCCATGCTATAAAAATAATAACACTAATTTTCTTTTTCTTTTTACATCAGATACATAAGATCAAGAGTACATAAAATATTATGAAGACCGAACCTAGTTACAAATTTCAACCCTCCCTCTTAATTAGGGAGGTATTCATCATACAATGGTAAGAGGACATTCTCATACTGAAGAATTCTCATAAGAAGAGTCGGATTGGTAAGCCATCTCATAAGTGATCCTTTTAGCTTATATTAGAGCATCTCATCATATTAACCAACATTGCCATATAACAAGGCCTTAACTAACAACTCTATCTCTCCACTAGATTAGAGCACAATGCTAGGGAGAATGATTTACAGACACCTTCATCATTGTCTCTCAAGGCACACACCCCATCCGAATGTTCACAAGGTATGTCCTTATAGGACCATTCCTTTCTTGGATTTATACATCCTCAAGGAATCTCCTCTTTGACTACTCTTACCTATTGGATGCCCTACCTCATCTTCGAAGAGTCGGTATTCAGATGCTTACACAATCCTCCATTATTTCTTCATAATGTGGAGGCAAGAATGACGTGTTTATCTCTCCCTCTCAACTAGAGAGGAAATATCAACTGGTCCAAGCTTGCTTCTTAAATACACAAGCTTCTTATTAGGAAGAGATTTTGTCAAAATATCAGTTACCTGCTCATCGGTGGAGATATAGCGTACTTGTACCACCCCATCTTGCACCAACTTTTGTATGTAATGATACTTATTGTTTATATGTTTTGATCTTGCATGGAATATGGGATCTTCAGACAACCTTATGCAACTTGTGTTGTCACAATGTATAATTGTAGGGTCCATCGGTCCTTCAAACAAATCAGATAGCAGCTTCCTTAACCAAACAACTTCTCTACCAACTTCACATGCTACAATATATTCAAGTTCAGCACTACGTAAATCAACTGATTCTTGCTTTCTACTCATCCATAGGATCATAGAGGATCCCAAGTTAAAACATCCTCCAGTGGTGCCTCTTCCATCAGTCGCACTGCATCCCCAATCTGAATCAGTGTATCCCATTAGATGGATATTGTTCTTTCTGTCATACGTCAAGCAATAATGTATTGTCCCTTGTAGTTATCTCAATATATGTTTGGTTGCTATCCAATGGTCATGTCTAGGTTCCATTTGAAACTAACTAAGAATATTCATTGCAAAACAAATATTTGGAGGTGTGTTTACAAGATACATCAGAGACTCAACCAATTGTCTATAACTTGTGGGATTTATGAGGCTTGATTCTGAACTTCTCAATCTCTTCAAATTGGTGATCATGGGAGGTGTCATTGGTTTTCTATCCACCATGCCAAACTTTTGTATCATCTTAATTACATGCTTTCCTTGACCTAGATATATTTCACCAGGTTTCTACCAAACTTCCAACCCATAAGCCCTAGATCCTTCATATCGAATTATGTTGCCAATTGTTTCTTACATTCTTGAATACGACTTTCCACACCTATTATGAGTAAGTCATCCACATATAGAATAATGATCATTGGTTCATCCTTCACTATGCTATAAAGATTTGGATCTGCATAATTCCTTGAAAAACAAATCCTTCGTAGATATGTATCCATCCTAGCATACCAAGCCCTTGGGGCTTGTTTAAGGCCTAAAGCTCCTTCTTTAGCTTGTATACATGTCTTTCTTTACTATGTGCTTCACATCCCAAGGGTTGTTCAATATATACTTCTTCTTTAATGGTACCATTTAGGAACGTTGTCTTGACATCCATTTGATGGATGTTCCATCTTGTTGTTGCTGCCAAAGAGATTAATGACCTTATTGTTGTGTATCTTGTTGTAGGAGAAAATATTTCTTCATAGTTGATGCTTTCTTATTGAGAGAAACCCCTAGCCACAAACATTTATTTGTACATGTCAATGCTTCCATCTGCTACATGTTTGATCTTGTGGAGCCATTTGGAAGTTACAACAAAATTGTCATTTAGCCTAGGAACAATTTCCCAAACTCCATTTTTCATTATAGACTGATATTCTTCTTTCATAGCATCTTTCCATTCTTGATGTTTGACAACTTTTTCAAAAGAGGATGGTTCTGCTTCAATCAATTTTATCATATAGGTTGCATACCCTGAATATCCTTTTGGTCTTTTACTTTCCTTGAACGTTCCTTTAGTTGTAGCATGTCCTTATGCTTCTTGAAGAGTATATGTTAATCAAGCGGGTCTCTTGCGAGTTTCAGGGATTATGACTTGCTGCACAGGTTTACTGGGACCTTATTCTTCATAATTAGGTATAGTATCTTCTTCTTCAATTGGACATTCTTCAAATATTGGTTGATCTTCATCATCGGAATCAATAGGGAGATATTTAGACTTCTTGTAGGCAATGTTTTCATAAAAAATCACATCTCTACTTAAATTTGGTGGCCTTCCTTGATGTAGATTCTATGTGCCCTTGACGAGGCACTATAACCAACAAATATGCTCTTCATGTTTGTAGGATCCAATTTCTTCCTCTTATCTTTTAGAATGTGATGTAGACGAGGCAACCAAATATTCAAAGTTGATCTACACATGGTTTTCTTCCCGTAAACACTTCTTCATGAGGACTTTGGTTTTGAATATAGACTGTTGTTTTGGATGCTTCACCCCACAAAAATTGAGGTAAGTCTTGATCATGCAACATAGCTCTAATACATTCTTCAATTGCACGATTCTTTCTTTTTGCTACTCCATTTTGTTCAGGCTTGTATGGAACTATCAACTCCCTCTTAATTCTAGCCTCCTTATAAAAAGCAATGGGTTCTTTTGACGTGTATTCCCCCGCATTCTCAGATTTTAGCACTTTTATCTTCCTTTCTGTAACATTCTCTACTTTTACCTTGAATTCTTGAAATTTATCAAATACTTCATCCTTGGACTTAAGAAGATAAATCCAAGTCTTTCTTGAGTGGTCATCAATGAAAGTACATAGTACAGATGGACTCCTAGTGATTTTGAAGCCATAGGGCCACAAACATCAGAGTGAATGAGATCTATAATTTCCTTAGATCTTGTAGTACTGCTTCCAAAAGGTTTCTTCACATTTTTTCCTAATGCACATCCCTTACAAATTCCTTCATGCTCTTCCTTTAGTTTAGGGATGTCATTCACCATTGAGTTTAAAGATGGTAAGATTTTGTAATGAAGGTGTCCAAACCTTCTATGCCAAAGTTCACATGGACTGATTTCAAGGTGAACCAAGGCTTGAGAGAGAGGTGTAAGTAATCTGTAGAGTCTACCCTCACGAATTCCAATGATTTTTTCATTATTAATGCTAGAGCCCTTACTCCATACCATAAATTTTCCATCAAAAAAAGCAATTTTATCTCCTTTATCTTCTAGACAAGAAATGGAAAGTAAATTTTTCTTCAAACCTGGGACATATAGGATGTTGTTGAGATGCATGTTTCCTTTGTCTTCTAGCTCCAACATGGTTGATCCAATAACTCTTACTACATAGCTCTTTTTATCTCCAAGTTCGATTGAATGAGAAGATATTCCTTTTGATAGGGTCTTTAGTTGTCCATGTTCACCTGTCATATGTCTAGAAGCTCCACTGTCAATTACCCATATGTTGTCATCTTCAAAAGTACTTGTAAGAGCTAAGAATAGTCCTTCATTCAAATCCTTTGTAGTGAAGGTCTTGGTCATATAGTTCTTGATAGACAATAAGAGATCCCCAAATGATTTGACGCCTTGCTTGAGATGTTTTGTCATCATAGAAAATTGCTTCAATGACTTCATCAAGGATGTAGTGGTCTTTAGTATGCCCTTTGTCAACCTCTCTGATACCATGTTGAGAAATCAATAAGGCTACAATTGAAGTGATTTATCTTTAACTTGATAACTACTTGTGATATTCTTTTACTTTTCTTTATGATTAGGTTATCACCAAACAACTATGAAAATATGAAGATCAATAAAACAAATGGACACAAGATATAGGTTGCAAGCCAGGGCCAAAACTTCTCCTAGAGAGGAAAACCCACAAAAATCTTTTCTCTTCTTATAGAATCTTCAAATGAAAAATTCCAAGACCTAGACCTAAGACCGAACACTTCCAAGACCAAGTCAAACTTCTTGAGGATGTTCTTCTCTTTACCAAGTCAAATCTCTTCCAAATGCACAATTTCGAGCCCTAGCAACAAACTTCGTCCCTCACTGCAGTCCTGTAATTTTAGCCTTCCAGTAATTTACTGCAACTTTGCATGTCAAAGTGTTTTAGGCCTCTTTAGGCTTCCTCCTTCCTTCGCTTGGGCTGCTTCTTAATCAAAGGCTTGTAGATGATTAACCTAATTTCTTTTCTTCAGATTTTGCCCCTCTTCTTGTAGTTCAGAAATTTCATCCTTGTAGTTGTAGAAACCCTAGCCTCCTTCACACATGAGAGAGATAAAGGGAGAGAAAGATCGAAATTTGTCTTTTCTTCTTCCTTCTAGACCATCGCTTGCCTTCTTGCTTCTTGACCTTGCTTCCTTTATCAAATGAATGAGTCTTTGAATGAGGTCGAATAATATCTTATATATAGGCTTCCAAGGAAGACAAATAGCACTAATTACGCTGACTTCTTCAATGCTAGGCCGACTTGGTATTGAAGAGGTATTTTGACACATTTGATTCAAAATAAATTCTTTTAACTTGTTACAAAATGCCCAATAGGGTGTAATACATATGACAATGAATCTTATGACTTCTTGACTCTATCACAAAACCTAGAAGCACACAATGGGTGTTTTGACCTAGAACAAATTAAAATTGAGCATGAAACCCATGCTATAAAAATAACAATAATAATTTTCTTTTTCTTTTTACATCAGATACATAAGATCAAGAGTACATAAAATATTATGAAGACCGAACCTAGTTATGAATTTCAACACAAGATACTACTAATCCCTAGGGTTTCCATTTTATACATTTTCTTTTTTGATACCATATAAGCTCAAGCTTGTAAGTTTTGAACAATTAATATGTTTTTGTCCTTCCCCTCTCTCTATATATATAGAAATACACTCTTTTGGGCTTTGGTGGATGGTGAATTGTAGTTACATACAAGAGATACTTGGAAAGTTGGCACTTTACCAACAATTACCTATTGTGTTAATCATTCTAACACATGTTAGAACTAATGATTTTTCCTCTCTTGCTATATATATACACCCTTCAGGGCTTTGGTGGATGGTGAATGGTATTTAGAGATGGGAGATACTTGGAAAGTTGGCACTTCATCAACAAGTACCTATGTGTTATTATTTTGACACACGTAAGAACTAATATATAAAATGTAGATTCAAAAAATTATATATATGTGTGTTTATATATGTGTGTGCGTAGTTTTGTCAATAGCATAATCAAGATACTACTAACCCTGTGGGTTCCATTTTATACATTTCCTTTTTCATACCATATAATCTTTACCCATTGGCTAGTCTTGATTTTCAAGACTTTTTTATTCATCTATCACATGTTAAATTGGCTATCATATTGTATTATGTTATTCTTTGGTAGCAACGAACATGTGTTCTAGTCTCAGATTGTGTCTATGAGGCTAGGGAAAACATTTATCCAATACCCATAAAAGGTTTCATGAGAAAACACCCCAATTAGATTAATTGGCCAATTATTAAATTTTCCCTAAGTCTAACTTAGGAAAATTGGTTAATTAAATTCACTTGATGGATTCAAGATGATCTTAGCCATCGATTGTGATTAGATCATGGTCGTTGATTGTTCAATGAGAGATTATAAGAGAAAGTCAATGGGGTTGAAGAGATACATTTAAGTGGTTCGACTTACCTAGTTGCAGTGATTCAACAAGGGGGCAATTGAAGCAGAGGGAAACACTGATAGCAAGGGTTTCACCAGAGATTTGGGAGGATATTTCTAGAGGGGATTTCCACAGTGATTTCCATTTTCCAAAGACAAGAAGGAGGTCGATTTTATTTGCAGAAGAGGAGGTCGATTCATCTAGTGCGGGTAGCCAGTCAAACAATGTGAGTAGCGGAGCTCGTTTTAGTGAGCCAGTGCTAGATCTATCACCCAGAGGCAAAGCGAGTGGGCCAAGAACAGTGTTGGAGGTAGTTTGACTTCCAAGAAGTGATTTCCAAAGGTTGTACAAATTTTCCAAAGCAAGCAGTGTGAATAGCCAGAAGATGTGTTAGTTGTTGGAGAAGGTCGATTTGATTTGCAGAGGAGACTTTGTATCTCCAAACTATTTTTTCAGTGGAGATTATTATTTTTCGAAACTTTTCCATCGTCAGGGAAACAAATCATTGAACTCCTAAATTGCTGAAAAATTAATATAAACCCTCATTTGTTGCATTGGTTTTCCCCACATTGGGGTTTTTCCAGGGACTATTGTCCTAAAATATTGGTGTTCAAGTTTTTGTGTGTGCATTATTTTCTCAGTTTTGGTATTTTATTTGTGAAGATTGCAATAGTAAATTAAACTTTATTTTCCAAATTAAAATTCCAAAGACAAATAATCTCCAATAGATAGAAGATTAAATTCCAAATATTGCAATCATGGAAATTTCACATATTCAACTACTAACTTTCTATTTCACCTAACCACTCACCTTCACACATCATTCAATAAATCCCTTTGAAAACTTGTGGTGTACCAACATTTCTTTTTATATTAAGGTTTGTGAGCATGTCCCTAATGGCATTTTCAATCATAAATTTTCTTGCCACTATTCCATTCTTCCTTTGTGATGTATTGCTCCCTTTTCTTGATTTCAAATGTTAACATAGACCACTCTTCTTATCTTTCTTCATAGGCCATAGCCTAGATTTCAAACTTGCATCTTTGTATCTATTCTTTCTTTCTCTAGCACCTTCTTGAACCAAATCTGGATGTACTTACATCCTCTCTTTGGGTCTTCATACTATAGACAACCACCTAGTCGACTTGTTCAAACATGAGGTTTTACATGGTTCCCATAATCTTGGTCACATTATATTATTCATCCAATCCACAAATCAAGCGTTAGTAAGAATCCCAATAACTATAGGACGATCATGGTTGGCCACAAATTTCCTAAACTCTACTACAATACTCCATTTGAAGTTCCCTAGGGAGCTTGAGAGGAAGGTAGAGGATAGATTGGATTTTGACTTAAGCATCAGGTTATTGATCACATTCTCACACTTGGGGGTCATCATTCAGGAAACACAACATCAATCTTTGAAATTTTATTATTGTTTTTTAAACTTTCAGAAAGTTATTGATTTTGTCTCCAAGGTGGTTGTTCTAAAGAAATTGGAATCTCAAAGGCCTTATTGTTAGCCATCATGCCCTTTTCTAGGAAACCTTTCGTTAGTTGGTGTTCAGCCTAGGTAAAAACAAGGCCACGATATTTGATGGGTTGAAGAAGATCCTATTTAATCACCTCACTTTAGTTTGTGGCATGCACTTCAGCCCTGAGTCAACAATGGATATGGGTCCTCGAACTCTCGTCTGACCCACAATTCTATACGATTCAGAAGTTTGGGGACTTGGTTTACTATATCTTTATTGTCCTCCAATAGAGAGTACAAATCATCCTCCTTCGTCGCATCATCACATGCAAACAAACAATTCTTTAACCCATCATCCTTGTAGATTTTGGTGCTTACCCCTATTGACTTCAAACAATGTTTGGACTCCTCTCACTTCTACATCACATTTAGAGCTTTGCTGATACAATTAAGGGGTGGGACCGGTATCCATACTTGGCCTATTGTTTATTAGAGTCCATTACAACAACTAGTTCTTTAGCTTGGTCTTGGTGTTGTTACATCGAGATTTTAAATCATCTAGGGTATTACAATGGACAGACAACCTCCATTTAGATATTCTTTGTTTTCACTTGGCCACCTCTTTCGACCAAATAGGAGATAAAAACAATCATCCAAGAGGATAACTACAATGAATTTGTATAGGTCACTTGGAAGATGGCCTTCTATGTTGAGCACTTCATGGTTATGAGAGATGGACTCGTTGTTTGAACCCATTGCACACTTTTCCATTGGATGCATGCTTTTTTAATACCATTGGGTCAATTCAAAGTTGGCTCTCATATATTACAAATTGAGATCCACCATCAGATTGGATATGCTAGTTGTGCAATCCACAAGAGATTGAGATTGATTATTTCATCTTTGGTTACCTAGTTTACTACAAGATTCAAGGATGGTTCCATTGTCAACATTACTAACATTTCAGGCTCAGTAATGTCTTTAGGTGCCTCCAATAGATATGCCTAACCCTATACATGTACATAGGCCCTCCATCCTCGCTCTTTTATCTCTAGCCACAACCACATCCTAGACCAACTCCCATACAACATATCACTTCCTTTTTATTGGTGCTCCCATCTAGGGGAACCAAGCAGGGGATGGATAAATATGACCCTAGATCAGTGAGGACATAGGGAATTATTTCTACCTCCTTGAGACCTTAATGGTGTTGCCAAAGAAGGCCTCACATTATCAAGTTGGTCACCAGATGATGTCTTCTAAACCGTAGTGTCAAGATCTTCCTTCCAGACAACGACACAAAACTCATTCTAGCTCCTCTTTCGATACTTCTTCCAAGATAGACATTTGTTTTAAGTTTTCTTCATTCAACCTCAAATGATATGAGAGATGGATGCAGTGGATCAGAGTAGCCTCATACCATCGGGTACATATCTTTTTGTTGAATTTCCTTTACTTTTGTGGACTCAACTCTCTAAGTTTTTGGATTAGACATATATTCTATTTTATTTCATGCTACTTCCTTTTATATAGGAGTCGCTTCAACAAGTCGACTTTGTATAGACATCATTGTACCAAACCAACCCCATTGAACATTAATATGCTTATTTTATGTCCTTTCTTGAGTCCCACTAATGGAGTTTTGTCACTCCTTGACATCAATGCTAATGTAAATTTCCCTCCAATACAACCTTGTCACTATATTATTATTTTTTTAACAGAAATGAGTACATATATTAGTTTCAAATCAGTTTTTGGCTCGTGAAAAATACTCAAGTAGTATCATGGATATTTGTATCTTCGTTCTTTTCCCTGTAGCTATTGTCCTTCATATTTTCAAAAAATCTACAAAATCTGATAGAGTACAATATGAGCTTGTAGGTATAAGTCCTACAATATTGTTTTAACATGTAACAAAATTTGCACTCTTCTATATCAGGTAGTCTTTGTTTCCTCTTCCTTTGGAGGATTGTTCAGGTTCGGGCCCTTCACCCCATCAGTAGCACTTACACTGCTTGATTCTTTGTGGTTATAGGACAAAATTATGACTTGGTCTTGTAGTTCAACAATTTGTTTATGAAGGGCGTCGATTTCATCCTCTTGCTAGGAGGATTTTCCCTTTAGAGTTTGCACTTCTTCCAAGACTCTCACATTGGTGTTTAATTGTTGATTTTGTTTCATGTTGATCACCATCCCATCAATATGAAGGGCATCCAATTTTTCCTACATTTGGTTTATCGCTTCATGGTAATCATCCTTTCCTGGTATTCTTGTGTGAGAACCATATGAAGAGTGCACGCAGTTGGATCTAGATGACATTAGCTTGGAGGGAATGCCACATCATCCATTGGCCCCCAACCTCTTTTTTTTATTATGTTTCCCATTGCTACATTTTATTATATCATTCCCATGACACCCCTGCTCTTTTGGCTTGGGCTTATATGCCATTTTCTTTGGTTTTTGGTCGGTCAATGTTAGTCTAATTTTGATTTGCATTATGTAAGTATAGCTCATTGTATGTCACCATTCACTTCAAGTCATCCAACACCGAGCTGGCATTCTCTTTTTGCACTCTTGTCTGCCTCTATGTTTTGACCTCTTAAGATGTGATAAAAGGTTTTCTTTGGGATACATTCATTAATTTGCATTATTCCCTTCATAATTTTCTCCAATGAGTGATCTCAGGGGTTGGTTCCCATCTTTAAATGTTGTACTATGAGGAGGGAGTCTCCTAGTATGCAAATATTTGACACTTGAAGTTGTTTCACTATTAATAGCCCTTGGTAGAGACCATGAGCCTATGTTAGGTTATCTGTCATTCTACCTAAGCCCCAAGAATATCTTGTTACCATTCTTCCTTCAAGGTCATAAAGGATCCCCGCCATCTTGCCACCCCAAGATTGTTCTTGGAAGCACCATCAGAGTAAAAATATCAAACCTTGTTGCACCTTCCACTCATGGAGCTCCGCTTCTATCATTCTTGGCTTCCAATCTGCATTTCCTTCTCTCTTTTCATTTTCACCATTTGAGACTCTGTCAAGCCTTGTTATCCTTATCAACCATTCCCTTTCTGGTGGGTCAAGATTTTTTTTGGGAATTATCCACTTTTAGGGCCCCAAATTTTTCACACATAGAGGTAAACTTCAAAGCTATCATTTTTAGTTGTAGGACTGTAATTTTTTAAATTGACATAATTCTGAGAGAGCCACAATTACCATCACAAAAATTTTGGAATGGCCTCCCAATAGAATTTGAACCCAGGCTTATGGGAGAGTGTGCCACCGTATATCTTTAACCATGACGAGAGGAGCTCCTAAGGATCATTGGGCTAGCGAATCCTGCCAAACAGGGGAGAAAGGGACTTTGCCAAAACAACCTTTGCAAAGGGACATTGCAGAAAGGGCCGATTAATCAATTCTTCTTGAGACTTATAAAGATGATACCTCGAAGGACCAGATATGCCCCTCTTCTTAAGATTCTCTGCATTCAATATTTTTTGTGTGTCGGAAGCCAACAAAAGGTATTAATGTTGGGATTAACATTCTTCCACATCAATAATTTTGAGGGCATTGGTTCATATAACAAGAGTTCATTATAACCTCCCTTGATTGTTTATGAGGAGGATTTCTAGCGCAACTCATATGCTTCCTCCCTTATCCACAAGGTACGTCCCACCAACTTCTCCCTAAATATGGACACCAAGTGTTAGAGTTCACCTAACACTCTACTAAAATTCCACCCTTTCCAGTTTCCCACTTCATCCCAAAGGGAAAGATCTGCTAGTGAAAATACCCTTTGAGCGGAGAGAGCCTCCCTTAATGGCATAAGCTCTTGAGTTTTTTCCAAAGGATGCTTAACCATTATGTGGTTTGTCCATATATTAATTCTCCCACCATTATTTGGAATCCAAAAGAGTCTCTCCCTAATAAGAGGGGAAGTTGTCGAGATTAACGTCCAGATCGTTGAGCTCCCTCGTTGTGGCTTAATGTACATCACACTTCTCTCTCTCCATTTAATGAATGTATTTTATCCTTAGCACTTCTTTCCACCATTCTTCCTACTAAATTAGGAATCCTGATACCAGCTTTGCTCCTATGGATTTATTCACAAGGACAAGGCCTCTTATGCCTAGGCAGCCATGATTTTTGGGGGGATTTTACTATGGCCCATTTTATCAGGTGGAACTTCTTTGAGTTGTTTTTTCACCCTTCCCATAAAAATTTACATATTTATTTGGAGATAAATCCTAAGACTCCCAGGGGAGCAAGAAGAGTAGAGAATTGATACATGGGAAGGGTTAAAAGGGTTGCCTTGATCAAAACAATACACCCAACTAGATTTATCCATTTTGTACCCCATGTTGAAAATTTTCCTTTTATTTTCAAAATCACTACGATGCAAGCCTGAGAAGAGAGGTTATTTAAGATGTGGGAATTCCTAAATACTTAAACTCTTTCCAAGTCTCCACCAGTTGAAAACCAAGGATTCTCCCCAACTAACTTTGTTTGCTTGAGGAAACGTTCCAGGTGTATATTTGAGACTTGTCTTTGTTTGTTTGTCCTCCAAAGGCTTGTAGAAATTTATCTATAACTCATTTGAATATTCTCTCTATTATTGTTGAAGCTCCTCCCAATAGAAGTGTATCATCATCAAATTGTGAATGATTTATGCTTCTGACGCCTCTAACGTATCTTATTCCCGGAAGCTACTCTGATCTTCGTTATCGCACCTATTGACCTTTTCTCTCTCCTCTCTCTACTTCTTTCTCTCTTAGAGTTAACAACCCTGCGGGGAATTGTATTAAATGTCGCCACTATGATGAACTATTGTAAAAGTCTTAAGCGACTTGAGACTCGATGATCAAGTGAGTATGCTCTATAGTGTCTTTTTCACTTAGCTAATTATTCTTGCTTCCTAGCGATGAATAATTAACTGATTTTTTTCACTCACACACCTCCAAAGCTAGAGTGACAGCCTGATGATTGAGCCTTGGGTCTGTCCTATTACCGCGAAATTTGATTAGGTTTTTATAGGATTTTTAATTTATTAAAATTTTCTGCAAGACGAGATTTTTAATTAAATTCCATGAAAAAAAGTACATAAGTGAGCCTAGAAGATGTGGGGGTGTATAAGTACTTAAAAATCATGCTCTCCATCCCAACATACTTCTAAAGGCCACTTTGAGGGTTAAAAAATGATTTCTACCCCCTCAAAACCCACTTTTCCTATGTTAGTGGCAAAAAGTGGCATAAAAATGCAAAAAAATCAATAAATGGTGGACATAATAAATATGTCACCAAGTGAAAATGATGTGGAAAATAAAAGTCAAGTCAAAGATTAGTTGGAAGGTAAGTAGGATGCCACCTTGGAAATCCAAGTCAGGAGTCTTGATGAGTCCGAGTTAACTACTTCTTAGTGGGTCGATTTGTTGACTTGGAAGTTCAAGTACTTATTAGAGGGCTCACTAATTTTATGGGCAAGTCATGGATCAATCACAACAGATTTTGCGGGATTTAACTCATAGCTTTACCTCCACTTAACGATAACAATTGGCTGCCAACACACTCAGACTTACGCTAGCAGACCAAGCCAACTTTCACAGCTAATTCTCTAGTCAATACACATGCAATTGGGAGGCTCCACGCAACAGTCTTTACACGTGTAATTTGGTGGATGAGTTAACATAGAAGTCAAACATAGATTTTAATGGGACTTGTATCCCACTTTCACTCAAGAGATCCACACTTGGCACAAAGCTCTCACATGCTACCACTAAAAGAATCAACACTGATCCTCAAGGGAAATACACATAGGCCAACAAGGAGAAGTGGAACGGCACCTACAACCAACCTTGTGCCACTTGGAGAAATTCGACTTGCATAGTTTTGAAGCTACATTGAGGTGATCTTGTTTGGGTAGAAGACCTCGCTAGAAGGATCCGAGCAGAAGTGTAATAAGTCTCTCTCTTAAGGAGGCTATTCAAGAAAGCGAAAGTAATCTAGGGTTTTTGTGGTAAGGTTGTAGACTTACAAGAAGAGACCGAGATTCACAAGGAATCCGAGAAGGGGAATAGGAGGCTAGTGTCTTGGTTTTGGAGTGGCTAATAGGTCAAGGGTCTTGGTCTTCGTATTCATCAATTGTAATCTCTATAAGAAGAATTTGTGTAGGTTTTCCTCTCAAAGAGTGAGAGGTTTTGGCCCTGGTTGATAGCCTACATTCTGTGTCACTTGTCTATTTTATGTGCATGCATTAGTTATTGTTTGATGAAGAACACTAATAATCTAAGAAAAAGAATATTCTAATCTAAAGAAGCAAAAAACATTCACAAGAAGTTACTAATGAAAGAGAAATCACCTAATGCTAATGCCCTAGATTTCTCAACATGGTTTCAGAGCTAAGGTGACAGTTAAGGAAGGGCATCTAATCAAAGATACACTCAAGGATCGAGTTTTAAGAAAGGCATCAAAGCAAATTGAAGGATATAAAAGTGAAGTTGAGATCTACATCAAAGCATTGTGACCCTAGATCGAAGAAGAAGTCTACACCAACAAAATCTTTGGATCCTCTAAGTCATCATTAAAAGACCAAAAAGACCCTCATCAAGTCGAAAATATATGGAAACAAGGTAGCTCAAAGCATAGACATCCAAGAGAAGCATTCCTAGGAATAATATCACATCATCTTGGAGAAAGTCGAAACCCTAGAAGAATTTCTGATTACTCAAAAATTCAAAAGGATAAAAGGCATTGTCATCATCTTCAAAATATATAAGGCAAGTTCCCTCTCATTGAATCAAGGGTCCCCTCCTTATCCAGGTAAAATATCATCTGAGGAAGCATCAAGGCATTCTCATCAATCACCATCATCAAAGGGAGATAGATCTTTGGCGTTGTCATCATAAAAGGGGCAATCTCCTTTTATTTGAAGAAGGAATTTCATTTGGAAGAATATCATCCAAAAGAGAACTAATACATCTTCATCAACCACCATCAAAGGGATCAAGTTTAAGATTTCATCTTCACTTATCAAGTAAGTATGTTTTATTCTATAATCTAAATCTGATAAAATGACTTCGTTTTGCAAGGAGATCTATAAGTTGGTTGGGTCATCGAAATTCATTGCATGGAAAAGGAGGATAAACATAGTCCTCGAAGAAAGTGAATTCACTGATCATATCTTTGAAAAGGTCTCAAAACCATTCGAAGGTCAAGCATTATCTGAATACATGGAAAGGGATCAAGGGGCTCAAGGGATTCTTATGAAATCAATCAAAGGTCCCCCCATTCCCTATATAGCAGGATTGGAGACATCAAAGAGATATAGGATAAATTGGTAGAACTATTATGTGAAGATGTGATAAGAAAGGTCATATCACTTAGTTATGATCTACACAAATTGAAGGCATCAAAGGTTGAAGGGATATCTTCATAAGATATCAACTATAAGATCTCAGAGAGATGATTTCAGATATGGAAATAATCTCCTTTGTTCTAAATACACTAATCGAGAACAAGGTAAAGAAATTTAATCCATTCAACAACTTGTGGTTTCTATGCAAGATAGGAGAAGACAAGTTGAGGGAAATAGGTATTGTTGAGTCCCAAACTTGCATCTTCCCTATACACCTTTTTAGCCTTCCTTTCCAGTTACTTGACCCACCAAGATGTCAAATCATTGCATATTAGCTTAAAAAGAGCTTATAAAATGGTTTCCTAACTATGTCTTGTGACTGCTGTTTGATTTAGATTTTTGTTCAATCAGCTGCGGAAACTTGTCACTTTCCGCAGCCAGCTCAAGTTTCCGAAGCCATTTTGTTAAAGTCCATGTTACTGGTGTCCACTGGAGAATCCGGCCACATGGGCAAGCTTCAAATGACGTGTACATGGAGCGTGTCCCCTTGGTTCAGCCGAATCACTCACAAACAGCCATGGTCAAGGACAGTCAAAGCAGTGGTCAACCTAAGAGTTTTGCGGTGGCACGACTCTGTTTTTACCACGTGAAGATTTGCGTGGCAAGTTCCTCAATCTCCGGAGGTGTGCTAACACCTGTGGATCGATTCGTGAACCAAATCGAACAGCCACCACTCCATAGATTTAATTGTCACGGCTACCATACTGCTAGATCTCAGGACGTGGATATTCACGTGTCTGTTTGGCAGCGCAAAATTTAGGAATTAGTTATAGCATCCTCAGTTATAAATAACGCGTTATCATACGCTTGATAGTTAGCTTTTTATATGTAATCTTGACTGTTTTTATAAGCCCACTGTGCTGTGCTATATCTTTATCTTATGACTGCATTTTAATATATGAGAAGACAACGTTCTTAAGTTCAATTTGTGACTGAGTATTGATTGGCCGAGGTTGCAGAGGGCCCCTGTACACCAAGGATCTGTATCTACTGTATAGTTTCTTGCTTGCTTTCATTATGTTACTTCTTTTATAATGCGACTCAAATAGTGAGGAATCAGAATATTAATTGATGTAGTATGATTTAGTTTACTTTTCTGCAAGTTAGTGATTAAGATTACTCATGTCATTTTCAGGGATTGAAATATGAATGCGTAGTTTAATCTTAGTTTCATTTTATGCAATTTCATTTCATGCAATTTAGATATCAAATTACTCAATTTGTTTATGATTACCTCCTATAGCCAGAGCGAATCAAAAGGTGAGGGGTCAGAATATGAGTTGAAGTAGTGTGATTTAGTTTGCTTTGCTTACAGTCTTTGAATTGCTTTGAGTTCAGTTTTTTTTTTTTTTTTTTTTTTTTTTTTTTTTTTTTATACAGCAGCAAGGATACTGGGCTTCATTGTCACTAGCTCACTGTTTTGGTACATTTTTATTTTCTCTTAGGAATTGATTTCATCACAACAAGTTTTAAACTTTTTGACAACTTTAAAAGTTTGGAAAATCATTGTAGAAGTCGCCATTGCCATCCATACTTGACTTTCAATTCTGCCATCTCTCATTAGGGAATCAACAGAAGATAAACCCAAAAACAAACCAAAAACTCAAAAACGACAAAGAAATAAGAAATTGATTATCTTGCATATACAGTGCACTTCACTTCAGCAATTTACGACTCTCGGATTGACATTTTAAATAGCAATTTAGGACACACTAAATTGACCAAACATTTTGGCACCGTTGCCAGGGAAGTGAAACTAGGTAGCCAATTTCTTAAAAAAAAAAAAAAAAAAAAAAAATTCAAGGAAGGTAAAAATTGATAACTTCTCAAAGTATGCTCTCCTCTTGCACCTAGTGTGATTTGGAGGATCAGAAAAAAGAGTTATTGGTTTAATAATTTCTTGAGTATGCTCTCTTCTTGCACCTAGAGTGACCTGGAAGATCAGAAAGAGAATTATTAGCCCGACTTGAAGAAAAATAAAAAATGACATGCATAGAGCAAGAGATTCTAGGGGAAGGTTTTTAGCTAGGGCCAAGAGTTCGATTTTTACAACCCCATCTACTTCAAGGAATAGACAAGAAACACCTCCATCATCTCCAACTCACACTCCTAGCCTTAGGATTCCTGGAGTTCAAGAGGCAGTAATTGAATTAGGAGACTCTCCCACACTATCCACCGAATCTGAATTAGGAAGAGACCCTTTCTTTACTTCTACAGGAAAACACATTGTAATTGAGGAAGTAGAATTAACTGAAGAAGAAGAGGGAGAAATTCCTCCTCGCTCGCCATTAGTAGAGGAACCAGAGGACTCTGAAGTCTCTGAAGAAACTATCATGACAGAGGAAGTAGTAAACGGATTTGGTAGAGGTAGAGGTAGAGGAGGAGGAGGAAACAATGGAGGGGGTAGAGGTAACAATGGGGGAAATAGGGATGGAGATAACTCATTCGGATTTCCTATAGTTGATGAGGATTCTCGAACAACAATGAAAAACATCTCACCATCTGTCATCCCAAACTTTCATGGGTTACGAAATGAGGATCCTGAAACATTTCTATTTGAGTTTGAAGTCGTGTGTCGAACTTATGATTATTTGGAAGACTCTCAAAAACTCAAATTGTTTCCTTCAACATTGAAGGGAGCTGCTTTGAAATGGTTCATGGGATTAGTCACTCAATCCATTAGGACTTGGAATGATATGAAACAAACATTTTTGGATAGATACCTGGACTATTGTATGCCCACCAATCACAAGGATGAGGTATTCAAAATGGTGCAAAGAGAAGATGAAAACTTGGAGGATTTATCTGAAAGATTTCAATGCAACCTGAAAAGAGAAAAAATGAATAACTTAGATGAGGAAACCTTGGAAGCCCTTCTATTAGAAGTCATCAGAGATGAATGGATAGATATTTTGAACATGATGGGAAAAGGAGATATATCTCAACTTCCACTTCATGATATAGCAGAGCTATGTGTCCATCTCTCAAGGGGAAATTCTAAAACTAGAAAAGGGCCTAGAGATCCTTCTCTCATTAGAGCAAACAAATCTGCAACTGGATCAGTAAGTAGGGCTGAGATTGGCAACATGCTTGATGGATTCAAAACTAATATTTTAGGGAGTCTTAGTGAGCAACTAGACACCCTTAAGATACAAAACAAGCAGAAAGCAGAAGCTGAAGCTTTGGCCATCTTTTTTTCGAAATGTAGAAAGAAACATGCTCGAAGGGAATGTCCCTTGGATGTAAAAGTTGTAGAAACATGTGTGATTTGCTCAGAAAACCATGAGACCAAGGATTGTCCTTCAATTCCTGGGCTCAAAGCTATCTTTCAAGAAGATCCAAATTCAATTGAGTCTCTCTATTTTTTTGCAAAGAGACCTTGGCAGGGGCAACAAAATCAATGGTTTAACAACTCTATGAACTTTCAACCCCCACCAAATTGGAATCCTTGGCAACAACCTTGGTCCCAACCTCAAAATCATTTTCAATCATGGGTACAAGGTATGCAAAATCTTTATGGACATTCTCCCTATGAACTCGTTTATGGGAAAGAAGTCCTGCTCCCCATTGAGTTTCAAGTTAAGACTTTCAAGATGGCAGTTCAGTTGGGGATGAATCTATCAGAAGCCCAAAAGCACATAATGGAGCAGCTGAATGAGCTAGATGAGATCAGACAAGAAGCAATTTTAAAAACTGATTTAGTTCAACATCAAAGAGCTAAGTGGTATGACAGATACATCAAAGAGAAAAAGTTTCAAGAGGGAGATTGGGCACTACTATTTGATTCCAAGTTTAAAGACTTCAAAGGTAAATTTCAGACCCATTGGCTTGGGCCATATGAGATTGACAAAGTCTTTAGCAATGGAGCGGTAAGAATCAAGACCATTGATGAATTTTAAACTCCTCTTATTGTGAATGGCCACAGATTGAAAATTTATCATAAGCCACTCTCAAAAGAGGAATTTGTCAAAATATTTCAAGAGAATTCTGTAATAAGGCTGGTGAATAAGAATCCTTCTTCCCCACCAGCCTAGCCTTTGTTTCTTTCAGTTAGAAAATAAATAAATAAATAAATAAAAAATGTATAAGCCTGAAAATCAATCACTGATTGGCGGTCTTATACAGAAAATGTGGAGTGAAAATCAGGGACACCTAACACTATATTTTCCAAAAAAAAAAATTCTCTCATTCTTTTTCATTTCACTTCACTTCATTTGCCATCCCACTCCATCTCCATTTCATTTTCATTTCACTTCATTCCACTTCATCTCACTCCATCTCATTCATTTCATTCCATTTCATTACTAAATGTCTCTTTCAGGACCATTTCCACTCAGTTAGTTATTATCTAACTATCTTTGTTCAACCAAGTGGATGCTGTGTTAGTTTTTGCAGCTGGAAGTAGTTTCCGCAGCCAGAAGTAGTTTTCGCAGCCACCACTCTGTTTTTCAAATTTACAGTCAAAATGTTAGTGCAATAATCATGAAAATGCAGGTGTGACTAAGCATATGCTATGAAGACATGGAGCATCTCCAGACATCAATAGAGCAGTTGGTTAAAGACTAATGGACAACAAATGACAAGGATTCCAAAGGTATGAACAAAAATTTATTTCAAATAGCAATTAAAGGCACAATTTTGCATAGTTGTCAAACCATAAAAGCTCTACTATGTGCAATGATTATCGCGATAGCTCCATTACCCATTACCATCCCACGACATTATTCCACAAACCATGCATTTATTCCTTAACGGTCTCATGATTGATTTTCGGGTTTAAACTCATAGTCGGCTGCACTTTCATATCCCACTTGTAATCATGAGATGTGACCTATTTCATTACGGCTCCTCTCCACCACATTTTCCGCAGTCATTCATTAAACGTGTAACATTTCATACGCATCCATTCAATTCAAAATCCTGACTTCACTCCATTTCCTTACCATTTTGTTAAAACCATCTTCTTCACATACGTCTGCACTTCATTTTGTGAACTCACCTCGGTTGCTCATCCTCTGTTTCCGCTTGCAGTTCCGGAACATTCCCATTACCTGTTATCCATCTACCAATTGCAGCCATTGTTTTTTTGCCATAAACCCTGCAACCAAGTCATCTTACCTCTGCTAAACCCTCACACGCAATTGAATTTTCAGTTGAATTTCAAAACAGAGGAAAGAATGGGACGATTACTAAGGGCAGAACCGGAAGGACCTAAATATTTAGAAGGTTACCCTCAAGCAAAAGATTTGCTGAAGAAAGCAAAATGGTTACGCTTCATCCAAAAATTTAAGGGCCATAACAAGGAGGTAACGAAAGCCTTTGCATGGTCTTTCGATGGCCAGATGGTGGAAATTGGAGACTTAAAGCTCACGGTCACTGAAGCCTCAGTAGCAGCTGCCACAGATTTGCCCCAGGAAGGTGAGTGATGGTTTAAAAACAAAAGTGTGGACGAGCAGGCATGGAGAATCATGTTATGTAACCCAGGTATGGACGTTATTGTATTTACAAAAGGAATTCTTGTTCATGCATTGAAAGAAGAATGGGCCAGCCTATTGTTAATCATCCAAAAGTGTATCACTTGCGAAGGACGCTTTGGTTCAATGTACATGTATCATGCTAGGTTATTGATGAACTTCTTAGAGAGTCAAACTCTTAATCTGCCTTATTTCTTACTACTAAGTTTGAAAAAGATGAGTACCACAGTCCAAAAGAAAATAGGAAATATAGAACCTCACTTATATCATCATGGACTTACAAGGATTCTCATTGAAGACCAACTGAAGAAAAACAAAGATACCTGGGAACGTTTCTTAGTAAGAAATTACTTTCAAGAGCCATCTGAGGCTCCTGAAAGCAATACACCTAAGACACCAAGAAGGAGTAGGAGAAAAGAAAAGAGTGCCATAATCCAAGACTCTCCTATTATCAAAACTCAAGAAGTTGGTCAAAAAGAAAAGGAGAAAAGAACTAAGGACAGAAAACAGAGAAAATTGAAAGGAAAAAGGAACATAGAAGAAGTCTACCAATCACCAGAGCCATCTATAGAGGAGGACTATCAAACATTGTCTGAGAGATTAGTGCATCTTCAAAAACAAGCTGCTACAACAAAGAAGAAGGAAAAAGGAAAACAGAGCATAGAAGAAGGGAGTACTAGTCCACCGTATTTAAGAAGAAGCAACAGGCTTAGAGGAAGGGGGAGTAAAACACAAGTAAAACGACCCCACTTCATTGACTTGGGTGGGGAAACACCCAAGAAACCTCCAGCTGGCTATAGTCCATCTCATCCTCAGCCAACTATTGAAACTAGTCCTCCACATGTTGATGAAAGCCAGAGCTAGAAAGCAGTCCTCCTCCTCAACAAGACTTTGCAGGCAGTCCAAGAAAAACACCCGAAATAGATCCAAATCAACAGGAGGTGTATGATTACCTCGAATCTTTAAAAAAGACAGCTGCAGGCCCGAGTACCACTCTTCCCCACATGACACAAGATGCACAAGTCCAATCCTTAAAAAAAGAAGTGTTTGAATTAGAGGTTCTAAACAGGCATATTAAGCAAGAAAATGAAGCACTTAAGGAGCAGAGAAAAGTGGACAAAATTATTCATGATAATACTATGCTTCATTTGGGACTATGGCAAAAGAAGAACAAGAAACTAAAGAAAAAGTGCAGAAAGTTGAGCAGAAAATTAATCAATCTCAAATTTAGATGTCTGATAAGGAAACCCAGGATGGTGGTAGCACCAAGAAAGAAGAGAAGAGGACTGGATGTACTAGCAGAGGCTTCAGAACATATGGATTAAAGGGGAATGACTAAAATTTTGGTTGCATGAGGACATGCAACACCTTCACAGTGAGGGTATGTTGAGTCCCAAACTTGCATCTTCCCTATACACCTTTTTAGCCTTCCTTTCCAGTGACTTGACCCACCAAGCTGTCAAATCATTGCATATTAGCTTAAAAAGAGCTTATAAAATGGTTTCCTAACTATGTCTTGTGACTGCTGTTTGATTTAGATTTTTGTTCAATCAGCTGCGGAAACTTGTCACTTTCCACAGCCATTTTGTTAAAGTCCATGTTACAGGTGTCCACTGGAGAATCCGGCCACATGGGCAAGCTGCAAATGACGTGTACATGGAGCGTGTCCCATTGGTTCAGCCAAATCACTCACAAACAGCCATGGTCAAGGACAGTCAAAGCAGTGGTCAACCTAAGAATTTTGCGGTGGCACAACTCTGTTTTTACCACGTGAAGATTTGCGTGGCAAGTTCCTCAATCTCCGGAGGTGTGCTAACACCTGTGGATCGATCCGTGAACAAAATCGAATAGCCACCACTCCATAGATTTAATTGTCGCGGCTACCATACTGCTAGATCTCAGGACGTGGATATTCACGTGTTTGTTTGGTAGCGCGGAATTTAGGAATTAGTTATAGCATCCTCAGTTATAAATAATGCGTTATCATACACTTGATAGTTAGCTTTTTATATGTAATCTTGACTGTTTTTATAAGCCCACTGTGTCGTGCTATATCTTTATCTTATGACTGCATTTTAATATATGAGAAGACATCGTTCTTAAGTTCAATTCGTGACTGAGTATTGATTGGCCGAGGTTGCAGAGGGCCCCTGTACACCAAGGCTCTGTATCTACTGTATAGTTTCTTGCTTGCTTTCATTATGTTACTGCTTTTATAATCATTTGCTTGTATATATTACATTGTTCTGATATTCATGTTAACTGCTGTCCATCTTTTCTTTTATGCTTTCTCATGATTGTTAACTGATCAGTGTTTTTCTTTCAGGTTCTTGTAGACAGCCCGGGCAATTTACATAGTTTTTAATGACTAATGACATGAAATCATCTTGTCCTTCTGCTGATTTATGTTTTGAGTTTTAATTCCAGCATTGTCATTTCTTTCAGTTCTGTTTTTCTCATTTACTTTCATGCAATTTAGATATCATATTACTCCATTTGTTTATGATTACCTCCTATAGCCAAGCGACTCAAATAGTGAGGAATCAGAATATTAGTTGATGTAGTATGATTTAGTTTACTTTTCTGCAAGTTAGTGATTAGATTACTCATGTCATTTTCAGGGATTGAAATATGAATGCGTAGTTTAATCTTAGTTTCATTTTATGCAATTTCATTTCATGCAATTTAGATATCAGATTACTCAATTTGTTTATGATTACCTCCTATAGCCAGAGCGAGTCGAAAGGTGAGGGGTCAGAATATGAGTTGAAGTAGTGTGATTTAGTTTGCTTTGCTTACAGTCTTTGAATTGCTTTGAGTTCAGTTTTTTTTTTTTCTCTTTTTATACAACAGCAAGGATACTGGGCTTCATTGTCACTAGCTCACTGTTTTGGTACATTTTTATTTTCTCTTAGGAATTGATTTCATCACAGCAAGTTTTAAAACCTTTTTGAGAACTTTAAAAGTTTGGAAAATCATTGTAGAAGTCGCCATTGCCATCCATACTTGACTTTCAATTCTGCCATCTCACATTAGGGAATCAACAGAAGATAAACCCAAAAACAAACCAAAAACTCAAAAATGACAAAGAAATAAGAAATCGGTTATCTTGCATATACAGTGCACTTCACTTCAGCAGTTTACGACTCTCGGATTGACATTTTAAATAGCAATTTATGACACACTAAATTGACCAAACAGGTATTCAAACATTTTTCTAAAGGAAGGAGAAGTTTAGAAAATTAAAAAAGGAAAACATAGCTAAGATTCAATGCTATGTGCATAAAAAGAAAGTTAGAGAAGAAGCCCATTTCACTAAAGAAGTGGAGGAATTTGAAGAGAAGAAATCCTAGGAAGATGAAAAGAATTAGAAGTAAGAGCTTGTGACATCATCAGAGGAAACATGAAGGATGTCTGGAAAAAAATCTATGGCAGTCAACCATGAATGATATAGCTCTTGGGAACCTCTTTGAAATCTCAAGTAACACTTATGGAACAAAGAAAGAAGTCATCTAGGACAAGGCTCATCATACATAAATCAAAAGGAAACATTTGTTGGATAGGGATATGAAAGATCCTCAAGATTCTCTAATGGAATCCTTGTCGGAAGGTTCACCGATCTAGAGAAGAAGCAAGAGTTGGGATGATGGTATTATGACATAAGAGATGAAGCAGATCAAGGGGTTGAATATCTTTTCAATCAAGGAAGTTGTTGAAAGAAGCCTAGATGACCTAAAGGTAAATGAGGTACATATATTTGTATTTGATATTATAAATTCATGTCGTATGGTTGCAGGTAACTTAGATCAATGCTCTATTATGAGGAGCATGATCAAAGGAAAGGAATCTTCTCCTATGAAAGAATGTCAGAAGGCATGAGTGTCACACTAGATAAAATCAACATAATATGTCCTCATATGAAGTATGAAGTGATTGACTACAATTGAGGAACTATGATTGGAAGCTCCTGGGAATGAAATCTGTGAAGAAAGGAAGGAAGAGATCGTAAGATATGAAACCATGGTAAAAGCAATCAACATCTGGAAGACCAAGAAGATTTGACTATGATATCTCCCAGAAAGATATGAAGACTTTGATGGAAGTCTGGAAAAGATGGAGAACCTTGACAATACATATCTTTAGGATATGTGTCAACATGTACAGGAAGATGTCATGATGAAAGACCATCACAAAGGTTATTATGATTTAAGTGTTTATTTCTTTTTTATGAACTAGTATCTGGATGGGTTTATGCAAGACTACCAAAGGAATAATTGTGGATGTCTTCCCCAAGGACCATGTAGAAGGATGCAAAATCCTTCCAAAGAAGAAAGAATGATGAAGGTAGCATAACTTGTAGCAATGCCAGATGTAGACTGATAGATCAGTTTATGATGAAAAAAATGATGACATGCTTGACTCATGGATGAAGGTGATGGATGGTATCAAGAAGTCCCCAAAAGATGAAGACTTCGAGACAAAGAAAATTCATGACATCGAAGGAAGGATTTCTTCTAGCAACTAGTTGTCCCATTATCTCCTCTTGAGGAGCCATTGCAGGTCCCTAATTAAGAGGGATCCTAGAAACAAGTTTCTTACTTGGAAGAAACTTGGAAATTCCTAAGCCAAGAGGGAGCTTAGGTACATTCCTTCTGTAGGAATGAGTAAATTCCTTTATTGGAATAGATATGTCCTCCCTAATTGAAAGGGAGAGATAGACACATTATTCTTATCTTCACTTGGGAAGACAAAATAGAGGATTGGGTAATCATTTGGCATTCAATACTCTTTGAGGATGAGATAGGGCATCCAAGATAAGAGGAATCGTGGAACACTGATATTCTTTGAGGGTTGGGGAATCCAAGATAAGAATAGTTCTCTTGGAACACACCTTGAGATCCCAAGTGGGGTATGTTCCGAGAGAGGCAATGATGAGGGTGTCTATAAATCATTAGTTTCGCTAGCATTGAGCTTAGATCTTGTGGAGAGATAGAGTTATTATGTTAGGTACCTATAATACTAATGATTCCCCCATTACTATTGTCATTGTAGCCCTTATTGTTATTATTGTGCCCCTATTGTCCCCATATTGTTATTAGTGTGCTCCATAGAAACCCGCTATTGTTATTGTTGTGCCCTTATGTTATTACTTTTATGTTGGCTTTGATTATATTGTGACCCCTTAAACTCCTATATATAGAAAGGAGGTTTATTCATTTGTATCATCCAAGAATTGTTCATTTGTGTAATGTAAAGGAGGTTGCCCCCTCGAAGAGGCTGATTTTGAAGGCGTTCATCTATCTTTTTTTCTATTTTGTGCGTTGGTTGCATAACATTTGGTATCAGAGTATTTTTTGATGATATACTAATGTACAACAAGTCTTGGAAGGATCATGTTCAACATGTTGACAAGGTGCTCAAACTATTGGAGGAGAAACAATTATATCCAAAAAGCTCCAAATGTTTCTTTGGAGTACAAGAGGTGGAATATCTAGGTCATATTGTATCTCATGAAAGTGTTAAGTTAGACCCTAGCAAAATTAAAGCCATTAAGGAATGGAAAATCCCCACATCCATAAAGCATCTATGAGGATTTCTCAGGTTGACAGGGTATTATCACAAGTTTGTTAAGAATTATGGGAGAATAGCAACACCTCTAACAACATTATTGAAGAAATATGCATTTTAATGGACTCCAAAAGCAAAAAAGACCTTCGAACATCTTAAAGAGGCAATGTGCCAAGCACCGGTCTTAGCTACACCGGACTTCACAAAAACCTTTATTATGGAATGTGATGCTTCAGGAAATCAAATTGGTGTTGTTTTAATGCAAGAAGAAAGACCCATTGCTTTCGAAAGTCGTCCAATCAAAGGAAAGTATTTACACAAATCTATTTATGAGAAGGAAATGTTGGCAATACTACATGCACTTAAGAAATGGCGACCCTACCTAATGGGAAGACACTTCAAGGTAAAAACGGATCATGATAGTTTTAAATACTTTTTAGAACAAATATTATCATCTGAAGAGTAACAAAAATGGGTCACAAAGATGTTGGGTTATGACTTTGAAATCATCTACAAAAAAGGGAAGCAAAATGTTGTTGCAGATGCACTCTCAAGAAAGGATGAGGATGTGGAAGCATTGCTTTACACCATTTCTATTATTCAACCAGATTGGATAAACGAAGCAAGGGATGAATGGAAGAATGACGAAGAAGTGTGGGCACTCATTCAAAAGGTACAACAAGATCCTAGTACATTTGATACATTTTACTGGAAAAATGTTTCGTTATGGTACAAAGATCGCTTATACCTATGTAAGAATTCCCAACTCAAACAAAATATTCTTATGGAATTGCACACTTCTCCCTTAGGAGGGCACTCGGGATTTTTAAAAACTTACCATAGGGTTAAGAAGGAATTTTTTTGGGATGGCCCTAAATCGAATATTCAAAAGTTTGTGGAAGAATGTTAGGTTTGCCAACAAAATAAAGTTGAAACAATTAAGACCCCAGGTCTATTACAAATTTTATCCATTCCAAGCCAACGTTGGGAGGAGGCTTCAATGGATTTTATCACAGGTTTACCCAAGTTCGAAGGAAAGAGTGTCATCATGGTGGTAGTTGAAAAACTTACCAAGTATGCACACTTTTGTGCATTATAACATCCATTTAAAGCCAGTATAGTTTCTACTGCATTTATGGAAACAATTCAAAAGCTACATGGAAACCCTAAGATTATTGTAAACAACAGAGATCCCATTTTTACTGGAAATTTTTGGATAGAATTGTTTTCTTGTATCGGTACTCAATTAGCTCATAACTCATCTTATCATCCTCAATCTGATGGGAAAATTGAGATAGTAACAAATGTTTGGAAGGATATCTTCGTTGCTTTGTATCTGATAAATAGACACAATGGGTCAAATGGTTGCCTTTGGTTGAATGGTGGTATAACACTTCCTTCCATATTGCAGCGAAAATGACCCCATTTATGGCACTTTGTGGATATCATCCACCATCCGTCACATCATATTTAAGAGAAAATTCTAAGGTTCAAGCAGTGGAAGATCACATTGAGCATCAACAACAAGTTCTCCAACTCTTAAATGATAACCTCACGTTGGCCCAGAATAGAATGAAACAATAGGCAGATAAACATTGTAGCGAAAGAAGTTTTCATGTAGGTGACTGGGTATTCCTACGACTACAACCATATAAACAAATGTCCCTCAAGCAAGCTAAGAAGGATAATAAATTATCACCATAGCATTATGGTCCATACAAGGTGTTGCTAAATATTGGTACTATGGCATACAGAGCTTCCTGCAGCTTCCCGAGTGCACCCATTTTTCCATGTTTCATGTTTAAAGAAGGTTATAGGTGACAAGCTCCCAGTTCAAACAATATTGCTAGAACTTGACGAGGAAGGAAAAATCATATTGGAACCTGAAGCAGTCACAGAAACAAGAATTCAACAGCTACAAAATCGATCAATTTTGGAGTATCTCATCAATTGGAAACTTACCCACTGAAGATTCCACATGGGAGGATGAGAATTTTATACAGAAGCATCTAGAACTACTCAAGCAACACTTTTCTAAAGGAGAGGGGCATGTTAGGTCCCTATAATACTAGTGATTCTCCCATTACTATTATCATTGTAGCCCTTATTGTTATTATTGTGCCCCTATTGTCCAAATATTGTTATTAGTGTGCCCCATAGAAACCCATTATTGTTATTGTTGTGCCCTTATGTTATCACTGTTATGTCGGCTTTGATTATGTTGTGACCCCTTAGACTCCTATATATAGAAAGGAGGTTTAGTCATTTGTACCATCCAAGAATTGTTAATTTGTGTAATGTAAAGGAGGTTACCCCCTTGAAGAGGCTGATTTTGAAGGCGTTCATCTATCTTTTCTTCTATTTTGTGAGTTGGTTACATAACATATTAGTCAAGGCCTTACTATATAACAATGTTGGTTGATATGATTCTATAAAAATGGGTTACCAATCTGATTATTCTTATGATAAATTATTCAGATTGAGAATGACCAAGTACCATTATGAATACCTCCCTAGTTAGCAGGGAGTGTTGAAAAGTGTAACTAGGTGCAGTCTTCATAATGATATGTAATTGTGATTTTTAAGTAAGAGATGTAAAGAATAAAAATAAAATTATTGTAATTCTTTCATCATGGGTTTCATGAGCAAGAGATTTTATTTTAGTTAAGGCTCCCATTGAGAGCCCTTAGGGATAGTTTCATCTAGTCATAAAAATAAGAGTCATTTCATGATGACATGTTACACATTGTAAAGAGTCACATGTGTCTATGTAAAGTCATCCTCCAAGACCTTGTCACTATCCCTTCTCAAGTCGGCCTACAACCAAGGGATAAATCTAGAAGATGATGTCGGCCCTCCTCCAAGTAATCATGTTGACCTAAGGGACATGAGAAAACAAGTATATATAGTAGTTCTTGACCTCATTTGAGGGCAATCAATTCGTTCAAGCAAGTATACAAAGAAGTACGAGAAACATACTAGAAAGAGCCTCTATCTCAGCGAAGGAAGAAGGAAAGAAAGCGAAGTTCGTTGTGGTATTTTTTGGGGTAGTATATTCTCCCACGTGAAAAGGCAGCAGATCCGAAGGTGTCAAGAGAATGTCTAAGGTTGCAACTACATTGAGGTGATCTTGTTTGGGTATAAGATCTCACTAGAAGGAGCCAAGTAGAAGTGTAATAATTCTCTCTTAAGGAGGCTATTCAAGAAAGTGAAATTAATCTAGGGTTTCTATGGTAAGGTTGTAGACCTACAAGAAGAGATCGATATTCTCAAGGAAGCCGATAAGGGGAAGAGGAAGAGAAGTATTGGAGAGGAGGCTAGTGTCTTGGTCTTGGTATTCGTCAATTGGAATCTATATAAGAATAATTTGCGTGGGTTTTCCTCTCAAAGAGTGAGAGGTTTTGGCCCTGGATGATAACCTACATTCCGTGTCTCTATTTTATGTTCATGCAATGGTTACTGTTTGATGAAGAAGAACATTAATAATCTAAGAAGAAGAAGATTCTAATCTAAATTAGAAAAAAACATTCACAAGTAGTTACTAATCGAAGAGAAATCACTTAATGATAATGCCCTATATTTCTCAACACATTTGGCAAGTCTACTTGCATGTATCATTAGCCACCTCTTTGAAGGATTCATAGCCTTTTTGTAACTAGACTTGGAAGAGGTATCATTTCCCTTTCAAGGGACATTTTGTAAACCTCTCTAAGGGATCTTCTACATCCCTCATCTAACAAGAAGGACTTAACTCTAATAAAGATAACATTTTCTCTTGGGAGCTTGGGTACTTTTTCCCCTTGGCATACCATTCTTCCCCATTTGGGGAAGGTTTTCATGTGATTGATTTAATGGTTTGCTTCGTCATTTAGGAATAAAGTATATTAGATCAACACTAATTGCAGTGCATTCATTTCCTATTTTTCATGCAACCATAGTTTAACTTATTTACTCTTGTTCATACAATCCTTTCACTTCATTTGTATGCTTAGTTTAACTTAGTCTTTTAACTTGCTAGTTCCATTATACTTGATTTTTGTTTGCATTTAGATAAACTAACCTCCATTATAATTGTTTGTTAGTTTAATAGGGCTCCTTTTCACCCATCCCATTTTCTGAGTTTGGAGACAATAAACACTCAACTTGCTAAATAAGGTTGGGGAAATCCAATGTTGGATATACTTGTGAGTGCGTTGCCTTGTGAAATCAAGTGGGTACACATCGAAGCAAAGGTTCCCCACTTTTTATCTCCTTGTATCTATCCTTATCTTTGCTAGTATAAAGGTTTGGGGAAAATAGTTCACATTAGATTAGGTGCAATCTCTCTCCAATTCTAAAATCAACCAAGAGGTAATTCATCATTGCTTGGTGTTCTTGATTGAAATATCATTGCTTTTGTTTTACAAATTGGTAAATTATTATTTCAAAGCATTTTGTTTCAAGGACCTTCTATTTCAAAGCTCTCCATTTCAAGCACTTTGATTCCAATCCTTTTCATCTCCAAGTACTTTACTTTCTTTGCAAGCATCTATTTGGATTATTGACACTGGTCTCTTTGTTGATCATATAATTACATTGCTTAAGTATTTCATTAATTGGTTTGGCACTCTTATATATGTTTCGTCATGAATGATATGTGATTCTTATGTACTTGCAAAATCATTTTTATTTTGAAGTGCATGTGATGGTCTATCTTGTTAATGGTAAATTGTAAATTGGTTTGAATCATATTAACTCCTAGAACTTGTTTAGCGCAGCACTAATCGAGCCTTAGTTTTCTTTTTTAAGGAATACCCCCTTTGGTTTTGCTAGGAGTTAACCTAGACAGAGGAGTTGGGAATTACGTGATAGCCCCAACTTGCAACTTACCCCCAAGGCCACACTAAGTGGAGTTAGACTTTCTCCACGGTAATCCCAGGTGTGGATTTAGGTGGCAACAGGGCCAAATCCCCATGAACTGACCCACTGATCCTTGGTCAGCCAACTGCAAGGCCTTCGATTTGACCTGGGGGGAGACTTCCACCTTTGAAATCTCTATTTTTCTCACAAATTTTGTGTGTTTTGACTTCTGGAATTTGTATCAATTTTCCACAAAGATATTGAAAATCTTAATTTTTGGGCCAAATGTTATGCTCTTGACCTGCAAGAAATTCCAGAATACCAAATATGCAAAGAAATACAACCCGAAACACAGAATAAAATGAGAAAACCAACAATTATTTTATTATTTAGAGATAAAAGCAATGTTCACTTGCCTCTTCGAGGGGGCAACCTCTAGCAGAGCAGAGCTCGATTACAAAATAAGACGCGATGATCTTTTCCTTCTAACTACGACTATTTATAGCTAAATGACGTTCAACAACCTAACAACTAGTTGTCCTTTGCATAACATGGGTTAACCACTTTATTTATTAATTATGGCCCGTTTGAAACTAACTATGGTCCCTTTCTTAAATGAGGTTCAACCACTTACAATTATTAATACGGGCTTTATTGACTCTTTAACTAACTATGACTATGAATCGACCCTATTGGGTTTATTACATAAATAAAGGGGTTAGGGTTGGACCCTAAATTCCCTCCCCCATCAAAAGCAACCTTGTCCTCAAGGCTAAAACCTGCGGAAACTGCTGAAGAATAGTGGTTGGTTCACAGGTCGCATCTTCTGGAGAGGTGTCTTTCCACTTGACGAGGACTTCCTTGATTGTGCGACTGCGCATATGTTTTTCATTAGTATCGAGGACCTGTTCAGGTTGGAGCTAGAGTGAACCTTCCTCATCCAGTTCTTGTAGACAGGTTTGAATAAGACTAGATGGATTTTTGAAGTTGGTGGCAAGGCCATCTTGTAGGCTACTACTCCAATGTGCTGAAGTATTTGACAAGGTCCGTAGAATTTTGGAGCTAATTTTTGGCAGCCATTTTCTTTGAGCAATGTTTGCTTATATGGTTGCAGCCGCAGGAATACCTGATCCCCTTCTTGAAATGTGCGCTCTGAACGATGTTGGTCTGCCTGTTGCTTCATTCGATTCTGAGCTTGATGGAGATTATCTTTGAGACGAGCTAGCATGGCGGCACGATTCTGTAGGAGTTGATCAACTGCTTGCACCTTAGAGCATCCATGGATATAAGAAATAGGTGAAGGTGGGAGTTGGCCATACACTACTTCATATGGAGTCATCTTTGTGGCTTCATGATAGTTAGTATTATACCACCATTCACCTAAAGGTAGCCACTGTACCCATTGATGCTGCTTTTCTAAAGTGAAGCACCTTAGGTATGTCTCCAAACATTTGTTGACTGCTTCAATTTGACCATCAGTTTGGGGATGATAGGAAGTACTTAGTTGGATTTGGGTGCCTTATAGCTTGAAAAGTTCTTACCAAAATTTGCTAGTGAAAGTTGGGTCACGATCAGACACAATGGAAGCTGGCATGCCATGCAATTTGAAGATTTGGTCCATGAAAGCTTGAGCCACCAAGGTGGGGGTAAATGGGTGGGGTAGAGCGCAAAAATGAGCATATTTGGAAAGTATGTCCACAACCACCATGATGATGGATTTGTTGCCCGAATTCGGGAGACCAATAATGAAATCCATATAAACATCCATCCAGACGGAGGCAGGGATTGGCAATGGTTGTAAGGTTCCTAGTAACTTGATTGTTTCTCCTTTGTGGTGTTGACACACATCACATCCAGTTACAAAAGTTAGAATGTCAGCTTTCATTCTCGTCCAAAAGAAAGAACGACGAGTGAGAACATAAGTCTTCTAAAACCTGCATGCCCTGCAGTGGGAGATGAGTGCAACTCTACCAAAATGCGAGTTTTGAGGGTGGATGTCGGCGATATAACTACTCGATCCTTGTAGTGAAGAATCCCATCCTTTCAAGAGTAGCCAACTAAGGAATTAGGATCTGCTCTCAAGTTATTAATGAGTTGGGAGAGAGAGGGGTGTGAAAACCATTCCTTACGAGCTTCTTCAATCCAATCTAGTATGGGAAGAGAGATTGATAACAGGGCACTTTCATCCTCAAATTGTTGTGATAAAGCATCCACTACTACATTGTCACGCCCTTTCTTGTAAATTATCTCATAATTGTATCCTAACATTTTGGCCAACCATTTATTTTTCTATGGCGAGGATAGAAGTTGCTCCAAAAAATATTTGAGGCTTTGATGGTCTGTGCAGATTTGGAAATGCCGCCCCAATAAGTATGATCTCCATGTATCTACTTCATGTAAGATGACCATCATCTCTTTCTCATAGGTAGATTGTCCCATATGTTTCCCACTCAGTTGTTGGCTGGTGAAAGCCAAGGGTCGACCTTCCTGCATTAAGACAACACCAATACCAGTACCTGAAGCATCACATTCAATCACAAAAGATTTGGTGAAGTCGGGTAGTGCCAATATTGGAGTGGAACACATGGCCTGTTTGAGAGCCACAAACGCCTGTTGTGTTGCATCAGTCTAGAGGAATGAATTTTTCTTGAGAAGGTTAGTGAGGGGTCTAGCAATGCGACCATAATTGCGGACAAATTTGCGATAGTAGCCGGTGAGACCCAAGAATCCCCTCAAACTCTTCAAGGTTTTTGGTTGGGGCCAATCTTGCATTGCCTGTATCTTTTTGGGATCAACCCTGACACCTTCACGACCCACAATGTGTCCCAAATACTCGACTTCTTCCATGCCAAAAGAGCACTTGGACAATTTGACAAATAATTTGTGATTCTGGAGCAGTTGCAAGATTAGGTCTACATGATGAAGATGTTTTTCCCAGGTTAGGTTGTAGATGAGAATGTCATCAAAGAAAACAAGGACAAATTTTCGGAGATATGGTTTTAGCAGGTGATTCATGAGGCTTTGAAAAGTAGATGGGGCATTACAGAGACCAAATGGCATGACCAAGAATTCATAATGGCCTTCATGAATTTGGAAAACAGTCTTGGGAATGTCTACTTCTTTCATGCATATTTGGTGATAGCCAGAGCGAAGATCTAACTTGGTAAAGAATTGAGCACCATGTAGTTCATCAAGCAAATCATCAACAACCAGAATAGGGGATTTTTCTTTGACTTTGAGCTTGTTGAGGGCCCAAAATTATGGACACGTGTGCCATTCCCCATATTTCTTGAGCACCATGAACACTGGTGATGAATAAGGACTGATGCTAGGATGAATAACACCTGCTTCAAGGATTTCCTTGATGATTTTTTCAATTTCATTCTTTTGGGCAAAAGGATATTGATATGGGTGCACATTCGGCGGTTGTGTCCCCGGGACCAAAGTGATGCTATGTTCATGTTCCTCTCTAGAGGGTGGAATCTCTTTAGGTTTGTCAAATACCTGTTGGTGGTGGTTTAAGACCTGTTGCATCTCAGGATGAATATGAAGAGTAGTGGATTCTATGGCCTGGATGGCATTAAACTGGACGATGACTCCATGATGGCCCTTTTTCAACAACTTTTCCATTCGATGCGAGTTGATGATAGAAGGAGCACCTACTTGGATTCCACGGAGTGTATGAATGTGGTCATTCTGCTTAAAGCTCATATATAACTCCTGGAAATCCATTGTGATTGGGCCTAGTGTGCGAAGCCATTCAGCACCCAAGACAATGTCACAACCACCCATGTTAATTACAAACATGTGGGTCTTTAGGTGGTAGTCTCCCATATGAAGTTTAATATTTTCACAGCGGCCTTCACATTTCATTGTCCCCCCATCAATAATAAGTACCTAGAAATTAGAGACTGCCCTTATAAAACAATGAACAACTTTGGTGACTCGCTTATGGATAAAGTTGTGAGTGTTGCCACTGTCAATCAATACTACTACAGGGCGATGTTTAAGAAAGTCTCTGATTTTAAGAGTTTGGGGCGCAAAAATGCCCTCCAAAGCATGTAGCGATATAATTGGTTATAAGTGGGATAAGTGGTTTTTTGAACGGAGTTTTACTCCCTGCTGATCAATATTGCAGTGGCCAAATTCCAGAAAACTTGATACTGCCCAATGTCCTGTGAAACCAGGCCCAGACTACAACAGCGACAAGCCTTACTGCGCAGAGGGTCAGATCTGCCTACGAAACCCCAACTGCATAATGCAAGTTGGACTGCGGCGGCAAAACCCCAACTGGTGGATCTGATTGGTGTGGCAGCGACAGAACCCCAACTGCTAGATCTGAATTGTACTGTGGCGGTAGAACCCCAACTGGTGGATCTGATTGGTGCGGCGGTGACAGAACCCCAACTTCTAGATCTGAATCGTACTGCGACGGTAGAACCCCAACTGGTGGATCTGATTTGGAAAATAAGATAATGGGTGATCTTCAGAGAGTCAAGGGAACTATGGTCACAAAAGAGTGTCAAGTGCTACAGATCACAATATACATAAGGGTCCAACAATATTACTCGGTCCAATCTTTCAGGGTGCTAACTAAGGAGGATCAACTGTACTGTTAGTCGTACTACCCGACTACCCTATCGTACCCGCGAGTAATATCCCCGAGTGTTGTTCTCAATGTACTGTAGCAGCAAGATGGCTGACGGCTTATCTAAGGCGAGGTTTCAAGTGAGCCTAGGGGGTTTCTGATATACCCAAAGGGTATGTGGAAGTGCAGTCTATGCACGGTTCTGTCTAATGCGCTACTACTCGAAGGGGTACCCACATGGGTTACAAGGAATTCCAATAAGCGTGACCACTTCTTGTATTTCCTGCGTGCATGCCTCCCCAAATCCGTAGGTTTATGCGCTCAATGACATATCCCTTGGTTTAAAGATGTCGGAACACGTCTCTAGCCTAAAAAAATTTCTACCAAAAATGGAGGTACCACTGGCCTTGGAAAGTGCTCTAATACCACTTGTTATGCTATTGACAGGCAAGAAATTTTAGAATACCAAATATGAGAAGAAATAGAACCCAGAACACATAATAAAATGATAAAACAACAAGTATTTTATTATTTAGAGATAAAAGCAATGTTCACTTGCCTCTTTGAGGGGGCAACCTCCAACAGAGCATGCTCGATTAAAAATTAAGACTCGATGATATTTCCTTTCTAACTACAACTATTTATATTTAAATGACCTTCAAAAACCTAACGACTAGTGGTCCTTTGCATAACATGGGTTAACCACTTTATTTATTAATTATGGTCCGTTTGCAACTAAATATGGTCCCTTTCTTAAATGTGGGTCAATCACTTACAATTATTTATACAAGATTTATTGACTCTTTAACTAACTATGACTATGACTCGAACCTATTGGGTTTATTACATAAATAAAGGGGTTAAGGTTGGACCCTAACAACAGATGACGGATGGGGGGGTGTAGGCCCACAAGAGATGTGTGGCCTATCGCTGCCATGCAGGCCTGATGATCTGTTGTTGTCTGTGTCGATCTAATCCCTAACTTCCTTAGTCACATCTATGAAATAACATTATAGTTCACTATATTATTTAGCATGCCCAAAGTTCATTGTTTCACCACCCTCTTTTCCCACTCACCATTTCTACAATAATCAACTTCTCTTCTATATTTTCTGCCCATGCACTTTTACCTTTATCATTCTCCTTATCATGTTACTTTTGAAGCCTATGTATGTTTCCTTCTTTATGCACTTTTTATTCGCATTTCAACTTATCATTTCTCTCTATCATTTAATTGTGTCCTGAAGTCAATACTTCATTCTTTGAGAGCACTTCAATTGAAAAATGAATATTAGTTAGGCATAATAGAGTAAGAGATAATTTTGGTAATGTCAAATAACAACTATGTACAATGATTAAATTAAAAAAATATATTACTCAGTAAAATGGCTTCTTAGTTGCAAAAGTTTTTAAAATTGAACTTAGAAGGGAGGCATGTTTGAAATTGGATATGCCCATACATAATTTATGATAATACTTAAAAAGCAATAAATTTCAATTGTATTAATTATAGGTCATTACCCTAAGTTATCAACATTGAGTTAAGTGGTGTTGAACATTTAAATGGTCTCCAATATCATCATTATTCAAGTTTATATTTTTTTCAAACCCTAGTCTTTATGTCTTGGACAAATCATCGATAATTTGCTTAAAAATATTTCATCAATATTTGGTACCACCATAACAATGCCCCATAAATATAAAGTGAGAGAAACTACAATCTAATTTTTTAGTATACAACCTTACTATTTTAATTATTTGACAATTGATCATTCATCATTGAATTCCTTTTTAGCTTAATGACCATGATCATTGGATATCTGTCTTAGAAAAATCAATAAGTAGTTACCCCTAGCCTTGTATATTAGTCCCCAAGGACCATTGAATTGGTTATATAAATTCCATGAAAGAGTGTGGTCCTAAACAATTCTTGCATATACATCTTAAACCATAACATCTGCATTGATGCATGTAGGAGGTTTTATGATTTTGGAATTTAGTATTACAAGAATGTCCATCTTTTAACATGGAATAGGCATTGTAAGGGTCAGGAATAAAGAAGGAAACTTTAGATTCAATATATTTTTCCTTTGGAGTACTTATATATCATTAGGCTTTGTTACAATCAACATCCGTTGTGTTCCATAAAGGGTTAAAAATATAGTTTTCGTTTTTAAGCAATCTGGAGACCAAGTGTTAATGTTTTACCTTCTCAAATTTTTTTGCTTGGTAGGTTAACCCATTATTAAGAGACAAGTTCTTAAGGCTTAAGAGTGAGGTAACGATCTATCATAAATGGTAGGAATCAATGCTCAATGCCAAATTAAAATCTAGGTCAACTAACTAGGCACCTTATATTATTTAACAATAATGCTGCCCTTCTTTTTAATGGTTTATGATGGGGTGCCAAATCTTGCTTAATCTCCAATCATCACCCTTGTTAATGTTAACAAGTTGTTTCTCCAATTATTTGAGTATTGCATGAGGGTAGAATTTTTGTGCATCCATACAAGATGTCAACCCCATGCAAACAATTTTAATAAACCACAATAGCTAACACAACCACTGAAAAATCAAAGTTATGGTTTATCCAATAGCTAATAAAGACGCGTCTCTAGTCAAAGGACTTCGTGGAAAAATGGGGGGAAATTCCATTATTCAGTCTATTAAGTCCCCAAGGTTATGAAATGAAACCATGTATCATCATCTTTAATTACCACATGTTTTAACATCACCCAAATTAAACCTCAAGCACATAGATGGGGTTTGAAAGTACAAACAATTCACCTCACATAATGCAACAATTATGAATGCTCGAGTTCAATAAAACATAAAATAGATGTCTTGGAATCAGAATGAATATGTTGAGTATGGTAATCAACCTTAACATCACTCGATAGCTTCAATGTTGAAACTGTAATTAGGTTTGTTCTTCATAATGTATATTTATAACTGATGTATTTAATATGATTTTGATGCATGTTCTTCATCCTAGAGTCAAGAATTTATTTTTCAGTCAAAAGAAAAATTATTTGTTTCATGGCCCATTTGGACATTTTAAAAGAAAGCGAAATTGAATTTTTATTATGAATCATAAATCCACAAGATGACCAAGTCAACCCTCATTCGAAAAGTCGGCCTAGCCCTCCAAGTGGCACCTATTCAGCCCTCCTAGACAACTATAAATAAGAGACATATTCGACCTACTTGGAAGCTCATTCATACATCATACAAGAAGTATTTCTGAACCAAACGAAGAAGAGAAGAATTCGAGTTAAAGGAGTGAGAAGGAAAGTCCAAACAAGAAGAATATTCTCCTCGTTGACTAAACCTTTGACTGCTACAACTCGCATATGTGAAGGAATTTTTTTTGTGAAAGAGGCCAAATTTTTTCGAGGTAATTATAGGCCAAAATTCGGCCCTAGTTGCAGGTCTAAAATTTTGAAGTTTGACCAATTTTTCAAGCAATTTTGACTAGCCTTGACTTTGAATTTTGCAGGCAACTTGGAGGAGGGTTTGACTTGGTATCTTGGTGGAAATTTGGTGTTGGTTCTTGACTTGTATATCTCTTATTTCAATCTGACTCTGCAAGGAAAGGATTGCTTGGGTTTTCCCCATTGTGGGTTTTCCCAAGTAAAATTGTGTTTTGTCTCTTGTGCATTGTGCTATCTATTTTTGAATGATTAAACATAAGTGTAATTGCTTTATGAAGAATAAATAAAGACTAAAAGAACAATAATTTTCTCAATTAATTACCAAGTAAGAAAAATTAAGTGCTTGCCTCTATTACACTTGGTTTCTCAACATTCAAATTACCGTGTGTCTTCCAAATTTGTTCAAGTAGATTTCAAGGAGGAGGAGATAGTACATCAAATATTAGAAGACATGGAAATTGGAAAATAAATCTCTCTTCCTTCCAATATAGGGTAGGAGGAACCTAAGACTCACCATGTATTATATTAATTTATATGATTTTTAAAGAAATTAAAATATTAGGTGTCTTTTTAAAATAGTATACCTACAAGAATAGTTGGGAAGTAATAACTACGAGCATTGGCAAAATCTCTCATGCAGCTTATGAGAGTTGAAAATTTTGTATGAAATATCAAGACAATAGTTCTTGTATGTTCATTGTTTAGTTATACGACAATTCTTTTTAATCTAAAACCCAACTTTGATTAAAAAAACCAAATAATTAAACTAGACCTTAACACAAAACACTTTTTTTCCAAATAACATTGATCACATTATTGTAGTTCTTCATGAACAATGCCTAAAAAAGTCATTGTTACACTTGTAACTATGTTGTCGTAGGTTTCATTAGTAATGATCATTTTATTAATATCAAAGGAAAATGTAAAAGATGCAATAGATAGAAGCATATCATAATGACGCAACTCACCACAATAAGTTGTGTAGAAAATCTAATTGTCTCAAACATAATAACTAAAATGTACAATATAGGTGCATAGGGTTACAAATTGGTGTTTATTCCTTACATTCCCACACTATATCACAAAATCTCTCACTCAACAATGCTAACAACTCTGTGGTTTACTATAAATCCACATTGAGATGCTTACAATACAACCTCTCACTTAGATTGGTTTTGTATGCCACATTACTATTAGTTTTATGAGCTTCATCACTTACACATTCTTTGTAAAATGTAGATTGTCCTAGATAATAAAGGTTTATGAAATGTATACAAGTACTTGAGTGACCATCTCTAACCAAGTCATTAATCCTTAGGTTTTGTGCTCAAGGGTAATTAAACAACTCTAAAATATGGTGATCAATTTTGATTTAGACAACAAACCCTGAAATCAAATATATACTAACAATATTGGTTTTCTCCATGTCATCATAATGTGCTTGAATCTTGAAGTCATGCCATGTTAGCATATATACCTTTGTGTGAATAAATTCATGCCTCACTGACATATGCATGTCTACACAATTACGCTCTTGATTAGCTTCTACTCACCTGAAAATTTTACTAATATTTCTAATCATGGCTTGGGAGCCATTTGGAACTAAGAACTCCACATTAATGATATGCTTATTTCTAGCCATGGCTTAGGAGCCATTTGGAAATAATATCTACACATTAATGATTTGTCTATTTGCCCACTATGTTGTTACAAGGTGTAATACTAACAACAAATTTATTAATTTTGGAGGAATTTGTAGAAGCTAAACAGATGGCATCATATTATAAACATGCAATTCATCACAATAAGTTGTGTATAAAATCCAATTTATTTTATGTGAAATTTCCATGGATGCACCAACTAGAGTTTGATCTTTTAACTATTAGCAGTTTATTTGTTTATGACAATTAGTGATTAAATAACTGATATATTCTTCACAATAAAAATGTTGCGGAATTATAAAATAGGAATTGATAAATATATGCACACACATAATAAAAATGACACCAATATTTTTGGACTAAATGTCCCCAAAAAAACCTCAAAAGGAAAACAAGTGCAACAGATGAGGGTTTATTTTATTATGCAACAATTTGAGAATTTTTACAACTGGATGCCCAACTGGAAATCCTATGGAAAATATACATCACAACTAGAAAAATATATTGGAGATCTCATATCTCCTCTACAAACCAACTTAGTCTCTATCAAACCAGTCACACTCCTTGCTGGCTACTCGCACCTCTACCCATAATGCACACTGGTGGCTCTAGATCCACTCACACTGCTTAGAAACTAGCATTAACTAAGTCATCCTACCTCCCTCTGTCACTGGAAACCACTCGATTTTCCTTCCATAAATATGCATGGCCTTCAGCTACTTATTTGTGGCTCTTCTAGAAACTCGCACTGGGGTTTCTGGCTATTCGCACTACCTTTACGACCTCCTCTATAGATGAATTAAGTCTCCCTTTTGTTGCCACTATGCACTGGAAAAATATTGGGAAACTCTCCTTCGAATATCTACTCTCAAATCTTTGCTTCTCCCTCTTCTGATGCTCTCTCCTTGGCTCAAACTGCGCCCTTTCTGAAGAATGCAAACTAGGTAGCTTGATCTGCCTCTCACAAATGATCACACTAATGTTATCCCCAATCCCTTGGAATTTCTCATATAATCTCTCATTGGAATCTCAATGACCACGATTTAATCTCCATCGATGGCTAAGATCAATTATACTTATCAATAAAAGTCTCTAGATCAATATCAAACATCCTTAACTAATCAACTTTAATTTACCACTTTTCCTAAGTTAGACTTATGAAATATTTTAATTATGGAAAATTAATTTAACTAAGATGTTTTCCAAGCTTATCTCACGAAACCTTTTCTGGGTTTTGGATATATCATGTTCCTTAGCCTCTTATCATCATTCAAGACTAGAAATTTTTTTGATGCTACCATATCCATTAAAAACGAACACTCCCTCTTAGCGAGGAAGGTTTTCTCCACTATACACTTGATGAACATCCTTCACTTAGACTATCACATGTTGTTGATGTCTGATTTATGTTGTAACTCCTTTATTCACATCTCAACTAATCTAACTCCTTGTCACTAGAAAGCATTGTGAAGAAGTCAACTTGGAAAACACTATCCATTTATCACTGCACATACTTTGATCCACCTCACACTTCTACTGACATTGATTTTGTGCTATAGGTACAATTGTGTACTAAGCACCTCAAAACCTGAAGATCGTGATTCCATAGGGATGCTCCATTTGAAGCTAGACTCCCTCTGTGTTTTATATCCCACAATAAATAACTGAGAAATCTTTGTCTCCCTTCCGAAATGGAATATTGGAGAACCTCCTAGCTGGAACCACACCTACTAACTACAACTGGTCAATTTGCACTGCATGTGTCACTGCACCTAGCCTCGCAATTGTGTCTCGAGTATCTAATTGCGCCTTGCTCATAGTACAACTGGCTTTGCAACTATCTCTTAAGTATCTGATTGCGCCTATTTTTGGCTTTGCTACTATCTCTTGAGAATTTGAATGTGCCACCTTAGCTTTGATATTGTCTCTCGAGTATCTAACTGCACCCTGCTGACACTGAACTCATATACCTCTATATGAGGATTGTTCCTCCTACTACAATCTCATGTCAGCTCCCATAGCAAATGTACTAATCCATGTGAACAACAACTGGATTTGATCTAGACTTCCTATGTCTCTACCCATACTGATAATTTGAAGCATCATGTTTCTCCTCCATCTAGAGGTATCACTACTATCAATGCATATTCCTCCAATCTATAGGTAAACTCGTCAATTTATAACAAAGTTGTTGTTTGTTTCCCCTTCTTGTCCTTCCTCTTTAGACATTGGGTGATGTAGTGACCAAACTCACAACATCTGAAGCACTTGACCTTTGACAAGTCCTTCTTCTCTCCTCCTTTTGAGTCTTGTCCCTGAATGGGACCCTTCTTCAACTTTCCCTGTCCTGCAATGGTTATGTTTTCTTCTTCCGTATCCACCTTCAGTCCCTTTCCACTGCTGCTAGTAGCACCTTTTGCTAAACTGAGCCTTAGCTCCTCTTGAGTGAAATCACTCCACGGGAATTCCCAATTTGGTATCTTATCTCGTCCAATGATTCCTTGAACGAAATTTTTCTATTCCTTGGTAAACTTGTTTAGAGTTGTTGCACCAGTTCACTATATGTTGGCTTCTCTCCTACAACTACAAGCTCATCTCGGACTCCCTGAATCCTGGTGAGATAGCCTAGTTACACTCTCACCCTTCTGCATCTTGGTCGTTCTCAACTTCTCCTTGAGAATAATTTTACAATTCTCATATGGATCATGGTACAACTTCACAACGACCTCCCACATTTCCTTTGTCGTATTGTTTTTTGCAATATGCAGGACGATATTATTTCGAACCCTGTCTAGGACCCTCCTCTTTTCTTTGGCCATATCTTTCTTGTAATCAATATACTTGATAGGGTTTGTCTGTTTAGCTAAAACTACTATCACGAACTCCTTCAGACCATGCTCATCCAAAAGGAACTGCATCCTGGACTTCCAAACATCAAAGTTTTAGGCTTTTTCAAGTCTATCTTGATCTCTAAGTCCTCTTGAGACTATCTATGGGAAACTCAAATAAGCTAGAGAACTATATGCTAGAAATTTCCTTCTCCTTCCGGTCACTTGACCTTTTTTTAGTTGCCTTTTGGAGTCCTTTTCAGAATTCACATTGCCTACTGCTTCTACTTGGTAACTCGCTCTACCTCTCAGAAGTCCTTCTTTGTAATCTAGAAAACATTACTAACCTTGAAAATCATATTGGTTGGACTAACAAGTAAGCTACGACCTTCTGCTGCTAGAAATCACGACCTCCTTTTCTACAACTAGAAAAATGGAAACCCACTAAGAAATAACTTTAAAGTCCCTCATCATTCTTTTCTCTTCCCACATTGCACAAGTCTGCAATTGCAAACCCTTGCTGCAAATATCTGCGCTCATATTTACCCTGTGAAATTATTGATTTTCTCACAATAACCTCTTCTCAGCAAAATAATTTCCTGTTGGTACTTCTTCTGGAAAAATTGAGTGTTTCCTTCAACCTTAACAGTAAATCGATTTTCATAACCCAACAAACTGTACAGTGTGGCTAGCCTGCACATAAACGGAAATAGTGTGCTCAAATCTCCCTATGAAATTGCATAATTTCACTTATGAGAGTCTAATCTGACCAACAATGCTTTGATACTATTTGAAATTTCCACAAATGCACCAACTAGAGTTTGATATTCTAACTATTAGTAGTTTATTTGTTTACAAAAAATAATAATTAAATTGTTAATGCCTTATTCATAATAAAAACGTTGCAGAATTATAGAATAGGGACTGAGAGATAAATGCACACACACAATAAAAATGACACCAATATTTTTGGACTAAATCAACAACTAGATGCCCAACTGTAAATCATCTGACAAATATAGATCACAACTGGAAAAATATACTAGAGATCTCAGATCTCCTCCAAAATCCAACTCGGTCTCTATCCAACCACTCGCACTCCCTACTGGTTACTCACACCTTTTTCAAGAATGCACACCGGTGGCTCTAGATCCACTCACATTTCTTGAGCACTAGCTTTAACTGAGTCGTCCTATCTCCCTTTGTCACTGGAAACCACTCACTTTTCCTTCCAAAAATTGCCCTATCCTTCAGCTACTAATATGTCGCTCTTCTGAGAACGTGCACTGGGTTTTCTGGTTATTCGCACTACTTGTACGACCTCCTCTACAGATGAATTCAGCCTCCCTTTTCCTACCACTCTGACACTGGAAAAACACTGGGAATCTCTCCTTCATATCTCTACTCTCAAATCTCTGCTTCTCCTTCTTCTGATGCTCTCTTCCTGGGTTGAATTGCGCCCTTGGTGAATATTCAAAATTGGGTAGCTTGATCTGTCTCTCACAACATATCACATTGATATTATCCCCAAGCTATTTTCTAGAAACTAGTTTGTAGATTTTCATCTACTTGTGAAGTTTTAATCAAAATCATAAGACACAAATCTACGCTATTGCTCTGCAGACGTTAATTCACAATTTAGAACAAAAATTTCAAACATGCAAGAAGAAATAATACACATGCAACAAGTATTTTTATCTAGGGAAAGAAATCTACTAAAAACCCCAATGCCTGCTTGCATTAATCAAATGAATAGAGATGTATTACAATTTATTTGCTCAACTGAGCTCACCCTGTTGGCAATATGGCACAGGTGTTGTCCTTGATGGCAACTCTCTTTGGTAACAAATCCCAGTTCAGGCCTTCATAATGAAGGAAATGACATATCCGCAGGTTCATCTAGACGAAGACGCTTATACACACGGGTTAGACGTTTCAAAGGCGCGTATGCGTATACACGCACTTTCATGCAAGGAAAAGCGCGTATATGTTGGAGAACTTACCTTTGGTCCGTGGTAGTTAGTCCTTGGTACTTGAACCTATGGTTTTGGACCATGGTACCTCGTTAGAAGTGTTGATCCCAAGTATTGGGTCCGTGGTATTGGTTTATTATGGTTTTGGACCGTGGTATTGTGGAAGGCCTAAAACTATAAAAGAGGAAGGAGATCATGTGGCAAAAGATTATCTAAATTATTATTGAATATCTGATAAAGTGCTAGATCTGGAATACTGGTATTTGGGTTATGGTGCAGATCTGGATTTGAATGAAGGAGGAACCTTAGCGCAAAGAGAAGGATAAGTTCTATTGATGGGTCATAATCTTTAAGCTTGAATGATAGTATCTTTGTGTGATTTTGATCTGCTATATGTGGCGCTTGCTTGATCTATAAGTCTGATAATCTAGGTTAATTAGTGTTTGAATATCTGAAAGAACGAATTATCCTTTATAGATCTGTACGCAGGTTTAGTGAAGCGAAGGCGCGTATACACATTGGTTAAGTGAATGAAAACATCATATACACAGGTTGTTCCATACGCAGAAGCGTATGCACGCAGGTTTCAGGTTATTGAAGTAGCGTATATATTTTGAGTTGTGATCTAGCTGCTTCTGTTTATTGCTGCAGTGTTCTGGGTTCAGATTTGGTGTGTGGTTACTGTTACTGTGATCTGGATACAATCGTCAGAGAAGTGTTTATTTTGATTCAGTTTTGATTGGTGAAAAGGTGATTGGTTGATGCATAAATTTTTGATGTTTGATTGATGTTATTTGTGGATCCAGTCTGAAAATTTATGAAACGTGGTCCCTGAAAGAAAGAGAAGGTTGTAGCCTTCTGTCGGCCAGCACCTACGTACTAGTATCTTGGCTAGTGCAAGAGCTAAGGGGGTTGTAGCTCCCTTCCAGGAGAAGTTGGAAAAAGAGAGAGGGTTGTAGCTCTCTGCAGGTTGCAGCCTGCATACTGGTAAAGGACTGCACCAGTACAATTGTAAAAAGATGTTTCTAATTAAAGTGAAGATAGAGACTAATTGCAGCAGGTGGTTTTCACCCACATTGGGTTTCCACCTTATATCTTGTGTTCTTGTGTGCGATTGTCTTTCTGCTCTGCTTTACTGTTTTTGGTTACTGGTTATTTGATTCTCAAACATAGATTAACAATCAACATCAGAAAGATAAAGTAAATTAAAAGTTTGCATTGTATACGCGGGTTTCCTTCTGCATAGTTGCGTATATACGCGGGTTTAATTAACTGAAGTAGCGTATATCATTTGATTTTGAAAAAGGAATATTTGACTTGATAATACTGATTCACCCCCCTCTCAGTATTATTTCCAACAATTGGTATTAGAGCAGGTTCTTCAGAAGAAGCTTGATCGCTTGAAGGAAGATCTTTCATCATGAGCAACTACGAGAGGGAAGCATCAATCAGGCCACCGATTTTTGATGGGAAAAACTTCGTATATTGGAAGGTAAGAGTTACTGCCTATCTTCAATCTCTTGGTACAGAAGTCTGGGATATCATAGATACAGGGTATACTTTTCCATTAGCAACTCCTACAGATCCGACTGAGAAGAAGAAATATGAAACAAATGCAAAGGCGGTCAATACTCTATTAGGATGCCTATCTCAATCAGAGTTTGTCAACGTAATGTAGTTTAAATCCGCAAAAGAGATATGGGACAAGATTGTTCTGAGCTATGAAGGAGATGAACAGGTAAAACGAGCAAAACTTCAAACCCTCAGGATTCAGTATGAAAATCTCAGAATGCACAATGATGAAAGTGTGGCTAACTATTTCCTTCGTGTAGATGAGATTGTTAATTGTATGAAAAACTTGGGTGAAGAAATAAAAGAGGCTATTGTGGTTGAAAAAGTTCTAAGATCTTTGTCCCCTAGGTTTGAATCTAAAGTTTCTGCAATAGAAGAAAAGGAGAATCTTCGAAACCTTACCATGTCACAGCTACACGGGATTCTAACTGCTTATGAAATGAGGAAAGGAGGACCATCAGACAGGAGAGAAGCAGCTTTCAAGGCTTCAGGCAAAGGAGACTACTATGAGCTAGGACATGCATCAGAAGAGGAAGAAGAATCAAATTTTGTCAAAAACCTTCAACGGGGGGCCGGAAGATTCCGAGGTAAGTTACCTTTCAAATGCTTTGCTTGTGGAAGAGTCGGTCACTATGTTGCCAAATGCCCTCATAAGGATAAGGTTGACAAATGGAAGGAACCTGTTAGATGGAACAAGAAACAAAATTCAACTAAGAAAAGTTACTACACTCATGAAGACAGTGATGGCCTATCAAATAGTGACGAAGATGAACGAGGTAATGATTATAAACTTTTAATGGCTTTTGAAGATGATGATTACATGGATGCTATAGATGTAGATGGTTTTTATGAAGAGATTTCTAGACTCAAAACATGTTTAGAAGAAAGAATATGATCATTGATACTCTGCAATTCCAACTTGATGAAAAAGAAAAATTTCTTGAGAAGTTAGAATGTGAAATTGTTGGCCTTAGAAAAGAAATTGAGAAAACAAAGGCTCTTAATCTTAAATTTGTTAAAGGATCTGAAACTCTGGATGAGATTATCAATGTACAACGTTCTCCACTAATCAAGACAGGTCTGGGTATAATGGAGAAGCATCTCAAGCATCCACCTCAAAGAGTTATCTTGATGCAGCAAGGAGGAATGAGCAAAAGCCCAATGGAGATCACCAGGTAAAACAGGGATGAAGTACATCAAGAATAAACAAAGACCACTGGGTAAATCAGAGGCAATGCATCTTAAGGGTGAACAAAAGCTACAACCAACCACAAGTAAAAACTTCTCAATTTGCTTCAAGAATGGATGACAATCGAAACTACAATCATTTGGCTGGTAGATTTGATAATCGCAGAAGTTTCTTCAATGGCCAATGTTTCTCTTGCCATAACTTTGGTCACAAAGCAGCTCAATGTGTTTCCTATAAGACAATCATGACTAGAGAAGCTCAAAAATAAAGAAGTATGACTGGAATCACAAAAAGGACCTATAACAACTTTTCCGCCCTTGAAAATGAAATTGAATGTTCTATTTGTAATAACTTCGGTCATGAAGATTCTGAATGCAGGAGCAGGTTTTGGAAGACAACTCAGAAGGAACAAACCTCAAGTGCCAGAACATGGAGAATGAAGGAACCAAAACCAGAAAGATGTGGGATAGCTTTTTATGCAGAAGGACAGGAAAATCTATGGTACATCGACAGTGGATGTTCGAAGCATATGACAGGTGATAAAGAAAAACTTGAATCATATAGTGTTTTAGAAAAGGGAAAGAAAGTTTCTTTTGGAAATGATACCCCTGCAGTCATAAAAGGAAGAGGCACTGCTCAGTTGAAAGAAAAGGTCAAAGCTAGAAATGTTTTGTATGTTGATGGATTGAAACATAATCTACTGAGTGTCAGTCAGATGTGCGATCAAGGAACCGAGGTAATATTTCGATCAAATGGATGTAGTGTTCGTGATCTTGATACAGGAAAAACAGTGATCAAAGGTAGAAGAACTCCAAATAATCTATACATATTTGAAGAAGGACAACAACAATGCTATTTGAGCAAGGATGATGAACACTGGTTATGGCACCGAAGGTTGGGGCATCTAAGCTTTTCAAAAATAAGGAAAGCATGCAAATACCAGGCAGTTCGTGGTCTTCCAGATATCAAAATTCCAGACAATACAATATGCAAATCATGTCAGTTTGGTAAGAAAACCAGAACTAACTTCCCTGAGAAGGAAGGATCAGCTAGCAGGCCTCTTGAGCTAGTCGATATAGATGTATGTGGTCCATTTAGGACAAGGTCACCTCGAGGAGAAGAATACTTTATATTATTCATTGATGACTTCTCCAGGATGGTTTGGTTAGGACTTATGAACCACAAAGACGAAGCATTCAAAAAATTCAAATCCTTCAAAGCCTTGGCTGAAAACGAATTAGATCACAAAATTAAGTGCCTCAGGTCCGACAAAGGTGGGGAGTTTACCTCAAATGAATTTTTTGATTTCTATGAAGAACATGGAATAAGAAGGGAATTCTCTATAGCTAGGACTCCTCAACAAAATGGAGTGGTGGAAAGGATGAACAAAACAGTCCAACAAATGGCTTCTTGCTATGCTTGATGAGTCTGGAACTCCCGCAACCTTCTGGGGTGAAGCTGCATTTGCTGCGGTTGTTATTCTCAACAAAAAAAATGTCCGAGTGAACAACACTCAAACTCCTCATGAGCTCTGGTATGGTGAGACTCCTTCGGTAAAGCATTTCAAAAAATTTGGAAGCAAATGCTATATTAAGAATAATGATGAACAGCTTGGCAAACTTGAACCTAGAGCAGATGAAGGCATTCTCCTTGGTTATTCTCCCCACAGCAAAGCATATAAGTGTTACAATAAAAGACTTGGAAGAATTGTTGACAACATTGATGTAGTGGTTGATGAAAAAGGATACATTCCTAGGCAAGTAAATTATGAAAATATCGAAGAGGATGAAGACTAATCTCCAAATCAGACTGATGATGAAGAAGAACCTCAAGAGGCACCAGAGGAACAGATAAGGATAGAAGAGAAGACTCCATCTAGGTATGTTCAAAAGAATCATCCATAATCTCAAATTTTGGGGCAGAAAGAGGCAGGTATACAAACAAGAAGAACAATTGCAGAAGCCTCAAGCTATTTGGCTTTGCTCTCAATCCACTGAGCCACAAAATGTAAAAGAGGCATGAAAAGATGAATGCTGGATCAAGGCAATGGATGAAGAACTTAAGCAGATCGAAAAGAACAACACTTGGGAGTTGGTTCCTAGACCAAAAGATAAGAATGTCATAGCGACAAAATGGATCTTTAAAAATAAGTTGAATGAAAATGGAGAAGTAATCAGAAACAAGGCCAGACTTGTGTGTAAAGGGTATGCTCAACAAGAAGGAATAGACTTTGAAGAAGCTTTTGCTTCGGTGCTAGACTTGAGGCCATCCGAATGTTCCTTGCTCTCTCAAGCTTTCAGAAGTTCAAAGTATTTCAAATGGACGTGAAATCAGCCTTTCTGAATGGAGACTTAGAAGAAGAAGTGTACATTGAGCAACCAGATGGTTTCATTCTTGGGAATGATCCAAATCTTGTATGCATACTAAAAAAGGCTCTCTATGGTCTTAAACAGGCTCCAAGAGCTTGGTACTACCGTTTGGACAAATATCTTCATCAACAAGGTTTTTCAAAAGGATCAGCAGATAGCAATCTTTATATAAAAATTGAAAATGACAAATTACTAATACTTGTTGTGTATGTAGATGATATTATCTTTGGCAGCAATGAAGAAGCTATGAGTCAAAGCTTTGCCTTGGTGATGCAGAAAGAATTCGAAATGTCCTTGCTTGGAGAACTGACATACCTTCTTGGATTGCAAATCCCACAAAATGAAGGCGGTATCTTCTTGTCTCAAACTAAGTACCTCAAGCAGATTCTGAAGAAGTATGCCATGGAAGATTCGAAACTAGTATGTACCCCTATGGTTACAGGATGCAGTCTCAGTGCAAATGATGAATCAGCAGCAGTACATCAACCAACCTATAGATCTATGATTGGAAGTCTACTTTATTTGACAGGTACCCAACCAGACATCATGCATGCAGTGGGAATAGTTGGAAGATTTCAGGCAAATCCAAAGGAAACTCATCTTCAGGCAGTGAAGAGAATTTTCAAGTATCTTCAAGGAACTCAAAACTATGGCTTATGGTATCCTAGAGATACAGATCTCACTCTTCATGCTTATACAGATGCAGATTGGGCTAGAAGCGTGGATGACAGGAAGAGCACAAGTGGTGGTGCATTCTTTATGGGTTCCAGATTAGTATCTTGGTTCAGCAAGAAATAGAGTTCGATTGCTTTATCTACAGCTGAAGCGGAATATGTGGTTGCTGCATCTTATTGCACTCAACTTCTTTGGATGATGCAAACCTTGCAGGACTTTCAAATCACTTGTACACCACCTATCTCCATCTTATGTGATAATACAAGTGAAATCAGCATTTCAAAGAACCCAGTCATGCATTCAAAGACCAAGCACATACCGATCAAGTATCATTTTCTCCGGGAACAAGTGTTGGAACAAAAGGTCAAATTGGAGTATGTTCCTTCTAAGGAATAAGTTGCTGATATTCTCACCAAACCACTGCCTAGGGAGACATTTGAATACCTCAGACAGAAGCTGGGAGTAGTTGATGCATCATCTTGCTGTTAAAACTTGTCTGTTTCAGAGAAAAATGGGTGTACACAAGTTGCCTGAGGAGGATCCGCGTACATACGCTGGTTTGTATAGAGACAGTCGCGTATATGGAGGTTTGATGGATATCAGTAGGGATAGGCTCTGATTGAAGATATTCTTATATGGGTATGACAGAGACCATCCGGCACAGGTTCAGGGGGAGCAGATAATCTTCTAATAATGCATTGTTGGCATTATCTTAGAAGCTTTTGGTTCTAGTTCATAGCTGTTGTTGGTTTCAGGTGGAACAGAGGCAGAGGGAGAACAGAAAGAAATCTTGGTGGTGATTGACAGATGCTGCTGCTATCAGTTATTGGTGTCTTTCATAAGTCTTGTTCTAGATATTTCGTCTCTATGTCATGTATCTCTTTTGTGGTATCTCTTTTATGGTGTCAAGGTCATGTAACGGCCTATTTTGGTTTCCCCACTATGCCTGGGATGAACATGTAATGATCTTGGTTGTCATATGTAAATTTCTGATGTATCCCCACTTGGTTGGGTGGATGATCCCCACTTGGTTGGGTGATGGATGTATGTATTGAGTCTTTTGGTGATAGGAAGGTCTTTTATGATGTATAAGTCATGGTTCTTCTTGAAGAACATCTTTTGCAGATCTTGCCTACAGTCAGGGGGAGCATGGTCAACACAGCAGGGCAGAAATTATAGCATGTACTCAGGGGGAGCACAACCCTTTGCCCTTGATGACAAAGGGGGAGAATGACTTTGAGGATTTTGGGTTGCCATCAAGTCCAAAGGGGGAGATTATTGGCATTATGGCACAGGTGTTGTCCTTAATGGCAACTCTCTTTGGTAAAAGATCCCAGTTTAGGCTTTCAGAATGAAGGAAATGACATATACGCAGGGTCATCTAGACGAAGACGCGTATACATGCGGGTTAGACGTTTCAAAGGCGCGTATGCGTATACACGCACTTTAATGCAAGGAAAAGTGCGTATATGTTGGAGAACTTACCTTTGGTCCGTGGTAGTTAGTCCTTGGTACTTGAACCTATGGTTTTGGACCATGGTACCTCGTTAGAAGTGTTTATCCCAAGTATTGGGTCTGTGGTATTGGTTTATTATGGTTTTGGACCGTGGTATTGTGGAAGGCCTAAAACTATAAAAGAGGAAGGAGATCATGTGGCAAAAGATTATTTGGATTATTATTGAATATTTGATAAAGTGCTAGATCTGGAATATTGGTATTTGGGTTATGGTGCAGATCTGGATCTGAATGAAGGAGGAACCTTAGCGCAAAGAGAAGGATAAGTTCTATTGATGGGTCATAATCTTTAAGCTTGAACGATAGTATCTTTGTATGATTTTGATCTGCTATATGTGGCGCTTGCTTGATCTATAAGTTTGATAATCTGGGTTAATTAGTGTTTGAATATCTGAAAGAGCGAATTATCCTTTATAGATTTGTACGCAGGTTCAGTGAAGCGAAGGCACGTATACACGCTGGTTCAGTGAATGAAAATAGCATATACGCAGGTTGTTCCATACGCAGAAGCGTATGCACGCAGGTTTCAGGTTATTGAAGTAGCGTATATATTTTGAGTTGTGATCTAGCTGCTTCTGTTTATTGCTGCAGTGTTCTGGGTTCAGATTTGGTGTGTGGTTACTGTTACTGTGATATGGGTACAGTCGTCAGAGAATTGTTTATTTTGATTCAGTTTTGATTGGTGAAAAGGTGATTGGTTGATGCAGAAATTCTTGATGTTTGATTGATGTTATTTGTGGATCCAATCTTAAAATTTATGAAACGTGGTCCCTGAAAGAAAGAGAAGGTTGTAGCCTTCTGTAGGCCAGCACTTACGTACTAGTATCTTGTCTAGTGCAAGAGCTAAGGGGGTTGTAGCTCCCTTCCAGGAGAAGCTGGAAAATGAGAGAGGGTTGTAGCTCTCTGCAGGTTGCAGCCTGCATACTGGTAAAGGACTGCACCAGTACAATTGTAAAAAGAAGTTTCTAATTAAAGAGAAGATAGAGACGAATTGCAGCAGGTGGTTTTCACCCACATTGGGTTTCCACCTTATATCTTGTGTTCTTGTGTGTGATTGTCTTTCTGCTCTGCTTTACTATTTCTGGTTACTGGTTATTTGATTCTTAAACACAGATTAACAATCAACATCATAAAGATAAAGTAAATTAAAAGTTTGCATTGTATACGCGGGTTTCCTTCTGCATAGTTGCGTATATACGCGGGTTTAATTAACTGAAGTAGCGTATATCATTTGATTTTGAAAAAGGAATATTTGACTTGATAATACTGATTCACCCCCCCTCTCAGTATTATTTCCAACACACCCTACAAGTGCACAACCTATCTTTCTTTTGGGTGGATGTGAAGCTCCTCTCATGAGAGCACAACATCACTTTGTCTTCATCAAATTGTACATCCCTTCGCACAACTATCATTCTGAGGGATGGAAAGTACACACGGTAGTTGTGGGGGGTTTTTTGTGTAACCCACAAATACCCCCAATTCTAATGTCAGCTCTAACAACTTCTGCTCGATCTTGACAGTGTATCAGTACGTCGTGCCAAGCGAGGAGATTTCTAGGAACTCTATCTTGTCCCGGATGTACTTGTGTAGGCAGTCACAGTATCTGATTACCAAATTCTGCTCAGAATCCTCGATACCCAACTTTGTGCCAAGGGTATAAAAAATATTGGTAAACTCAGCATGTCTTGGTCCCTTGCTTGCCGCAGCATGGTCCACTTTATATGTTTATCCTCATAGCTTTCGACAGGATAGTACAGCTCCTTGATGGAATCTCGAAATGAATTCCAAGTGGGTGCGACTAAAAACAGTGAGGTTGTACTTTCATCCTTTTGCTCGCAGTAGGTTTCCCACCAGTCCTTGACGTCGGGGGGGTGGCTTTGAGAAGTGCAAAAGTGATCTTTCCCAGCTGGAAAAATCATGAATAGAAAAATATCCTTCCAGCAGATTTAACCATTTATGTACGTCATCCACATCTATCTTACCCTCAAATATGGGAATGTCAAAGTTAACTTGTACCTTAAAGGGTGTGTCGCTTCCAGAGTAGCTACTGGAAGTAGATGCGTCACCCTTGGGTAGCCGCTGAAGGATCTGGGCAAAGTTGTCCATCATCGTGTTCCTTTGTCGCTCGAGGGCTTCTTCGACAAAGATTTTGATAGGATCTCATGCCCCCTTGTCTTTCTTTTCATCAGCCATGGGAGGTCGTTGGGATTTGTGAGGTTGGTCTTGCAAAGGTTCGACCAGTTCAAGACCTAACTCCTTATATCCCGATCTCGTTGGGGACATGCAAAGAAAAACTGAGAAAGAGCAGACCGCCTGATACCACTGATCTGGATTTAAACAGGAACACAACAAATTACAGATATAACCATAAATAAAAAGATACAACAGAAATAACACTTCATTTCATTAATATCAAATATTGAAGTATGCTTACAAACATAATGGAAATAAGACTAGCTTGAGTGATGGTAGCTTATCTGAGAAGAGATGTGGTGGCTACATGCCTCTGAATTGAGTTACAATTAGGCTCAAGGGCCTTTTTATTATTGAACAGTAACAGAAAACCCTAAACAACCAAAACCCTAATCCGAGGAGATGTAACACCAAAAGTTTATGGCCCTCGTTGGGGTTAGTTGGGTAGCGAACTTCCCGGGGTCATAACTTGGTCATATTATCTATGTTTCACGGGTATAATACCTCGTTGGGAAGATTTCTCTGAGGAATGCAACTTCTCACATGATTTCCATAGCAATCGCCAATGCAATTTTGTCAAAAAAACACCGTTTAGGGCCTTAAAAAGGCTCCGGAAGTTCAGGACCCCGAAACATTGCCAAAAATAGTAAATTGTGCTACAATTAAGGAAACAGATGAAACTGACTAGGGGGTCTAGGTGGAATAGGAGGGTGGCCACCAATATTCACCTAGATCAAGGCAGATAGTTGATAACATAATGGTAGTTCAAGAAGCAATCCACTCAAGCTTAGCAAAAAAAGAACAAGGATTTATCTTAAAACTTGATATGGCCAACGCCTTTGACAGAGTCAACCTTTCCTTCCTCTCCGTAGTTCTTCTAAAATTTGGCTTCTCTCCTAATTTTATAGACCTTATAAAAGCTTGTGTTATTGGCCCTTGGATTGCCCCCCTCATAAATGGAAGACCAAGTTGTTTTTCAAAGCTCCCTTGGCTTAAGACAGGGCTGCCCGCTTTCTCCTTTTCTTTACATCCTAATGGTTGAATCTCTCAGTAAGAATCTTGATTTCTGTAGACGAAATGGTACCATTACTGTACTTTCCTTCAACAAAGGTGTCAAGAGCATAAACCATTCTCTATTTGTGGATGACACGTTATTTTTGGGAGGTGCTTCATGCATTGTGGCAAGAAGGTTCAAAAATGTATTGGATAGTTTCTTGGAGGTCTCAGGATGCCTTTTAAACAATTTAAAGAGCAGAATTTATGGTTGGAACACTCCCTCAAGAATTCTTTAGTGAATATCTCAAATATTATGTGTCTCTCTTCAAGCAAATTGGAAGCCTTCATTCATTTGGGACTGTCTGTCACAAAAGAAACCACAAAGTCATAAATATGGATTAATTCCATAGAGAAAATGAAAAAGAAAATTCAATCATGGGGCATCCTTTGGCTCAATCTTGTAGGGAGGGTAATTCTGATCAAATTAGTTTTAGTAGTGCTACCTCTCTATCAATTTGCAATAGTTCTCGCCCCTACAGGAGTGCATAAGAAAATAGAGCTTATTATCAGAAACTTTCTATGGCAAGGAGGTAAGACCGAAACCAAAAAAATATGCCTTGTTAAATGGAATCAAGTTACAACTCCTTTTGAAAAAGGAGGACTCTCTATTCGTCTCCCTGGACTAATGAACACGACCCTTGGAGCAAAGATCATTTGGAGTTTCATCTCAGGGGAATCTTGTTGGTGGAAGCAAGTTTTGGAGGCCAAATATCTAAACTCTTCTCATCTGAAATTTCTCTCAGATAAAATTCCCATCATACCATGCTCCCAAATCTGGAAATTAGTCAAGAAAGTTCTCCCTCTTATCAAAGATAACACTTCGAGAATCTCGGGAGGTGGTAAGGACATAAATATTTGGGAAGACAATATCATGGGAAACCCTCCTATCTCCAATCATAATGGAATGTAGAATCTAAAAACATGGATGATTAAAAAGGGAATTTGCACATTGGAAAAAATATCAAAATGGAGCCAAAATGATTACTCTTGGGAGGATTGGTTGCCTCTATCTTTTCCCCATGATCACAAGTCGCAATGGGATATTCTCGTATCCCATCTCAAAGGAGCAACTCCTATCAGATATGGTCTTCAAGACTCCTTTAAATGGAATCCAACAGGAGGAGAATATACAGTCAAATTAGGGTATTTAAAGCTACAAGATCAACATGATCATTAGGATTGGCCCCTTTGGAAATCAGTCTGGAAGATAGAGAGTCTACCAAAAATAAAAATCTTCATCTGGACCTTGCTAAAAGGGAAAATCCTAACATCATAAAATCTCAAGAAAAAAGGCATTCTTGGTCCATCTAGATGTCCAATGTGCAAGGAAGAAGAATATTTATCATTTATTCATTAGATGCAAATTCGCCAAAGAATGTTGGACTCTCTTAGTTTGGACAATTGAAACATCTATCAATTTAAATCTCCCCATTACTGAATTCTATTCAAAGTGGAAAGATAAGTATCCATATTCTTTAAAAAACAAGAATATCATAAAAATATTTTGGAACAACCTTCCTTCATTCTTATGTTGGAAAATTTGGCTTGCCAGAAATAATCAAATCTTCCAAAATACCAAGCCTGAAGTCAACAAAGTCCTTTCCAAAACTTGGGGACTTGCTACTGAATTTTTGTTTGCAAAAGGAGTCAAAATGATGGACTACAACCTTCTCCAACAAGAGGAAAAAATATGGATGAGTTTTGCTACTAATAGGCCTCAGATTCTAAGAAGCCCAATCAGAACTGATTCTATCAAAAGCTGGAAAATTCGCTTGAAAGAAAAATAAATTTTAATTTGGTTAAATACTATAAAGAGGCCTTGTCTATTTTTTGACGGGGCTTCAAAATTCAACCTTGAAAGAGAAGGTGTAGGTGGCCTAGTAATAGATCAAGAGAAGAAAAACATAACCACTTTTGAATGGGGCTTGGGTACTGAAACCAACAACAAAGTAGACACAATGGCTTCCTTTTGGGAATCCAAATTCTAAAAAGGAAAAACTACATGAATCCAATAATCTTCGGTGACTCCTCAATACTTATTCAACAAATGGTCAAGGATGTCAAGCCAAAAAATGTAGATCTAGCTCAAATCATCTCCAGAATTCAACTTCAGTTAAAAGATATGGGAAATGCTAATTTCTATCATATTCTAAGGGAAAATAACAAAGAAGCTGACAAATTAGCAAACAAGGCAGTAGCTCGCTCCCCAGGAGAAACAAAAATTGATAATGAAATCCTCTTTCAATTTATCCCATAACTTTAGTTCTTCCTCCTCATCCCTGTTTCTTTTCCTCGTGTTTGGGAATGTTTTCAAAAATCTCTACTCCTCATATCTCCTGTCAAATTTTCAAACCCTCCATAATCCTCTTCTGTCATTTTTCTCTTGCACATAAAGATATATCGGATACTCCTTCTCTCCGATCTCTGATTCCCTCGTGATTCTTCATCTCTTGCACCACTTTTCTCTAACTCCTCCTTCCTTTTTATTCTTATCTTCCTCTCCCCTGATCTACTCGCTCCCCTCTCATGTTTCATTGTGAGATGGTTCTTTCCTCAGTGCCTTGCTTTGTGATCCCTTGATGCGTGTTTTTATCCCTCTTCTAGCCCCTCAGTGCTACATTTCTTCCTCTGAGTCTCTGTGCAGTGATTCACTTTCTATTGATCTTCAGGCCTTCGTGTTTGGTTCCTCCCTTCTTCCTTTGACCTCCTCTTTTCTTCCTTCTTTCTCTTCTGTCTTTTCTCAAATGAATCCCATTGACGATTCTCCAAAGAGCCTATCATGATCCCACTGCAGAACTCATAAGGCTGTCATCAAACAAGTCAAAGCAAAGCATACTCATATCTGTAATTAGACAAGAATAGAGAACACATTCCTCATGCAACAGCTCAATAAACATCGAAAGGAATTCGAGAAGCTCAATAATAGATGTGCACACCTGGAAAACATGATCACCTTCCTGTGATAGATCATCACTAATAAATCGGGTGAAAATTATAACACGTTGGAACTCAAAATCGGTTTGCTTTAGAATCATTTTTTTGCTCTGTCGGAAGGGTTATTCCAGTTATAGATCCCTTCCTAAATTACATATCTAAGTATGAAATTTATTTGTAAGTTTTTTACAGCGGTTCGTCAAAATATACAAGTTAGTTGTAGTAGGAAAGCATGGAATATTTGAAGACAGTCTAGTAGCTAGAAAAGAAGGAGCAATATCTTTGTCTTTCTCTTTTTCCTTGCTCGCTTCAGGACTTTTGTAATGGGAAGCTATGCTTCCTCCTTTTTTGGAATTAATACCAAATGCCAGACTTTGTTAATATATATATATATACTTCATTTTTTTGAGTATATATCATTTCCTTCAAATGATTTTTAGTTAGTTGATTGTGCATCTTGAGCCACATGAATCATTAGTTGACAAGTGAGATATGATTTGTCAGGCCAGGCAGTAGCTCCTCAAAACAAAATTGATTCGTATATTTATTCCTTCAGGTTGGTCTTCATTATATACATGAGGGAGAGACTGTTCACTTCATCTCCCGATGACTGTTCACATTACTTGTTTATTTATTTACATTTTTTTCACCCAATCCTGATGATTAGGTGTCAACATTCCCCCCCTTAATCCGAATGGATGTTGGTGATTCCAAGCATCATTCTGAATCATTCAAGTTTTTCTCTTCCAAGCGCTTTGGTGAAGATGTCTGCAATTTGCTCATTAGTGGAACAATGACAGAGATGGATTGTTTTGGCCTCAACGTGATGTCGAATCAGATGATATTTAGTATTGATGTGCTTGGTTTGATCATGGAACTTTGGGTTCTTGGCCAACTTTATTGCAGAGGTATTGTCAATCATGAGTGGAGTTGATCGTACTTGTTTTACCTGCAAATCTTCAAGAATTTTCTTGAGCCACACAATTTCTTTTGTTGCTTCGGCTGTTGCCACGTATTCTGCTTCTATTGTGGAATCTGCTGGAACTGATTGCTTGCGTGATCTCCAGGAGATAGCTCCTGATCCAAGACTCATAGTATATCCTGAAGTAGATACCCCAGTTTCTTTGTCTCCATCGAAGTCTGAATCAAAGTATCCAATCAAGCTAAAGTCATCCACCTGTGTATACTTGATTCCAAAGTCTTGAGTTCCCTTCAAGTACCTTAGAACTCTTTTTGCAGCAGACCAATGTCCCTCACAAGGCTTTTGCATAAACCTGGAGAGGATTCCAACAACAAATGAAATGTCTGGTCTGGTAGTAGTTAGGTAGTTGAGACTTCCTACAAGTTGTCTATACTTTGTTGCATCCTCAAATTCTCTTCCTTCAATAGATGTGAGCTTTAAGTTTTGTTCCATTGGATTAGTAAGAGGATTGCACTCTATCATGCCAAAACTGTTCAACAGATCTCCAATGTATTTCTTTTGAGAAAGAAATATGGACTTCAGATGTTGGGTTACTTCAATACCAAGATAGTAATGGACATAGCCCAAATCAGTCATTTCAAAACTTTTCTCCAATTCCTTCTTTATGGATGCAATGTAGCTTTCATTGTTCCCTGTCATTAAAAGATCATCTACATATAACACAAGATATACAATTGTTTTGCCAACTTTTTTGACAAATAAAGTTGCATCATCAAGATCATAATGTTTGAAATTGAGTTTCAGAAGATGCTTAGTTAGTATTTCATACCAGGCTCACCGTGCTTGTTTGAGGCCATACAAGGACTTCACCAATTTGCATACTTTATGTTCATGTCCTTTCTCAGCAAATCCTTTAGACTGGGACATAAAAACATTCTCTTTTAGATCTCCATTCAAGAAAGAAGTTTTTACATCCATTTGATGGACTTTCCAACCGTTCTGAGTTGTTAGGGCAAAGAGTGTCCAGATGGTAGCCCATTTTGCTGTGGGGGCAAAAATCTCCTCATAATCGACCCCTTCCTTCTGTGCAAAACCTTTTGCCACAAGCCTAACTTTTTGCTTGTCAAGTGAGCCATCAGTTTTATACTTGTTCTTGTAGACCCACTTGCAGTGAATTGGTTTGGTTCCTAATGGAGGATCAACCAGCTTCCAAGCGTCGTTCTTTATGAGGGCATCATACTCCTTTTGCATCGCTTCTTTCCATTCATCATGAGAAGCAACTTCTTTGAAGGAAGTTGGTTCAAAATATGTAGACAAGTTCAATTCACAATCATAAGAAACATCCATATCAACAGGTGAATTAGAGTCATCTACATCACCTCCATTTTTCCGGTTTGAATTTCTAGTTCCTGTCTTTCCAATCTCATCAGGATGAACACTTTCAAATGTCTTTGTTAGCCACTTTGGAGGACCTTTCTCAGATGGTCCAGGCTGCTCCATTTATTGAGTTGGGACTGAATCAAGATTGAGTCTCCCAATTTTATCAATCGCATCACTTAAAGCATCATCTGTTGTTGGAGTTTCATGCAGGGGAGAGTGTTCTTCAGAAGAAGATTCCACATGTTGATCTAGTATAGGAATCCCCCCTTCAAGATGTGGAATCTGATTATCAAATTCTTGAAATGATTTTGCTTTTGTGAATCTATCCAAGCGATCAAGTTGCCGCTCAACAACATTGTCAGTTTTGGATGATTCAAGAAAAATTACATCTCTAGATACAACAAAATTTTTATTTATTTCATCATAGAGATGATATGCTTTGGAAGTGTTTGAATACCCTAGGAAGATACACTTACGACTTCTTGCACGAAGTTTTTTTATATGTACCTTTGGTATCAAGGCATAACAAGTGGAACCAAAGACCCTTAGATGCTTTACTGAAGGAACATGTCCATACCACATTTCATATGGAATCTTCTTTCTAATAGCATTAGATGGACATCTATTCTTTATATATGCAGCACATAGAACAGCATCAGCCCAAAACATTATCTTTACATTTTTGAAGAAGAACATGGATTGTACCATATTTAAGATTGTCCTATTCATTCTTTTAGCTACACCATTTTGTTGGGGATTATAAGACACAGTTGTTTGATGTTTGATCCCATGTTGGCGAAGATAGTTTTCAAATTCATTTGATGTCTATTATTTTCCATTATTAGTGTGAATAGACCCAATATGAGATTGTGCATCATTTTCAATCCATTTATGAAAATTCTTGAATGTTTGAAAAGCATCAGATTTGTTTTTCAATAAATAAACCCAACACATTCTGGTGTAGTCATCAATAAATGTCATCATATATTTATTTCCATTTGCAGAAGGAACAGGCATTGGACCACATAAATCTGAATGAATGAGTTCAAGTTTTCTATGTGCTCTTGAATGTGAATCATGAAAAGATTGTTTGCTATGCTTTCCTAGAATGCAAGCATCACGTTGCTTAAGTTTCCTAGGAATTGTAGGCAAACTAGCAACACCATTTTTCTTCAACAAGCGGAGGTTGTCATAGTTCAAATGTCCAAATCTAGCATGCCATAATAAACTTGATGGAAGTTTACCTTCTTCATAATGAGAATTGTATGAGAAATGTTGTGCACGAGCAGAGGTTCCTTGCAACTTGAGAAGCCTTTCTTCTTCTATTCCCCTCATGACAAGTGAGTGGTCAGATGCTTTTCTTACCTCAAGCTTGCCATCAAACATATGAATGGAGTGACCTTGCTGGCGGATGTGGACCAAGGACAACAAATTTCTCTTGAGCTGTGGGAGATATAGAACATGATGCAGAAGAAAGTCTGGAAGACCAGGCAATTTAAGCCTGATTGTGCCAAGCCCTGATGGCTTGATTTTTTATTGGTCTGCAACGTATACTGCTCCATCAACATTGTCAGTAAATTCTTCAAAAAAGTCTTTTCTATGAGTCATGTGACAAGTTGCTCCTGAGTCAAGCAATCAATCATTTTTCCAAGAAGCAAGTGAAGCATTAAATAAATCTTCATTTACTCCAATATTACATTGTGCCACAACATAGTGAGCGGATTCAGGTTCTTTACCTTTGTCTGTATCATCAATTTTACCTTTATGTTGGTTTCTTTGCTGCTCAATTTTGTCACATGGTAACTTTCATGTAGGGGCATCATGTGATCCATTTCTTTTGCAACATATGCAGTGCAAATCTGCCTTTTCTCCTTGAGAGTGTCTGCCCCCCTGCCTCTGAAATATCTTCCTCTTCCTCTTCGACCACCTCTTCCTCTAGAAGAATCTTTAACAGGATTCTTTTCTTTATGAGCAAGGCGCATAGCCTCTTCAGAAGATTCAGGGGTTGTCTTCTTTCCAAAAGCTTTCTCTATTTTAGCAAACTTTTTCACAAGAGAGTCAAAGGTGATATCTTTGAGATTTCCATTTGCTTGCAATGACTCAAGATAATTGGAGTAAGTAGGATAAAGTGCCTTGAGAAAAGCGATAAGAGGAATATCGAATTCAACCTTAGTGGATTTGATATCATGCATTATAGACTTTACTTCAGATGCAAGAGCAAGAGGATCATTATTTTGTAGTTCAAGAGTGAAGAGTTTAATCATGAGTTGAACAACTTCAAGTGCAGAATGTGAGTCATAGAGTTCTTTCAGATTTTGAAAGGCTTCGAAAGTAGTAGAAAATGGTGAAATGTGGCGACTCACCTCTTCATTTACAGATGCTGTGAATAATTCATAAGCTTTGCTGTTCTTATTTTCCCAAATAGCAAGCTATTTGTCTGATGTAGGTTGTTCTGGCTCTTTGTCTCCGTCTCCAATGCACACTCCTTTCCACAACTCATTGAAAATGAGGGTGTGTTTTATCATCCGAGACCATTCAGGATAGATTTCCTTGCCAGTGAGAACTATTCTCACCATGGATATGATTGAATGCATTCTATAAAAAATACTTTTGCTGATAGAAAAATACTTCTGCTAATATACAGTAAAATTGTACTTCCGGTGGTAATTTTTTTTTAAATTACAATTTAAAGGAGCATTCTCTCCATATAGGGCTTTGTACTATCTTTGTCTTTAATGAAAATATAAAACATTTCCCAAAGAAATATTTAGATCAGGTATGCACTCTCAAAAAATTTCAAATCTCTTCCTTATCAAATTTATTTATTTATTTTATATGTTCCCTTTGTAGCGCATGAATAACATTCAGACTTTCACTTTTCCTCACGTTAAGTTTTTAAAGATCCAAAATATCACTCTAACTTTATTTTATAGATCCAAAATAACATTCTAACTTTTTTTCATATCCAAAATAACATTCTAACCCTCTAGGCAACAAAGGCACATGTGCTTGTTCTTGTTATCTTTGGACACAATGACTTTCTGGGAAACGTGATCCACGAAGGCGCACAAGGCCGAGAAATTGGTAGTCTCAATGATTACAACTGTGCGTATTCTGCTCCATAAAGTGCAGGTAGGTACAAAGTCATTACCCTCAGCGCGTACGCTAATTTCCCAAGAATACTTATGGAAGCAGCGTTCTTCAAAACAGGAATACTTATGGAATATTTATGGGAGCAGCGTTCTTCATTCAATACAAAAAAACTGTACAACACATTCAAGAAACTAGACCACCAGCGTTCAATGTAATACAAGAACTGTGTATTAACTTATAAATTGACTTATAACAGGCAACGTCAATCATATTACACACAGTATTCAAACTTCAGGCCTCAACACATATGCCAACACGGATTTAAAAAAGGAAAATCAATGCTCATACCATAGATACCAATGCTCACCAAACTTCTTTTGTTTCACTCCCTGTTTGTGAGCATAAAATCTTATGCTTATTGTATGAAATGAGTGAATTCGTGGCGCAGGTGTTTCTCTGTGGGAGATGGGCGTTCATCATAGAGATTCAATGCCCTTCTTCTGTAAAACAGAGAAAAATTACACCCAAGAAAAAAACGTGCCAACAATGAGCGCAGGGAGGACAATTATGAACAGTCCAGGGAACCAGAGGGCGCAATCAATGGTTGAAGGCAGGTATTGAGCAGTGTAGCAGACAAGCATACAAGTGGGCTTGAGAGAAAATGTCAGGCACTGACACCACATCGTTTATATGGGCAATGATTTTAAATGGAGAGTAGAGGAGCAGAGTTTTGTATGCAAGGTAGAACATAGGCAGAAACTGACACCAGGAGTTACACAAAACCTAATTTTGGGAGCTGGCTCTGATACCATGTCAAGCCAGGCAGTAACTCCTCAAAACAAAATTGATTCGTATATTTATTCCTTCAGGTTGGTCTTCATTATATACATGAGGGAGAGATTGTTCACTTCATCTCCCGATTACTGTTCACATTACTTATTTATTTATTTACATTTTGTTCACCCAATCCTGATGATTAGGTGTCAACATGATTAATAGTGCAAAGAAGTGATAAAGAAACCTATTGAAATGAATATTGTAGGTGGACTAGGTTTCCAAAGCATTTGTTTCTAAAGATAGTTGTTGTTATCTGAAAGTGTCTCATTCCTTAGGTGCATTTGTTCCTAAAGATAGTTGTTGTTATCTGAAAGTGTCTCATTCCTCAGGTGCAGAATGTGAGTCATAGAGTTCTTTCAGCTTTTGAAAGGCTTCGAAAGCAGTTGAAAATGGCGAAATGTAGCGACTCGCCTCTTCATTTACAGATGCTGCGATTAATGCATAAGCTTTGTTGTTCCTATTTTCCCAAATAGCAAGCTATTTGTCTGATGTAGGCTGTTCTGGCTCTTTGTCTCTGTCTCCAATGCACACTCCTTTCCACAACTCATTGAAAATGAGGGTGTGTTTTATCATTCGGGACCATTCAGGATAGTTTTCCTTTCCAGTGAGAACTATTCCCCCCATGGATATGATTGAACGCATTCTACAAAAAATACTTTTGCTGATAGAAAAATACTTCTGCTAATATACAGTAAAATTGTACTTTTGGTGGTAATTTTTTTTTAAATTACAATTTAAAGGAGCATTCTCTCCATATAGGTCTTTGTACTATCTTTGTCTTTAATGAAAATATAAAACATTTCCCAAAGAAATATTTAGATCAGGTATGCACTCTCAAAAAAAATTCAAATCTCTTCCTTATCAAATTTATTTATTTATTTTATATGTTCCCTTTGCAGCGCATGATATAGCGTTTAGACTTTCACTTTTCCTCACGTTAAGTTTTTACAGATCCAAAATATCACTCTAACTTTTTATAGATCCAAAATAACATTCTAACTTTTTTTCATATCCAAAATAACATTCTAACCCTCTAGGCAACAGAGGCACATGTGCTCGTTCTTGTTATCTTTGGACACAATGACATTCTGGGAAACGTGATCCATGAAGGCGCACAAGGCCGAGAAATTGGTAGTCTCAATGATTACAACTGTGCGTATTCTGCTCCATAAAATGCAGGTAGGTACAAAGTCGTTACCCTCAGTGCGTACGCTAATTTCCCAAGAATACTTATGGAATATTTATGGGAGCAACATTCCTCATTCAATACAAAAAACTGTACAGCACATTCAAGAAACTAGACCACCAGCGTTCAATGTAATACAAGAGTTGTGTATTACTTATAAATTGACTTATAAGAGGTAGCGTCAATCATATTACACACAATATTCAAACTTCAGGCCTCAACACATATGCTGCACGGATTTAAAAAAGGAAAATCAATGTTCATACCATAGATACCAATGCTCACCAAACTTCTTTTGTTTCTCTCCCTGTTTGTGAGCAAAAAAACTTATGCTGATTGTATGAAATGAGTGAATTCGTGGAGCAGGGCGTTTCTCTGTGGGAGATGGGCGTTCATCATAGAGATTCAATGCTCTTCTTCTGTAAAACAGAGAGACATTACACCCAAGAAAAAAACGTGCCAACAATGAGTGCAGGGAGGACAATTATGAACAGTCCAGGGAGCCAGAGGGCACAGTCAATGGTTGAAGGCAGGTATTGAGCAGTGTAGCAGACAAGCGTACAGGTGGGCTTGAGAGAAAATGTCAGGCACTGACACCACAACGTTTATATGGGCAGTGCTTTTAAATGGAGAGCAGAGGAGCAGAGTTTTGTATGCAAGGTAGAACATAGGCAGAAACTGACACCAGGAGTTACACAAAACCTAATTTTGGGAGCTGGCTCTGATACCATGTCAAGCCAGGCAGTAACTCCTCAAAACAAAATTGATTCGTATATTTATTCCTTCAGGTTGGTCTTCATTATATACATGAGGGAGAGACTGTTCACTTCATCTCCCGATGACTGTTCACATTACTTATTTATTTATTTACATTTTTTTCACCCAATCATGATGATTAGGTGTCAACATGATTAATAGTGCAAAGAAGTGATAAAGAAACCTATTGAAATGAATATTGTAGGTGGACTAGGTTTCCAAAGCATTTGTTCCTAAAGATAGTTGTTGTTATCTGAAAGTGTCTCATTCCTTAGGTGCATTTGTTCCTAAAGATAGTTGTTGTTATCTGAAAGTGTCTCATTCCTCAGGTGCAGAATGTGAGTCATAGAGTTCTTTCAGCTTTTGAAAGGCTTCGAAAGCAGTTGAAAATGGCAAAATGTGGCGACTCACCTCTTCATTTACAGATGTTGCGATTAATGCATAAGCTTTGATGTTCTTATTTTCCCAAATAGCAAGCTATTTGTCTGATGTAGGTTGTTCTGGCTCTTTGTCTCCGTCTCCAATGCACACTCCTTTCCACAACTCATTGAAAATGAGGGTGTGTTTTATCATCCGGGACCATTCAGGATAGTTTTCCTTTCCAGTGAGAACTATTCCCACCATGGATATGATTGAATGCATTCTACAAAAAATAATTTTGCTGATAGAAAAATACTTCTGCTAATATACAGTAAAATTGTACTTCTGGTGGTAATTTTTTTTTTAAATTACAATTTAAAGGAGAATTCTCTCCATATAGGGCTTTGTACTATCTTTGTCTTTAATGAAAATCTAAAATATTTCGCAAAGAAATATTTAGATCAGGTATGCACTCTCAAAAAAATTTCAAATCTCTTCCTTATCAAATTTATTTATTTTATTTATTTTTTTATATGTTCCCTTTGTAGCGCATGATATAGCGTTCAGACTTTCACTTTTCCTCACGTTAAGTTTTTACAGATCCAAAATATCACTCTAACTTTTTTTTATAAATACAAAATAGCATTCTAACTTTTTTTCATATCCAAAATAACATTCTAACCCTCTAGGAAACGGAGGCACATGTGCTCGTTCTTGTTATCTTTGGACACAATGACTTTCTGGGAAACATGATCCACGAAGGCGCACAAGGCCGAGAAATTGGTAGTCTCAATGATTACAACTATGCGTATTCTGCTCCATAAAGTGCAGGTAGGTACAAAGTCGTTACCCTTAGCGCGTACGCTAATTTCCCAAGAATACTTATGGAAGCAGCATTCTTCAAAACAGGAATACTTATGGAATATTTATGGGAGCAACGTTCCTCATTCAATACAAAAAAACTGTACAGCACATTCAAGAAACTAGACCACTAGCGTTCAATGTAATACAAGAGTTGTGTAGTAACTTATAAATTGACTTATAACAGGCAGCGTCAATCACATTACACATAGTATTCAAACTTCAGGCCTCAACACATATGTCAGCACGGATTTAAAAAAGGAAAACCAATGCTCATACCATAGATACCAATGCTCACCAAACTTCTTTTGTTTCACTCCCTTTTTGTGAGCAGAAAATCTTATGCTGATTTTATGAAATGAGTGAATTCGTGGAGCAGGGCGTTTCTCTGTGGGAGATGGGCATTCATCATAGAGATTCAATGCTCTTCTTCTGTAAAACAGAGAGACCTTACACCCAAGAAAAAAACGTGCCAACAATGAGCGCAGGGAGAACAATTATGAACAATCCAGGGAGCCAGAGGACGCAGTCAATGGTTGAGGGCAGGTATTGAGTAGTGTAGCAGACAAACGTACAGGTGGGCTTGAGAGAAAATGTTAGGCACTGACACCACAACGTTTATATGGGCAGTGCTTTTAAATGGAGAGCAAAGGAGAAAAGTTTTGTATGCAAGGTAGAACATAGGCAGAAACTGACACCAGGAGTTAAACAAAACCTAATTTTGGGAGCTGGCTCTGATACCATGTCAGGCCAGGCAGTAACTCCTCAAAACAAAATTGATTCGTATATTTATTCCTTCAGGTTGGTCTTCATTATATACATGAGGGAGAGACTGTTCACTTCATCTCCCGCTGACTGTTCACTTACTTATTTATTTATTTACATTTTTTTCACCCAATCCTAATGATTAGGTGTCAACATGATTAATAGTGCAAAGAAGTGATAAAGAAACCTGTTGAAATGAATATTGTAGGTGGACTATTTCCAAAGCATTTGTTCCTAAAGATAGTTGTTGTTATCTGAAAGTGTCTCATTTCTCAGGTGCTCGTTATTTTTCCTCTACATATTGATGGAAAATTAGGAGACTTGTAAATTATAGATGCTTTTCCTTAACTTGATAATTACTTGTGATGTTTTTTTTTCTCAATCTGTCTACTTCTATTATTGTACAAAAAGATTCAAAATGTTACAGCAAGGCCATGGCCTTGAAAATCTTGCCATGAGATTGACAATTAGCACAGCTGAACACCTTCCAAAAATGGTGGACTTCCATCTGTTACATCTTCTCCTAAGACTCTAAGTCTTGCGAAACAGACAAGCTGAAACAAACAACTATTGCACTGTTGGGCAGCGCTGAACATGGACAAATAGACATAGATCCATACCATCGACACAGAGACATATAGACACATACTATGACCAGACACAGGCAGAATTGCAAGTTCCAAAAACAGAGTAATGCGCCTACTTCTTAGGCTGCCGAGAGCAGAGAGCCATCCAAGATCAGTCGTCATCCGTAGTGTAGGGTTCCTCCACTACCCTGCACCCAAATTGCAAAGAGTCGTCCGAGTCTGAGCGAAGGACCACCGAGCCGGTTGGGACGCCCGGAGCAGGCTCGCTTGGACCATCAGGGGCGGCTTGAGTCGCCAAGGAGGAACTACCCGTGACCGGGCGTTGAGTGTCAATTGGAGGCGCTGTCCCTGGTTCTGGCGGTATTGCCTGATGAGCTGCTGCCTGGCCGCTGAGATTTGCACAATTTTCTATAGTGACTGAGACCAAGAAAGTGGAATTGGCAAGAGTGCAGGGGATTCGATAGCGGACTGTTGGATGCGCCGCATGCCCACAGTCAACCAGCCTTCCACGCCCATGACCTCTGCCTCTTCCAGCTCGGGAAACTTGAGGGCGATTTTGCTCAGGTGCCAACTCGACCGAGGAGGAGGGAGAGATGGGGGCAGACCTCTGTGAGGTGGCGCGCCCACGGGAGCCTCCGCGTCTGCTACCCATTCTTGGATGCTCTCTCGGCATTACAGAATACAATGGATTAACCAGCGCACAAATGCACGGAGGGGAGCAACTAACCAGCACGTGAGCGCGATGAACTGGAGCTAAAGTCCTGTGAGACACTCTCGAGCCTGAGACGGAGACGGACTTGGGCACAGAGAGTGAATGCCCCTGAGCTACCAACAGCGCCTCAGAGGGGTGCGAAGTGGCAGCAAAGGGATGCGAAGAGGCCGCCGAGGAATGCCAAGAAACCGCAGAGGAATGCGAGGAGGTCGCTGGAGCACAGACATTATGAAGCGCCATTGCACAATTTACCAGGAGGTAGATGGAGGAATAAACGAGCCACATTAATAACCCAGCGTGAGACCAGCTCATTTGATCTGCACGGTTCCTCGTGGCGCGCATGGGCTGACACCTGCCCATGTGAAGCGCCACCTTCGTACCCCTACTCTGATCGAACACCCGCATCCGGGATTACTTGTGATGTTAGTTGGCATTTTATTACTTATTTATTTCTTGTTCATCAAGAAATTACCAAAACAGTGAAGATCACAAAAGAGACAAAGTACACAAGATATATGCTCCAAGCTAGGGAAAAACCCCTCAAAAGGGAAAACCTAGAAAGAAATGCTTCTCTTCTTTTAGAATATTATTTACAATGAGACTTAGAAGACCCAAATACCAAATCCCAAAATATTCTCGATCACCAAGTTTTCCCCCAACAATATCTTCTTCAAGGAAGCTTCTAATCTTCGACCTTCTACAACTTCACTCTAGAATTTTGGCCCTACAGCTGCTTCTTAGAATTTTAGCCAACCAATTTCGAGCATCTGCAACGGTAGCTACATAGAAACACTAACTTCGTACATGTGGACAGAGAGAGATATTATCCCAAGAAACTTCGATTCTTCCTTCTTTTCCTTCGTCCTTCTATCTCTTCTTCTCCTTCGCTATTGCAAATCGAACTTGTGATGAGTGTACTAAATGATTTCAAGCTCCTTGTATTTATAGCCTTCTTGAGGGGTTGAATAAGTCTCCCTTAGGTCAACTAGTTCTTGACTGGGGTTGACTTGGTCTTCGAGGAATACATGACTTTTCCTTGAAAAAATAAATATTTTTCTTTGTTACAATGAGTCCAAATGGGACTATAATACATGACAAAATTTCTTCGTTGTCCTAGAAATACCTACAAGCATGTTTTTGACCTAAACTTGAGCATGAAACCTATGCTTTACATAAAATAAAATAAAATTTTCTTTCTTTTTCTTTCTTTATAAAAAGCATACAATGTCATGATTACACATAGGTCATTATGAAGACAAAACCTAGTTACAATTTAAAACACTCCCTCTTAACTAGGGAGGTATTCATAATCCCATCTTGAAGTACAAGGAATCTCATTCTTGAAGCATTCTCATAAGAAGAGCCAAATCGATGAACCATCTTTTTCAAGCATCTTTACCATCACGAGCATTGTCATTGAAGGCCTTAACTAGACATCATGTTGGGAGGCTTTACGTGAGTTTCCGCACTACCTCTAAAGCACATACCCCATCCAGATGTTCACTGGGTATGTACTTTTAGGACTATTCTTTTCTTGGATTTCCAATCCTGAATCCTCAAAGAATATCAGTCCTCTTTGACTACTCTTATCATGGATTCCCTACCTCATCCTAAAAGAGTATCAGTCTACAACTTTTTTCCTGGATTCTATAATCCATAATAAGTTCCAATCTCATATGCTTATACAATCCTTCAGACTCCATTCTTTCCTTGTGGACTTCACTAAGATTTACGCCTATTAGTCCTAGTCTAGTGCATGACCAATAAAGACAAGAACCATACAATGTCACTCCCTCTAAAATAGGGAGGATATGTCTACCAAACCAAGCTTACCTCTCAGGTACTCCATCTTTGTTGAAAAATGTAGCAAGAAATTCTCAATTTGGTTTTTCCTTGATTAAATTAAGAAAATTTGAATTTCCACATCCGCAGACAACTTGCATTAGGGGAATTTTGAGGTCTAAAATGGGCCTCCTAAGAAAAATGTACAACCAAAATAAAATTTATAAGAACCAATAGGATTCAAGATGATGATGTCAACCATGGGGGATGATTCACCATTTTTGAAGTAAAAAAGTAAAAATACGAAAAAGTAATAAAATAATAAAACTGCTTTTTCAACTCGTATTTTCAACTTATCTCCCTAATTTTTTACTCAAATTTTGAGCGAGAGTACTCATTGGATTTCTCATTTTTCATGTAGCAGGGTCCATCGAAAGAATGCAACATGGGTACTCCTTGGATGAGGAATCAAATTCTGGATCCAACGAGCGTTGTTGCTTGAAATTTGAGTAAACCCACAAGGAGATAAGTTGAAATACGAGTTGAAAAAATAGTTCTTTCTTTTTTCCCTCTAAAATTTGATGATGTAATCTAATATTATTTTATTATTTCCGTTATTATTTTATAATTTCTTTAGGAGGCCCATTTTAGACCTCAAAATTTCTCTAATGGATGCAGTTAACTTGTGTGACATGGCTTGTGTCACTTAGTTTACTCAGTAAATTCAAGTTGGAAGAGTTAGAGTTTAGTTAAGCATGTGTGATTGCTAATTTGTAGAAATCACGGTCAGTTATCTCAATTTGTTTTTAGTTAAATTAGTTCCAACTATTGGAGGAACTAGTGGAAGGTCTGTTGTGCAGTGGGACTTCAGTCAAACTCAGTGATCATCCAGTTAACTGATCAATCAACCCAAAATGGTTAGTGCATGTAGAGAATTTGAGTTCTCCAGTTGTGTTGGAGATTCCAAGGTAGTGTAACATCAGCTTTAGACTAGCCTTGAGTGTACATGTGCTGCATGCAGTCAGATGATCAACCTTGGGAATTGCGTGAACCATTTTGGAGAAATTCCTAAATAATAGAAGCCTAATTTCTCAAGAATTGCACAAGGAAATAGGGGCTCAATAAGAGGTAGAAATTGACTAAGGCTCGGTCAAAGCTTCTTAGTGAGCAGAGAGATAGGTTATTCACTTGTTGGTTGTGCTCAGTTGAGCAAAGCAATTGTAATACATATCTATTCATCATATTAATGCAAGTAGGCTTTGTGGTTTTTTAGCAGATTGCTTTCCTCGGGAAACATATTGTGTGCATGTGTGTTATTTATTGTTGCATGTCTGATATTTTTGTTCTAATTTTTTAATTAACTTCTATAGAGCAATGGAGTAGGTTTGTGTCTTGTGATTTTGATTAAAACTTCATGAGAAGTTTCAAATCTACATCATAATTTCTACAATATTCTTGCTTGGTAATGCATTAGTCAAAAAGTATGCTACCTGTTCATCTGTAGGTAGATAGTGTAGCTCCATGACCCCATCTCCTACTAAAATTCTGATGTAGTGGTACTTATTTTTTATATGCTTTGTCCTAGAATGAAACATCGAGTCTTGAGTTAATTTTATGTAACTCTCATTATCACAATGTATGTGTGTAGGGCTAAGCAGTCCTTCAAATAAATATGCTAATAACTTCTTGAGCCAAATTGCTTCCTCACAGACTTCGCTTGTAACAAAATGTTCAACTTCAACAGAACTCAAAGCAATTGTATCCTACTTTTTTCTCATCCATGAGACCATGGAAGATCCTAGGATGAAGCATCCACCTGTTGTGCTTCTTCCATTTGATCACTGCCACCCAAATCGGAATCGGTGTCCCATGAGTTGAATATCATTACCATTATAACAAATGTATTGATGTTTAGTTCCACACAAATATCTTAGTATGTTCTTTGTTGGAATCCAATGATCATGTTTTGGCTCCATCTGAAATTGACTAAGGACATTTACTACAAAATAAATGTTCAATCTAGTGTTTACCAAGTATATCAAGGACCAAATCAATTGTCTGTAGCAAGTAGGATCCACCAGACTAGAATTTGAACTCCTCAAATTCTTTAGATTAGTAGTCATAGGAGTCATCATAGGCTTGTTATCCATTATTCCAAATTTTTTAAGCATCTTGATCACGTATTGCCCTTAACCAATATATATCTCACTCGACTTCTACCAATTCTAGTTACAAATAATAATTCAAAATCCCAAGATCCTTCATATCAAACTCAACTACTAACTACTTCTTGCATTCCTGAATTCGATGTTCTACACCTATAACAAGTAGATCATCCACATACGACTGGTTCACCGTGGACCACCCTGATATATAGGTTAGGATTTGCAAAACTCTTGGTAAAACCAAGTCTCAATAGGTATGCATCCATTCTTGCATACCAAGCTCTAAGTGCTTGCTTTAAGCCATATAGATATTTCTTCAGTCTACAAACATGAGTCTCCCTCTAATTTATTTCAAATCCTTGAGGTTGCTCAATGTAAGCCTCTTCATCAATAGTCCCATTTAGAAAAGTTGTCTTAAAATCCATTTGATGGATGTTCCATCCCATAGTAGCAGCCAAAGAAACAAGCAATCTAATTATTGTATATCTAGTTGTAGGAGAAAATGTTTCTTCATAATCAATACCTTCTTTCTATGAAAATCATATTGCTACAAGCCTTGCTTTGTATTTATCGATGCTCCCGTCCACAACATTCTTTATCTTATATATCCATTTTGAAGTGACTATCGATTTGTCACTTTTCCTATGAATGATTTCCGAGACATTATTCTTCATAATTGACTGATATTCTTCCAGCATTGCATTCCTTCCCTCTTGATGTTTAGTTGCATCTTCATAGAAGGAATGTTCAACTTCAATGAGCTTTATCACATATGTTGCATATCCAGAATACCTTTTCGGTCTTTTACTTTCTCTAAAGGTTCCATTTGTTGTGTGTGCTTCTGCTTCTTATAGAGTAGTCCTCAACCACGTAAGCCCTTTTTTATTTTAAGTAAGAATTACTTGTTGCATGGGCTCACTAGGACCTTCAACATCTTCTTGAGTTGGATATTTATCATCATTGTCCATAGAGATATCCTCAAAGATAGGTATCTCTTCTTCATCAAATTCGAGTGGAACATCCTTAGATTTCTTGTAAGTTATAATTACATCAAAGATGAAATCCCTACTTACCTCGATCCAATGACCCTCCTCAATATAGATTATGTAGGATTTTGATGAAGCACTACACCCAACAAATATTCCCTTCATACAGGTAGGATACAACTTCTTTCTTTTGTCCTTCAATATATGAATATATACAGGACACCAAATATTCAAAGATGATCCACATTTGGCTTATTTCCTGTAAATGCTTCTTCCAAAGTCATGTTGTTAAGAATCTTGTGAGGACTTCACTTGTACAAGTAAACAAATGTCACACATTCTTCTCCCCATAGGAATTGAGGGAGATCTTGATCATGTAGCATGGCCTTGACACATTCTTCAATTTTTATGTTCTTCCTTTTGGCCACACCATTTTGTTCAGTATTATAAGGGATGATTAGCTCCCTCTTAATCCCAAATTCCTTGCAAAAATCTATCAGTTCCTTGGAGGTGTATTCTCCACCATTGTCAAATCTTAGAATCTTGATATTTCTTTCTGCCAGATTATCCACTTCATTCTTGAAACTTCTTGAACACTTTGTCTTTGTTCTTGAGGAGGTATAACCAAGTTTTCCTTAAGAAATCATCAATGTAAGTTACATAATATTGATGCCCACCAAGATATTTTATGGCCATAGGACCACACACATTAGAGAATATGAGATCCAAACTTCCTTAGATTTAGTATCACTTATTGCAAATGGATTCTTCACATTCTTTCCTAGAGCACAACCCTTATAGGTACCTTCATGTTCTTCTTTTAATTCGGGAATTTCATTGACCATTTGATTTAAAGATGGAAATATATTATAATGAAGGTGCCCATACCTTCTATGCCATAGTTCAGAAGGGTTCACATCCAAGTGAACTAGGGATTGAGATATAGGTGTGAAGAGTCTATATAATGACCCATCATGAATCCCAATCACCCTATCATTATCAATACTAGAGCCCTTACCCAAAACCAAAACCTTTCCATCAACAAAGGAAATTATATCGCCCTTATCCTATAGACAAGAAATAGAAAGGAAGTTTTTCTTCAAACCTAGTACATATAAGATGTTTCCAAGGTGAATACTTCCACCTAATTCGGGCTCCAATGAAGTACATCCAATCCATTTCACTGGATATCTCTTCTTGTCTCCAAGTTCGATTGAATGAGAGGAGGTTCCATTTGACAAAGTCTAGAGTTGGTTGCATTCTCCCATCATATGTCTAGAAGCACCATTGTTGATAACCCATACATTTTCATTCTTGAAAGTTCCATGCAAAGCAGAAAATAGACTTCCATCCATTTCTTCTAGCTTGGAAATGATCTTCAATATGTATCCCTTAATGGATGTAGCAAGATTTATAAGAAGATTGAAACCCTTCTTCATAACCCTTTCCATAATGCCAACTATAATGAGATCTTCAGTCTCCTTCTTGCACCTTAGCTCTGATACCATGTTGGAAAATTAGGAGACTTGTATATTATAGATGATTTTCCTTAACTTGATAATTACTTTTGATTTTAGTTTTCCTTTTATTACTTTTTTAGTTCTTGTTCATTAAACAATTAACAAAACAGTGAAGATCACAAAGAGACAAAGTACACAAGATATAGGCTCCAAGCCAGGTTTAAATCCCTCCAATGGGAAAACGCAAAAAGAAATGCTTCTCTTCTTATAGAATCTTCTTTACAATAAGACTTCCAAGACCCAAAGACCAAATCTCAAAATCCTCCCAAGCACTAAGTCATCCCCCAACAAGATCTTCTTCGAGGCAACTTCCAATCTTTGACCTTTTTTAGCTTCGCTCTAAAAGTTTGGCCCTGCAACTACTTCTTAGAATTTCAGCCCTACTCTAATTTTCCTCTTTGCAGGTTGATGAGGTTGGAGTTTTGGCACTCTTCACATTTGAATTTGCTTGGATGAAGTTGGCACATAGTTTTTTAGTTGAGAGCTTAGGAATAGTGACTTATTACATATAATGAACATAAAATTACATAAATTAGAAAAAATATTACATCTCTATTTTTTGGAATAAAAATTACAATCTGAAATAGAACTGATACTTGGAATAAAAATTAGAACTTGAGCAAGCATAGCTACATGTTTTCCAATCCTCTTTAAATGAAAAAAGGATATTATTTTTCTCACTCTCATATTTTTTTGTTGGCTTTATGCAGTGAAATGGAGTATTATTGGACCTTGGAGAATGAAACCTAGTGACCTAATGGGACCTTGAATGACCAGACTCCATGTGGACTTGACTGACACAAAACATGATGAAATGAGCTTTTATGATAAATGTATGCTCAGTAAGACACAAGAAGGTGGGCCAGCAAATATTGATTTTTGAGGGAGAGTAGGGCTTTTTTCTTTTGACTAGGGCTACCATCAGTGAGTAAATTTTTGCATGACAGGTGTGTAGCGCCTTTGGTGCATGCGCAGCATATGTCTGTTCTATGCGCAGCGCCTTTGGTGCGTGCGCAGCACGTAACTGCACTATGTGCAGCGCCTTTGGTGTATGCGCAGCGCGTAACTGCACTATGTGCAGCGCCTTTGGTGTATGCGCAGCGCCTACCTCTGTTTTCTTGAATTCACCCAAAATCGTGAGGAATGCTCTCGTGGGGTTTACTCGTAAATGATAAAGAGGCAAATGGAAGTGGGTTTAGATGCTAGGAAGGCCTTTATACATGAGTGAATTTGATCTTTAGCTTTAAAACCCACTTTCTAATGTTTCACTTCTCCTTTTTGAAATGCCTACTACACTCTGATTTTCCTCTTTGCAACTTGATGAGGTTGGAGTTTAGCACTCTTCACATTTGAATTTGCTTGGATGAAGTTGGCATAGTTTTTTAGTTGAGAGCTTAGGAATAGTGACTTATTACATATAATGAACATAAAATTACATAAATTAGAAAAAATATTACATCTCTGTTTTTGGAATAAAAATTACAATCTAAAATAGAACAAATACTTGGAATAAAAATTAGAACTTAAGCGAGCATAGCTACATGTTTGTCAATCCTCTTTAAATGAAAAAACGATATTATTTTTCTCTCTCATATTTTTTTGTTGGCTTTATGCAGTGAAATGGAGTATTATTGGACCTTGGAGAATGAAACCTAGTGACCTAATAATACCTTGAATGACTAGACTCCATGTGGACTTGATTGACACAAAACGTGATGAAATGAACTTTTATGATAAATGTATGCTCAGTAAGGCACAAGGTAGGCCAGCAAATATTGATTTTTGAGGGAGTAGGGCTTTTTTCTTTTGACTAGGGCTACCATTAGTGAGTAAATTTCTGCATCAGGACCTAGGTGGAATGAAAAAAATTTCATAATGGAACCCTAATATGATATAAAAGAGGAGATTTGATCATTGATTGCAGTATGCAAATACTGACTCTAACATCAGCATTGAAGCCATGATCAGTAGAAGAACCCCTCCAAATGCTGCCATGCACCAAATCCTCAATAGAATAAGGAAAAATATGGAAGACCTGGGAAATGTCACTTTTAAACACATCTTGCGGGAAAACAACAGCTCCGCTGACCACCATGCCAATTTGGCAGTAGCCAAGTCTGAAGGGGAAACAAGAGTAGCTAATGAGGTGTTCTTCACACCTATTCCTTAGTCCTTTCATCCGTGATTGAATTTCATGTCAAGAATCTCTTCCATCGATTATATTATGAGTTTCAACACATATGTGATCTATTGTACCCACATTTATCCCAACAGTGATTCCCTCACGGCTGACAGGTCATGGAGATATTGTGACTCCTCTCGCATCATACTTCACAAATTTTGTCCTTCCATCTACTCTAAGATACGCATTTTTCCTCCAATCGAGCTTTCCCAGGTCATCAACTCTTCCCAACTGATTTGGCCTTCCATCGCTCCCCCCTCTTCTTTAAATTTCAAGCCTCCCACTCCTCACTTCACTCCTCGATCTTCCTTTGTTCTACATGTTGATCTCCCTCTCCAACGTGCTCTCTGTCTCTCTGATGTCCCCTCCTTTCTTCTCTGCCTGCGCTCCTTCGCCTTGTTCCCTCGGCCCTCTCGTGCCTTCTCATCCCCCCTCTCTGCGATCCCAAGCTTCCTGCTTAGTGCCCTTGGATTGCTTCCCCCACTCCCCTCATGCTAGCAATCCCATCGTGAGCCTCAAGCTATCCTCGCTCTGCTCTCCCTTTACCTATCCGCCCAAATCTACTCTCATCTATGGCCACTTTCTTCTCTCCTCTATTTTCGCTTTCTCTTCAGTAAAGCTATAATCCTTTTGCTTCCTATATCGAATCAAGCCAGCGGACCGGTGTATTAATCGAGGGAAGTTGGATTTTCGTCCAATCAGTAAGAAGATCCATAGGCATCATCCTATCAAGTTCCGAGGAACAACAACAGTGCCTTCACTTAGCAGAGACACCAAGAAGAACCAGCATACCACAGAGGATTATATTTCAAATCATAAGACAACAGAAGACCGCTCAACAATGGACTTAAATCCAGTAGACTAAGCTTCCCAAAATGAGAAATACACTACGTGCCGAGCTCACAAATTCATGATCGTTAAGATAAGAGAGACAACCTAAGACTTGAAGATTCAAGTGAGGTCTAAAAACTCAGCTTTGAAGAGACAATTGGAGAGTCGGGGCTGAAATAGACTCTCTCACCTACAAGTGCACTCACCTAGAGGAGATAGTCAGCTACCTCAAAAACATTACTCTGAATCAGGAAGGAGAAAATTCCAACTATCAGAGCAATAAACAAGGATCTCAGCAAGATCAAACTGTAGATAAATATTAAAATGCCTCATAAGTGTTTTGAAGTTTCTTAGTTTCTGAAAGTTATGTTATGTAAGTGTATTTTCTTGCTTTCACAGTTTGTACAACAATATGCTAGAAATGTAGTTGGAAACTCTGGAATTTTTTGATTCATGTCTAACGGTACCAAGAACTGCATTCCTGATCTACTCTCCTTCAGCATGACTCTTTCAAAGTAATCTTACAGTTACTAACTTGGGTAGAGGTTATTAAAGTCACTATCACTTCTTTCAAATTTCAAATAACCTATTTCAATATAATGAAATAATAAATTCAATGATGATCATATCTCTCCAAGTCACATAAATTTATATAATTAATACTAAATAACTAGCCTATATATAGTTCAATTGTCAATTATTAAGCTAAATTGATGTGTGTTTAACTCTTTTATTTTGCATCAGGATCTTCAAATTATCTTTATGTTTGGTGGTTTACATATGATTGATATGACCACACATTTGCACAATAGTTATTTCATAGTTTTTTGAAATAATAAGAACAACACTTTTTTTCAAGCTACATTGGTGGATGGAAGAATGGTCTGCCCACCTACAAGACTTTTCACCAAGATTATATATGTCTCAGTCGAGCCTAGATGCCTTGTTACAATTTTTATCCCCATAAGTGGCTTCCACCTTCAACCCCTCCTCATGAGACTTGAACTAATAACCTAATCGAGACTAAACCCTATAGAAACCAACTGATCTACAACTCATGGGTATGAACAAGGCTAGTTTAATGGAAGTAATAATGCAAGATTCTAATGTTTATGTGTTTTATTTTTCATAATTATGAGAATGTTTTTTAGTTATATGAACATGTGCAATGATTCGAAGTAGTGATAGTAGTTATTTAATTCTTTTCATAAGTGCATGCCTATGGGAAAGAGAAAATTATTCTAAGCAATGACATTGTTATTTGTTGAAGGATAATATTAGTTATTTTGCAACACACAACAAAATCACGAGATAAAATATAACATATCTCTTTTAAGTGCATGCCTATGGGGAATAGGGAGAAGTTCCCGAGAAAGCCTTAGAAGTTTAATAGTAATCAGCCCATTGGAATTCACTATGCATTTTAGTGGTAATCCCCTATAACTTGATACCCTCCTCTATTATGAGAAATGATGATACTTTGGCCATTAAATATGGAAATGATAATACTCCAACACCTGTGAAACAAGCCATTAATGTTGGTCCAAATCCCCTCTTGATAATGTAAATTTTTATTTGAACTTGTTTCCCTTTATAATATCTTCCCAAACCTATTAACCACTTATCTTGTACCTATGTATACTTTCATTCAAATAACAAGACAAAAACCATACTTTTGATTTTAAAATGGCATCAATCATTTTTTGTTTTAAATGCCCTAAGCTAATTTAATTCTTGCCCAATACATTATATAACATTCAAAATCAAACTCCCCCACCGCGGGTGAAAATTCATGCCTTGTAGAATGATCATGAAAAGCCATCTAGGTAATTCAATGTTAAGTGCCTATTGGCACGAGTAGCTTTATTATTACTTTGCAATATGCCTACTCCTTCGAGTTCGGATTTGTTATAATTCCTCGTGTCACCTAGAGTGTAATCATGGAAGAGTATTATGAGCATTCATGGTGGTTTGAGACAAGCCAGTGTGAGCACAATGTCATGGCTAGCTCGCTTCTCTTATAATATTAAGAGGTTAGGGCTATGCTCAGACAAGTACATCTTCAAATGCAGCTAAGTTCATGTCTCCTCTTCATGCTCCTGTTCTTATTTCATCTCTTTGCATTCCCTAGCAGGACCCCTTCATAGTGTTTATTCAACATTCATTATGAAATTTCCATAATACGACCTTAAAGTACATTTATTCAACAATAAATGTACTTTAAAATTATATTGTTTTCTTTCAAATAAAAATGTCATGACTTTTAAATTGGCCATTCGAAAGAACTTTGTGGATTAAAGTAAATCGAGACCTATACCACAAAGATGTAATGATTTTATAATGATTTAATAAAATTATAAGTGGGAAAGACCAAAAAAGTGGACTCTAATTTTAAATTAACTTGGTAATCAAATATATTTATGTGATAGTTCGTAATTATCAAGTAATCAAAGTATAGGAGAGAAATCAACGGTTCATATGGAAGAATTAAACACAATTTAAACAAAATGTTCAATTTGAACTTGTTTTATAGAAAATCTTATCTAAAATAATAGAACTCTAATTAGGGTATAAAAGTGTTCTTCCTATTCAACTCACAAGTAACTCTAATTAGGGTATAAAAGTGTTCTTCCTATTCAAATCACAAGTAACTCTAACTAGGGTATAAAAGTGTTCTTCCTATTCAACTCACAAGTATTTGTAATTTATAAGTATTTATAATTTATAAAGTTTTATTAGAAGATTAAATTAATTTCATAGTTTTATCTTCAATAAGTTGGAGAATATCAAAAGTACTAATAAATATACTTTAAATTATATTGTTTTCTTTCAAATAAAAATGTCATGACTTTTAAATGGGCCATTCGAAAGAACTTTGTGAATTAAAGTAAATCGAGACCTATACCACATAAGATGTAATGATTTTATAATGATTTAATAAAATTATAAGTGGGAAAGACCAAAAAAGTGGACTCTAATTTTAAATTAACTTCGTAATCAAATATATTTATGTGATAGTTTGTAATTATCAAGTAATCAAAGTATATGAGAGAAATCCACGGTTCATATGGAAGAATTAAACACAATTTAAACAAAATGTTCAATTTGAACTTGTTTTATAGAAAATCTTATCTAAAATAATATAACTCTAATTAGGGTATAGAAGTGTTCTTCCTATTCAACTCACAAGTATTTATAATTTATAAAGTTTTATTAGAAGATTAAATTAATTTCATAGTTTTATCTTCAATAAGTTGGAGAATATCAAAAGCACTGTACATTTATGATCATTGTTAATGTTAAATAATTCTTTCTCTGAAGATGTTCTTTGTTAATGTTAGATCTATCTTTAGAGATGTCTTTACATTTGGTAATACTAAGAAGGGGGTGAATTAGTGTTTCACTTACAATTAGTTATTTTTCTTTCACAAAGCATTCATTACGTTAGCTTCAGATAAATATAAACATTCATCAACAGTAAACAACACTATTTAACAATGCATTAAATATAAACATTCATCAACAGTAAACAACACTATTTAACAATGCATAGTAATCAAGACAAATAACACATTTTTAGGTGGAAAGCCCCATTCGGTTCAAAAACCCTTAACAAGTGTGGGGTATGTCCTTAGACCAAGGACATGTTGAAACCCTTAGACACTTGAACTAGGGAACCCAAACCCTATAACTAGGGTTTTCAACCATCCAACAGTGGAGATTCCTATCAGTCTTAGAATGTCAGTCTTAGAATGTCTTAATTTGTCTTCCTGTAAGATACATGTCAGTCAATGGGTTTTCAACCATCCAACAATGGAATTTCCTATCAATTACTTGCAAGTGTTCCCTTTTGTGATTCCTTGAACTTGTTGATTTCAGTAAGAGTTGCATCAAGTTCAAGTTCTTCTTGCTTTTGAGCAAGGTCTTCTTGAAACCGACTTTTCAAGATTTGTCTTATTTTTTCTATTTCTATTTGTAGCTTTAGAAAAGTGACATTTTTTGCTTCTCTATTAAGAACTTGTATTTGTTTCTTCTACCTTTCATTTTCTTTACTGATCTTTCTAATTTTTGTTGAAGACGCATCTAATTCATTTTCAACTTTGGATACATACCTTTTACCATGTTCCTTTTGTTGGCTTACTACGTCTCTCTTTCCTTTCAGCTTCCGGCACTTGGAGTTTCAATAGAGCAACTTCTTCTTTGAGTGTGCAGTTTTCGTTCTCTGTGTTCTTCCATTCTTTGTTACCTTCTTCAAGTTCTCTTCTAAGTGATTCTTCAACTTTTCTATCTTCTTCCAACTACACTTTAAGGTTGATGATGATCTCTTTTCATTCTTTATTCTTCTTACCTAGGCTTTTGGCATGTTCTATTGCTATCTTCAATTTTGTTTCTAGAAGTTTGACAATTTATTTCTCAACCTTAAGCTCCTTTATAACTATAATAATTTCATTTTGAAATTTGATCTCGTTCATCTCTTTCTTTTATTCTTCGAGAGCTTCCTTCTTGTTATAAGTGGTAATAGGATCTAAAATACCTAGAACTTCCTTTGAACACTTGGCGGCTTGCTTCTTTGATTTTCCCATCTTTGTACTCTAAGATCTTCCTTCCAACGACTAAGCTGCTACTGAAGGAACCTGCTCTAATACCAATTGTTGGAAACACTGAGAGGTGGGTGAATCAGTGTTTCACTTACAATTAGTTATTTATCTTTTACAGAGCATTCATTATGTTAGCATTAGATAAATATAAACAATCATCAACAGTAAACAACATTCAACAGTGCACAATAATCAAGACAGTGGACAAAGATTTTTAGGTGGAAAACCCCCTCCAAGTGGGTGAATCATTATTTCACTTACAATTAGTTATTTATCTTTTATAGAGCATTCATTACGTTAGCATTAGATAAATATAAACAATCATCAACAGTAAACAACATTCAACAATGCACAATAATCAAGACAGTGGACAAAAATTTTAGGTGGAAAACCCCCTCCAGGTCAAAAACCACCAAACACTTCTTGATATTTGTATACAAAATAATTAAATCATATTTTCAGCGATGACTGAAGGAGGCTCCAACCCCCTGATTTACAGGCTCCAACCTATACAATGTTCCAACACCTTGTTTTCCAACTGCAATGGGGAGGATGCTCCAACGTCCTAGATCTCAAGCTCCAACACACTTTGTACCGTTGCGACTAGATGGACGCTCCAATGCCCCGTGCATGCGACAATCTTCCCTAGCTCTCAGGCTCCAACCTGAAAACTCTTATGGCTTGTCCACAACATATAAATTTCTTCAAAATTCGAAGTCGCATGAGAATCATATTTCCATGGTGCAATTTTGGAAGTGGGAATCAAACCGAATCGTTCATCCTCGACATACCATGTTGCTTATGTCAATGAAACTAACGCAAGTCTCAAAATATTTATTATGAAACTATTCACCCTCAAGGATGTAGACTAGTTGGTCCACCCAAAAATAACACTGCATCAACTCGCAATTCCGCAATTCTCCAATTTGACTCGAACAGGTGACCTACTCCTAACAAGCACTCAAGATCATCATTGATAAAAATCGAGATTAATATTCTTAATGAGGCATTCCTTCCCACTTAGGTCAGTTGAGAACTTGTATATCTCAATTTATCAACAAATAATGTCCGGAATAATACCAACAGAATTAGGTCAGCTGAGCAAACAGGAAGTGCTCGATTTGTCTGAAAATGGGCTGTTAGTAACCATTCCCTTTGAACTACGGTTAAGAAAGTTGCATCAATTATTTCTGTTTGCCAACTATCTCAATGGTGGGATACTCCCAGAAATAAGGGCGGATTTCAAGTGCACAGGCATTTCTAACTCACTAAAACAGTCTAAATATAAAGATAGTTCCTCGGCTCGGCCAATTCACGAGTCTTCATGATTTAAATCTGGAAGAGAATAGGTTTTCGGGACAATTGACTGCTGAAATTGGGACACTTGCGAATCTTAAGTTCTTAGAACTCCATTGAAACAGTTCGAGGCAATCTACCTTCATTTGTGGGCAATCTGAGCCGCCTGACATGCTTAGACCTATCAAGCAATCAATTCAGCGACATGGTTGTTTTTGCTTGCAAACTAATCAATCCTGAAATATCTTAAACTTGACCAAAACTCTTTGGTGGGAGAGATTTCTGCTGACATAGGCCATTTAGTGTACCTGCATACCCTGTCACTTTCCTGCAACCAGTTCACTCGAACACATCCTTCTCTGACCTTCAATATTTTAGCAGTATGACGATCATAGAAATGTCTTCTAAACATTTGACTCACTGCCTCAAAGTTGGGGGCAGGACAGGAACCTGCGTGCTATAACCACGGCATATAACAATTTAGAATGGAATTTACTTGACTGGCTTTGGGAGAAATCTGCAACTTCTCAAATTCTCAAACAATAAATTAAGAAGCTGAATACCTCTGAGATTGGTCTTTTGAAAGCTGTGTGAGAAGTCAGTCTCATGGAATCTTTGTTGATAAAAAAGGCCATGGGGCAAAACCATCATGGTTTCAGTGGGCTTTTTCTATCTATCAGAAAATTGACTCAGTAGGTGGATTCCTTCCTAATTGAGATTGCTGTGACACTGATGGTGATGACAAAAAACCTTGTTGTGCATAATCTGGACATCTGAGGATAGAGCCACTTGACAGAACTGTTTTTCCAAATATAAAACCCCTGTAGATAGAATCAAAAGTAAAATCTCAGGTTCAAGTAGTATCTTTTTCATAAAATATCCCTGTTACATAAAGGCAAAAGTAATATCTCAACTCTCGAATATATTTTTTCTGTATATAAGCCCTTCTAGATATACTCAAGGAATATCTTTTTTTAATATGAAAACTCTGTACATCCTTCCATAAATACATAAATTAAGACAAAAAATCATTTTAGTTTACCAAAAAGAAGAGATGGAGCACTCCTTGCCTCCTCGTGTAGCATGAAGCCTGCTGTGGAAATTATTCTTGTGATGCTGTGCAGCAGTTAAGCACAGAAATGTTTGAGATCAAGATTTTTATGTGACAAACTGCAGCCCTTTCTTCCATATTGACAAACTTTTCATTTTTCCGAGACATGGGTACAAAGATATTGCTTCAACAGGCCTTTTCATCATGACTTCCCTGCCTCCATGATTCCAGACTGTATTTAGTTTGAGGTTGGAAATCAATGGAACTCTCTTAAGCAACAAAAAAGCAAAACTAGAAGTGAAGAATTTACAAAGGATATATAATTGCAAGCACTACAACAAGTGAATTTTCAAATCAAAGGCAAAAAACCCTACAAACAAGACAATGCAATTCTAATCACTTGTGCCTGACCCCATTACCTCCTGGTATTTCTAAGATCTGCAAATATACATCCAGTGAATATTCCCATTTTATTTCTTATATTTAATGGAGTATGCTATGCTTTTACACATCTTAGTTACAGGTATCAACTGAATGGTCAAACCATCATGTAAATAAATTCTAATTTGAAAATAAGGATAGAAAATAGGTATGAACCATTAACTTTCTCGGTGTTTCCAAATCCTACTTACAACTTTCTCTAACAGTCAGGATAAGAATATCCATAGACATCGGGATATCAACTATTACATGTATATGTCTAAGAATAATCATTCCAAGTCTATCTGTGGCACTAGCAGCAAACAAGACATCCTGTGTTGTCTCTTTGATAAGAATAGTGTTCACACAAGAAAATTGGTTTTGATATATGTTACATACTGCAAAAAATTCTCTATGCCTCCCAAAATTATATCTGGCAATGTAGAACTTCTGAATAAGGTCCTGAAATCCTCTCGTTTGGCTCAAATTTGTGGAAGACAATAAGGATTAACCATGCTTAAGAAATCCTCTCATTTGGCTTCAGTTAAAACATGCAACAACTGTGTGTCAACGGAAGTTTTCAATTTCAGAGTAACACTCCCGGCAAGAACATCCAATAAGGATTACCAAGCAACCTCAAACAGTTCTCTTCAACTATTCTCCTAAAAACCTGAAAGAAACTGTTGTTAGTTGATTCCATTAGTGTAATTCATTATGCAAAAAACCATTAGGCACTGTTGCCTTCCTTTTCTGCAGCTCTATGTATTCCATATCAAAATGCCATGTTTCAAACCTCTATACTTAATCCGCTCTCTCAAATAACGTCTCATCAAGAGCACAAGATAACAAACAACTTCCACCTTTCAAAGATTGTTTAGCCATTATTGTGCAATCAAAACAGTATTTCAACATGCAACAGTTTAAGCTTTAAGGTTTTATATCTGGATGGCTTAAATGCAAACATCAAATCGAAGGGATTGATTCATATATTATCAATGTTCCAATTAGTTTCTGGCACATGGGGGCGAGGGTGCGGGGATACACAGGAGCGGCCTATGCAAAAGCTCCCAAATATAAAAATATATGATATATCATTGAAATTTTAATATTTATAATGTAACTGTCTTTATTGTTATATAATATATAACACTTACATCATGAAGGATAAATGATAAATCAATGAATCATATAACTTAAGTCGGAAACAAATTTAAAACAAAAAGCATGATCATACATCATACATGTAAGTTTGTGACTGTACAGTGTAACTACTAACAATGTACAATGAAAATAAAGGTTTAAAGTTTTAAAGTTTAAACATATTGAAGTTCCAACTATGAAAACTGAATATTGAAATAAAAGTAAAGTCTGATATATCAAGAGTCAAATTTTTATAAAGTCAATACTCGAGTCTAATATATCATATATCAAGATTCAAAATAAACGGAAGTCTACAACTGATGTCTGAAACAGAAAAGCAAATAAGTTAATAACATAAGAACATATCAAATGATAAATCATAAATGAGCATAATTGCTCAAGGTAATGCCCCGCTAGTCTCTACATCCAAATGTTGCATGAATAAATCAGGATCAACCATGCCACCATCTGAATCAGAATCACTTGCATTCTCAAACATGCTAAGAAGCACACCAACCAACCCCATCTCTGTCTCATCAAATCTCTCTTCCATATCTACCTGTGCATCGTCCTCTGGATCAACATCCCATCGTGTTCCCGGTTCATAAAAATTAGGATTTTTTTTTTGTTTCATTAAAAAAATTGTGATTTTTGTCTAAGGAAACGACCCCTTTCGCCTAGGAAATGACCCCATTTGGAGGATTCGACCCCGAAAATCGAGGAAACACCCCCTTACAAATTTCTGCATGTACCCTGCTTTTTGGGAGCATGGGGAAACGACCCCCAGTCATCCCCAAGTCCCCAGAGCACGAGGGAGCTAGGAAACTCGACCCCCAAGTGGGGGGACGCGACCCCGTGGAACACTGTGTATTATCATGAATTAAAAATTATAAATTAATACTTCACAAATCTAATTACTAGAACAACCTAACTAGTATATGTGAATCCAATTACCATATTAAAGTGGATACCAATTTGGCTACTAGACCATCGACTACCACGAGACAAAACTACAATGGAAGCCAAAAGCCTGCTTGACTAGGCATGACCGCATATACATGAAACATAATGACATTCACCACTTTCAAATGGAAGATGAAATTTTTAATTAATTCTCTATGTAAAATTGCAAATAAGTGGAACTAGGATATATTGGTGGCATGTGGGTACTCGAAATTTGTGCTGCCCCAACATTATCCTAAACCACCTTTGGCGGTCAAAAGATGACTATTCCCCCTTGATGAAAAACTACTTTCTCTAATGTTATTGGCAAAAGAGACGAAAAATATCAAAAAATCAAAAAATTAATAAGTGGTGACATATTTATTATTTTTCCAAGTCAAGAGGACATGAAAAATGACATGGAAAATCAAAGTGAAGTCAAAGGCTGAGTTTATGGTGACTTGGCGGCCACATAGGAGCACCATGAGTTGACCATCCATAGCACAAGTTCACTGTTCATTGTGGGGTCGAGTTTGCAGGCATGGAAGGTCGAATTCCCTAGGAAATTAGCACGGATTTCAGGAATCAGTTAGCTGTTTGTTTGGTGGAGTTTGTGGCGGAGTTTGTCTCCACCTTCACCTACACATTCCTCCACTTGTTATGCTGCCAGCTTCCACACAGTACACTGAACAAGGAGAGCCAGTGCGCGGGCAGTTCTAGAGACTACATGCAGCAGACTAGAAGACTCCATGTGGCTGATATTTGTCACCTGTCCACACTCTAGTAGAGGTTCAGTTTCATTGGGAGATCAGGGGGATATCACTCCACTCAAACAACAGTTGGCAGGCAACAAAACTCACACCAGCCACTTAAGGAGATACACTGCCACAGTAGGACACAATATGCAGGCCAGAAAAGCCTCCTACAGCCAGTCACAAGAACACTTGGAGCAGTCAGCACACACTTCGAAAGTCGATTTTTGCCTTGTGATTATCAGTCCATGCCACTTCTTTACATCAGTTTTCTTGGGATTTCCTCCCAAGTTTTGTATAAATCCACCTCTTGGGTTCATTGTTGCCCATGGTTCGAAGCTCTAGGCTTGAGTAGATTATGTCAAAATACTTTTGCTATCGATAATATAGAAAAGGCTTCGGAGGTCACTTGGCTTGTCTTCTGGTGAATGATCTTTGACTTATGAGGTAACCTTGTGTTTAATCCAATGATGTTCATGTACTTGTTTCTATGATTCTTTCCTCTTGTTTACATTTGTTTTGCATCTTAGCCCAAAGGGGCAATGTGGGATTTCATGGGTATTGCTCACATCCTAAGTTGGTTTGGGGCTTGTATGTTCTCGGTTGAACATCTTATCCAATCTTGCCATGATGTGAATAAACCCCCTTTTGATGCCGATCAATGTATTGCAATAATTTGGTTTAATGTATGCAGGTTACCAAATTACTTGGAGTTGGAGACTTTGTTGGTTAAACTATCCAACTCCAAGCCCACAATCCAAGTTGACTTAAGGCCATCCTAGGACTTTCAAGAAGATCAAAAGAAGAGGCTTTCAAGAGCCCATATCATTCTTTCCTTCCATCACTTTAAAGTTTAAACTCATCCTTCATTTGGTTACTAGATGTAACAACCCCCTTGTCTAACCGAAAGCGGTTACTAGGTTACCTGACTCTTGAGCATGGTTAACAAAATGGGGCTGTTGTCTTTTTTTTCTGCTCTCCATGTCAGAAGGTTATGTATAGTTATAACCCTCACCTTAGCTCGGTATCAACTTCTCTATTCAATTGTAGTTTCGCAGCCCTTAGTGACAGTCTTAGTGAGGGTATTCAAAGAAGTAAGGACTGGTGATAACAGTTGTTTAGTCCTTAAAGAGGTATAGAAGTAGTACTAACCACAGGACTTCTGTAAGGAACCTGGGGCAGATTTATGACAAGCCACAGACAGGGAGATACCATACTGTCCCAGGGGCCTTGTAAACCATCCCACATGTGGAGGTAACTTTAGCTTATGGGCTAATAACAGTGCCCTAAGCTTCAGTATCACCCATGGCTACAAAATCCATAAGAAGTCTTGCAATCTTGTAACTCCAGTAAATAGTTACAATCAATAAGATACCTCAGAGTAGCCATTGGGGTGAGGCTCATAATTTTCCTCCCAACCATTGGCAAGCTGCCAACAGTGCAGCTGCCACCCCCTAGCTGATGAAACCTGTCCCAATGTCCAAACAAGGGATTCCAGAGAGGTCTGACCCACCTCCACCCTACATGCAGGTGCTCAGTTATAGGCTGGCACAGGGATTCTAGAGGTAATTTCTACTCCACCCTCAGTCCATGAGGGATTCCAAAGATGAAAATATCCACCCTCGGTTAATTCGTGTGCCACTCAATCAATAATTTCATCATCAGAATTAAGGATCTCGTGACTAGGCATCAAGGGCATCCCAGTTGTTAAGAACTCCCAAGTAATATGCAGCAAAGAGGACTAACTGAAGCAACTACAAGCTCCACATTCCTTGAGATAGTAATCCATTTTGCATGGAATTATCTCAGTTAGCATATTGTGAGGACTAATTTCATTTAATTGCTTCCAGGAAGAACCTTCTTCATTTGTAACACTTGCAAAAATTGGATGGGCACTGTAACAGTACAGGGACTCCAAAGATCTAATACGATCTCCACCCTTCTGGGATAACAGTACAGGGACATCAGAGATGAACCTCCACCCTCTATTAAATTAGAAACCCTAGGGAATCAGCAGTGACCATGTAAGATCTCTTCTTAGAGAATCTTTGTTTTGTTAGGGAAATTTCTGAATTTATATTGAGCTGCTCAGTAGGATCTTCCGTCAAACAATTTGGTTATATTCTGTTGTGGGTAATTTCACAAGGTTTTAATTCAAGAAGATGATCACAGTAAGCAACAAGTGATCCAATATGGCATTCCAGATGCTCAAGCTAATTTATTTAGTACTCAGAAATTCACACACAGCTGATATGTATAATCCTTTAAAGGGAAAAACAAACTGTAGCAACTCTTCCTTTTAATTCTTTACAAATTCAACGTGTAACACACATGAAATAATGGAGTGGACAAACATGGGCAATTTGTGCCACAATGAGACGGCCTCCAAATATCAGTCCAGATGAGGATTGGACAGCCATGCTATGCCCAGAACCATCAGCCTCAATAAATGCAATGGCACCCTTTGACAGAGGGAAAGAGACTCCACGCAATTCTAAAGGAAATGGATATAATCCAACTCTACTCATCCCAGTCTAAATGTGCTCTCCAACCACACAGAAAAGAGTCCATGGCCTGCTCATAAACCAATAATGTCACCCAATAGACACACGAGCTACCACTTTGTCAATATACACTTCAGCAAATCAACTCCCTTGTGGAGAATACCCAGCAGCAACATACAGGAGTACTATGAGGAATAAATAGAGAGGACTCAGGCTTGGATAGCAACCACACAGAAAAGAGTCCATGGCCTGCTCATAAACCAATAATGTCACCCAATAGACACACGAGCTACCACTTTGTCAATATACACTTCAGCAAATCAACTCCCTTGTGGAGAATACCCAGCAGCAACATACAGGAGTACTATGAGGAATAAATAGAGAGGACTCAGGCTTGGATAGCAAATATTCGGCCCAGAAATGGATACTTCAACCAGCATAAGAATAAGGTCACCCGGTTTTTCTTTTCTTTGAGAAACTCATTTTTTTAGTGATAACCTCCCAGCGTACAACTCATGGAACTAGAGTTGTATTTCTCTTCAAACTTGTGCTTCAGAACAGTAAGGGGATCTGACTTTTGGGCAGAGGAACTCGTTCACACTTGAGTCTGGTGCCTGGAAGTTTTAATGGTCCTTCCCATAAGAAAAACTTCCAGATTTGTCCATTGCCATCACCTCTGGAGCATTGTTGGCCTTCATCATCCTTCTGAGACCAGTGCGCTTCTCTTATCTTCTGCAACCGAAACTCCTACCATGCAAATTAGATTCACACATAGCACTGTAACCTTGTAACCATGTGCAGGCAGATATGTGGTGACCCGCTCAGATATATTTGGGCATCATTGTGAAATAAACTCTCAACAAGAAATGTGTTTACCATTGTAAGACTTTTCATACCAAACATTTCACCGTCATTATGCAACAAGTGTCTACCATAATGCATGAACTTACTGCAATCTTCAAATCTGAACCAAACCTCCACATAGTGTCACAAACAGCATAACCATAAACAGAGGGCAGCCTCCCCTTTTTGTTACTATGCTAGCATCAGGGCTGAACTTTCTTATTCGCAGCATTTGTAAACATTACTTGATGTTTGTTCAGCTCTTTTTAATTATGCTAGAACAATGTTGTTCTCTCACATTCTCAGTGAAGTGTGTAATTTTTTATTTTATTTAAATGCTTTCACAAGCTTTGAGCTTTAACCTTTTGAACTTATGTTCCCTTCTTTTCTATGGTCTAAGAAGTAAAATGTTTGCTTCTTCATAAATTTGAATTGAACATATAAGTTGTTTGTGCTCCAGACCACACACCAAGTCTCTAGATGCCATGAACTGCCACTTTGAATTTCAAGTTCTGATACCATATCAATTTTTTTTAGGACAGATGAACATATAGAAGAGAGAGATGATAATAATAGATACTTTATTATTTGGAAGACCCTTCCATCCTTATAGGGATGCATATGCTTTTAAAGATCGTAACGACTTTCATTTCAACTTCCTGATTTAACACCTCAACTTCCAAACTTGATTCCTGATATACCTGTGTCAAGCCACTACTACAGTATTTAGTTCTTCACAAAAATCCTATTCTGATGCAGTCTATTTGATGTCCCCGTGTGACACGAGCTCTCATTGTTTGGCATCCCTGTGATGCAGGGTCAATTCATTTGACGTCCTTAAGATGTCCCCAGCTGAGAGGATGTCAAAGGACACATTGGGAAAGTCATCACAATAAAGCGGGATGTTGAGATGTCCCTCCATCTCATCAAGGGACATCCAAATGTCCCCAACAGCCAGTCACTATGCTACTATTTTCATAAATCACTTATTTAAGCCTTCACTATGCTTAATGCTAAGGTCAAATATAAATATCTGCCAGACAAATATGAATTTGAACAGCACCTTCAGGTGGAAGAATGAGCTTGAACAATTCAGTGACAGGTGGAAGAACAGATATGATCCTTCTACCACCCTCCATGACATTGGAACAGATGCCTAGGTCTTGGTTGACTTTCAACCTTGCAGTTTTTCTCACATCTAACTCAATAACCACAATTTAAATGAGCCACAACATTTCAAAGAAGGTATATAAATTGTGCTACCAACATACTGTTGTAGAGTTTCCACCACCCTCACAACCTATCAAATTGCTCCTTATCAGCACAGAAACTTCTGCTCATCGAGTATAGAGGGGTAGATACAGTTTTGGGGTCTTGGTAGTGTTTGAGTTGGACAGCGCATTTCCCACAAGTATGCATTTAAGGTATGGTTCAAAGGATTGTTAGTACACACTATTGTATCACGTGCCATGCTTGTGGTGAGCCTACCAATACAAATAACAATATGTTGGGTTAATGCCTCACATTGTACTCTAGACTGTCCACATGATGCTTATGGAGTATAGGAAGGATTTGTATGCTATAGACATTGGAAAGGTTTGAGATCTACATGCCCCTGTAATCGATGTATCCATTAATTTCTGAAAAGCATCCCACAAGGGAATGGTAGGAAAAGAAAACAACAGCAGACCTTTATTAAAAAGGTGGGTCATAGGTGGTTAAGAAACCTTCTTCCAATTTTTTTTGCAAGTATAAGAACCGACAGAGACGTGGGTCATAGGTGGTTAAGAAACCTTCTTCCAATTTTTTTGGCAAGTATAAGAACCAACAGAGTGTTTTCCAAAGCATGGACTCAAGCTCTTCATATGGGCTTACAGCATGCAGCTCTGTCAATAGTATTTAACACACTGCTACTACAATCTTGTTGGATGATTGTTGGAACTCTGTTGGCCGCTGCTCACAGACGCAAGAAAGCTTGTTGCAATAAATGTCTAAGTTCAATACAGACAAAGTTACCGTATGTGCTCTCTACATATTGTTGTTATATTTCCTTATCGAAATCTGCTTATCTACTATGCAAATTCTGTTGCAACCTGTTACCAAAATCTAATTGGTTATTTTGCTAATGTTGTTGAAATTCATTTTCAAAATCTCTCTGGCCACTACAAAAGGATTAGTACAGGTTACTACCAAAAGTTGCATGGTGATTATGCAATGTTAGCTTTATTGACAGATTCTTGCATCACTATTGCCATGTCATCCAATGTTATCTGAACCGAGCCGGTGATCGAACCAAAAAACCTTGTGGACCGGGAACCAAGAAAAGAACAGTTTACCAAAAACACAGAAAATGTTCATATTTTAAAGAAAAAACAAATATATTCATGTGCATCAATATGAATCCAAACTATTTATACACAAATATGCAAAAGTTCTCATTTATATAGAGCAAGTAATAGTGCATATAACCAAAATAGCACTTAGTGCAAAACATCGTTGAACCAAAAAAGTTATAATATCAAGAAGCAGGCTCTCAAAGGCTTTTATAGTCCAAAATAACATGATAGTATAGAAAAAAACAGTTTACCAAAAACACATAAAATGTTCATATTTTAAAGAAAAAACAAATATATTCATGTGCATCCATATGAATCCAAACTATTTATACACAAATATGCAAAAGTTCTCATTTATATAGAGCAAGTAATAGTGCATATAACCAAAATAGCACTTAGTGCAAAACATCGTTGAACCAAAAAAGTTACAATATCAAGAAGCAGGCTCTCAAAGGCTTTTATAGTCCAAAATAACATGGTTATTTTGCTAATGTTGTTGAAATTCATTTTCAAAATCTCTCTGGCCACTACAAAAGGATTAGTACAGGTTACTACCAAAAGTTGCATGGTGATTATGCAATGTTAGCTTTATTGACAGATTCTTGCATCACTATTGCCATGTCATCCAATGTTATCTGAACCGAGCCGGTGATCGAACCAAAAAACCTTGTGGACCGGGAACCAAGAAAAGAACAGTTTACCAAAAACACAGAAAATGTTCATATTTTAAAGAAAAAACAAATATATTCATGTGCATCAATATGAATCCAAACTATTTATACACAAATATGCAAAAGTTCTCATTTATATAGAGCAAGTAATAGTGCATATAACCAAAATAGCACTTAGTGCAAAACATCGTTGAACCAAAAAAGTTATAATATCAAGAAGCAGGCTCTCAAAGGCTTTTATAGTCCAAAATAACATGATAGTATAGAAAAAAACAGTTTACCAAAAACACATAAAATGTTCATATTTTAAAGAAAAAACAAATATATTCATGTGCATCCATATGAATCCAAACTATTTATACACAAATATGCAAAAGTTCTCATTTATATAGAGCAAGTAATAGTGCATATAACCAAAATAGCACTTAGTGCAAAACATCGTTGAACCAAAAAAGTTACAATATCAAGAAGCAGGCTCTCAAAGGCTTTTATAGTCCAAAATAACATGATAGTATAATACTACAATCTACAATACTACATGCTACAGTGACAGCGAATCAATGATCAATCATCATCCCGATCATCCTCATTTGAAGAATGAATAGCATCCAAGTCTGCAATAGAATTATGGCTTGATTCCCCTAGCCCTAAAGCTGCTACTGGTGCTTTTGATATATTTGCCTCTATAACTTGTGGAGGTGGGTCCAAGTCTAACCAAGAAAATTCTTCATTGTCAAATGTTAGTGCTTGACTCTCCACAACCCATTCTGATGTTGGATAATCAAGCCCTAAAGCTGCTACTGGTGCTTTTGATATATTTGCCTCTATAACTTGTGGAAGTGGGTCCAAGTCTAACCAAGAAAATTCTTCATTGTCAAATGTTAATGCTTGACTCTCCACAACCCATTCTGATGTTGGATCAAACTCAGTCAAGACAATGTTGCTTGATTCAGGGGTTTTATTCAGCAATTGGTTGTGCCTCAACCTAAGATTGTACTGAACAAAAACCATGTCATTCAACTGTTTTTGCTCCAAACAGTTCCTCTTCTTAGTGTATATACGCTCAAACACACTCCAATTTCACTCACACATTGAAGAACTACATGTCTGGCTCAATATTCGAATTGCAAATTTTTGCAATTGAGAGCATTCACCACTGAATTGTTGCCACCAATAAGTTGCAAAAAAGGTGGAAGGAAAAAAAGTATTAGCAAATGAATTTGAAACTTGAAACCTGGACTCAACAATTGCAAATTGAAGTGAGTAATATAAGAATTTGCAAATTTTGATCGTTCCTACCTGGAGAACTCTTTGCTCTATTTCTTAGAGCCATAGAAATTCTTAAGGTACAGATACTCTCACTAAAATTCAAGAGTTTGTTATGAATCTGACCTTGAGTCTTGGAATCTGGGACCATGCGCTCAATGCATTTATATAAACCCCCTAAATACCTCCCATCAGCCTCAAAATTTATAGTGTAATGGTACCTTCAAAGTTCAGAAAACAAAAACAAATTCATTAAGTCAACAAAAATTAAAACTTATAACTTATAACTTATAAGCAATGAGCAATGAAATCCAAAAATATATACCTTGGATTTAAGTAGTAGCCAGCTGCATGTAAAGGTCTATGGAGTTGTTTGTTCCATTTTTCATCAATGATTCTCCATAGAAAAATGTATTTTTGTCGTTTATCCCCATATGTTGTCTTTATTTGTTCATTGGCCTAATCCATGGCCTCATAAACAAAACCCATGGCATGTTTATAACTATCCACCATCCGCAAAACTCTGACAAGAGGCTCACTAAATAACACAATCTCCTCTGCCTTTGACCAAAATCTTTTGTCAAATACTTGGTCAATCATTTGTTTCCCTTCAAACTTTTTGCTCCATTGAGATGAATTCCATTCATCACATGAAAACATATTCTTCAAGTTCAATTTTTGTTCAACAAGGGATTGCAATGAATTAAAGTTCGTTGCAAATCGTGAGATGATTGATCGAACAAGCTCTTTACCCCCTATGTGCTTTTCCATAAGATTCAAAACCCACAAGTAGTTGTAGATGTACCTGGTTATGGATTTTGCATCATTCACACACTTCTTCACCCACTCAATTTTACCAATTATCCTCAAGCATGAGGTCCAAACAATGAGTTGCACATGGAGACCACCAAATGATGGGGTGTTTTTCCTCCAACATCTTTCTCGCTGCAATATAGTTAGAGGCACTATCTGTCATCACTTGTACAACATTTTCAACCCCTACTTCCATAACTACTTCATCCAAAAGATAAAATAGCAATTGTGCATCCTTCACCTAATCAAATGCATCAATAGATTTGAGAAATATAGTACCGTTTAGACAAACAATTAAGAGAATTTAGTATGTTATGAAATCTACCATGGGTCCATCCATCAAACATAATTGTGCATCATGTTTTGGTACATAATTGCTTGAACTTTGTAAGGTACTCTTGTATTCTTTGGACCTCATTTTGTAAAATTGGCCCCCTGATGTCATGAAAGCTAGGGCCTTTGAAATCTGCTCCACATAAAGCTATAGCATCAATCATGGACCAATAATATGCAAAATTAGTAGCATTAAAAGGTATGTCTACATCATACCACCATCTAGCAATGCATTCTTATGCAGCCTCCTTCTCTATCTTCTTCCATTTAGCATCAAAGGTTGGTTGAGAACCCAGGGTGGTGTGCGGTACAAAATAGTCAATCCTTGTTGTCCTCTTCAAGTTAAAAGCACTTGAACTTACTCTCTAAAAACTCTAGCAGGGAAATTAGAGAAATCTTCAAAACTGGGCATATATTCTTCAAAATCAGGGTCCTTTTCACTTTTGTCTATATCTTTTTTAATTCTTTTGTTTTTCCTATTTTCTTCATTGTAGGCTTCAATTAAACTTTGCATCTCTACTTTAAGATCATCATAAACATTTTCACAAGGCTTTGCTTACCATCTCCAATGTGCTAAGTGTTCTTTAATTCTATGGGTCCCCCCACCCTTAACTTTCTTCCCACAATAATTGCAAATTTTTATCCTTTGTTCATTTAAATGGCAGTGAACCCAACTCGGATTATTCTTGTTTTTTGGAACTATAACAACTTCTACAAAAAAATGAAAATTTTGCATTAAAAAACCCTTGAGTTTTTAAAATTCTATGGCAATTTTTTTAGTGAAAAATAATGGAGGCAATGAAATGTCTGGAGAAGATCTGTAAATTTTGAAAAAAAAAACTCCAATCAATCAGAAAATAAACTATTCAATCAATGCCAAAATCCCTCAAAATAACTTTGCAAATTTCAACAATTATTGAAAAAAATTGAAAAAAATAATGGCCACAATTTTTTTTTTTCCAAAAAAAAAGTATAAATCTAGATTCTACATAAAAACACTAATATTTTAAAAAAATAAGGAAAAAAAAAAAGAACATTTTTTAAGAAAAATAGAACAATAATGATTGAAAAAAATACATTGATTTGCCCTCTTAATTTTTTAAAGAAAATCAATGCCAAAATCATTCCAAATGAGCTCTAGAACAACCCCTACAAATCTGCGTAAAAACATTGGGGTTTTAATTTTTTTGGGAAAAAAGAATTGATTTTTGGAGAAAAATGGAATAAAAATATATGGAAAAAATTACCTTGATTTACCCTCTAATTTTTTGGGAGAAAATTAACTCTAAAATTCTCTAAAAGCAGCTATGTAGCAGCCCCAACAAAATTAAAAAGTTCTTCAATAAGCTCCAAAAATCACTCGAGAAAACCCAAAAATCTCTTAGACAACAAAAAAATCCTTGAACTAGCTCGAAAATCTCATTTAATAATCAGCCCAACAACTCTCCAAGACTCGAATCAGCGCTTCAAATCTGTAAAAAATCCCTCCTAACAACCATGCAAAAAATCCTCTGAATTCTCTTCACCAAACTCAGCTCAAGAATTGCAAGAGAATCGAATGAATAGTGTGAGTGAAATAGAGAGTGGGGGTGTTTAAATAGCTTTAAGGGGTGGGGGTATTTAAATTCTAGCCCCCCCATAAAGTTATTTAAACACGCCCACCCCCTCTATTTTACTCACACTTTTCATTCAAGTCTCTTGCAATTCTTGAGTTGAGTTCGATGGAGAAAATTCAAAGAGTTCTTTGTAGGGTTGTTCTGAGGAAGATTTTTTGCAGATTTGAAAAGATGATTGAAGTCTTGGAGAGCAGTTGAGTTGATTATTAAAGGGTATTTTTGAGCTACTTCAAAGATTTTTTTCTCCAAATATCTTTGGGTTTTCTTGAGTGGTTTTTGGAGCTGGTTGAAGAGCTACTTTTTTTTGTTGGAACTACTACATCGCTGATTTCAAAGGATTTTGGAGCTGATTTTCTCCAAAAAATTTTAAGGGTAAATCAAAATAATTTTTGACATCTATTTTTGTTCCATTTTTCTCCAAAAATCAATTTTTTCCCCAAAAATTTAAAAACTCTTGTTTTTATATTGATTTGTCGGGGCTACTCCAGCACTGATTTGGAAGGATTTTGGACCTAATTTTCTTTAGAAAATTAAGAGGACAAATCAAGATATTTTTTCAACCATTATTGTTCTATTTTTCTCCAAAAATCTGTTCTTTTTTTCCTTAAAAATTTTGGAGCCCTAGTGTTTTTATGTAGAATCTAGATTTGTAATTTTTTTTTTGAAAAGAAATTGTGGCCATTATTTTCACATATTTTTCTCAACAATTGTTGAAATTTGCAGGGTTATTTTGAAGGATTTCATTGGCAAATTTGTGAGGGAGATTTTGGAGCTAATTGAAAAGTTTATTTTCTGATTGGTCGAAGCTTCTTCTCTTTCCAAAATTTACAGATCTTCTCTAGGTATTTCATTGTCTCTATTCTTCTTTTATTTTTCACTAAAAAAATTGTCATAGAATTCTAAAAACCCTAAGTTTCTCAATGCAAATTTTTCATTTCTTTTTATAGAAATTACCATGGCCCCCAAAAACAAGAATGGTCCAACTTAGATCCACTGTCATTTAAATGAACAAGGGATAAAAATCTGCAACTATTATGGGAAGAAAATTAAGGGTGAGGGATCCATAAAATTAAATAACACCTAACACATTGGAGAGGGCATGTAAAACCTTACGAAAATGTTTCTGATGATCTTATCGCAGAGATACAAAGTCTAATTAAAGCTTACAACAAAGAAAAGGGGACAAACAAAAAAATAAAAAAGATATAGGCAAAAGTCAAAAAGATGATGTTATGCTTAGTGACCCTGATTTTGAAGAAATATATGCCCAGTTTTAGAGATTCCTCTGATTTCCCTGCTGGAATTGGAGAGGGCAGTTCAACAGCTTTTAAATTGAAGAGGATAGCAACTCGTAAAGAAATTGACTCCTTTGTACGCTCCACCACCCCTGGGTCTCAACCAACACTTGATGCTAAATGGAAAAAAATAGAGGAGGAGACCACATATGAATACATTGTTAAATGATGGTATGATGCAAACATATATTTTAATGCTACTAATTTACATATTATCAGCCCATGATTGACGCTATAACTTCATGTGGAGCAGGCTTCAAATGCCCTACCTTTCATGATATCAAATGCCTACTTTTACAATATGAAGTCCAAATAATACAAGAGTACTTTACAGAGTTCAAGCAACCATGGACCAAAACAAAATGCGCAATTATGTTTGATGGATGGGCTGATGGTAGATCTCGCACAATTGTTTGTCCAAAAGTTATTATGTTCCTCAAATCTAGTGATGCATCTGATCAAGTGAATGATGCACAATTGTGATTTCGTCTTTTGGATGAAGTAGTTATGGAAGTAGAAGTTGAAAATGTTGTACAAATAATCACAGATAATGCCTCTAACTATGTTGCAATGGGAAAGATGTTGGAGGAAAAACACCCCACCATTTGGTGGTCTCCATGTGCAGCCTATTGTTTAAACAGCCCATTTTTTGAGTGGGTGAAGTAGTGTGTGGATGATGCAAAATCAATTACCAAGTACAGCTACTCATAGGTTCTGAACCTTATGAGAAAACACACAAGGGGTAAAAAGCTTGTTCAATCAACCGTCACACGATTTGCAACCAACTTTCTTTCGTTACAATCCCTTGTTAAACAAAAATCAAACTTGAGGAAGATGTTTTCATGTGATGATAGAATTCATCTCAGTGGAGTAAAATGGCTGAAGGGAAACAGATAATTGACCAAGTATTTGACAAAAGATTTTGGTCAAAAGCAAAAGAGATTGTGTTATTTAGTGAGCCTCTTGTTAGAGTCTTGTGAATGGTGGATAGTGATAAACCGGCCATGGGTTTTGTTTATGAGGACATGGATCATGCCAAGGAAAAAATAAAGGCAACATATGGGGATAAAAGACAAAAGTACATTCCTCTATGGAGAATCATTGATAAAATATGAAACAAACAACTCCATCAACCTTTACATGCAGTTGGCTACTACTTAAATCCAAGGTATGTAATTTTAGATTTCAATGCTCATTGCTCATAAGTTATAAGTTTGAAGTTTTGTTGACTTGATGAATATGTTTTTGTTTTCTGAACTTTGAAAGTACCATTACATTACAAATTTTGAGGTTAATGGGAGGTATTAGGGGGATTGTGTAAATGCATTGAGTGCATGGTCCCATATTCCAAGACTCAAGATCAGAGTCATAACAAGATCTTGAATTTCAGTGAGAGTATCAGTACCTTGGAATTTCTATGGTTGTAAGAAATAGAGCAAAGAACCCCCCAGGTAAGAATTATCAAAATTTGCAAATTCTTATATTACTCATTTCAATTTGCAATTGTTGAGTCCAAGTTTCAACTTTCAAATTCATTTGCTAATACTTTTTTTCCTTCCACCCTTTTTGCAGCCTATTGGTGGCAACATTTTGGTGGTGAATGCCCTCAATTGCAAAAATTTGAAATTCGAATATTGAGCCAGACATGTAGTTCTTCAGGGTATGAGTGGAATTGAAGTGTGTTTGAGTGTTATATACACTAAGAAGAGGAACCGTTTGGAACAAAAGCGGTTGAATGACATGGTTTTTGTTCAGTACAACCTTAGGTTGAGGCGCAACCTATTGCTGAATAAAACCCCTAAATCAAGCAACATTGTCTTGGCTGACTTTGATCCAACATCAGAATGGGTTGTGGAGAGTCAAGCACCAAATTTGACAAGGAAGTCCTTTCTTGGTTGGACTTGGACCCACCTCCACAGGTTGAAGAGGCAGATATATCAGAAGCACCAGTAGCAGCTTCAGGGCTATGGGAATCAAGTCATAATCCCATTGCAGATTTGGATGTTATTCATTCTTCGAATGAGGATGAAGAGGATGATCAAGATGATGATTCTGATGATGATTGATCATTGATTTGTTGTAGTTGTAGCCTGTGGTATTGTAGATTGTAGTATCATACTATCAATGTTATTTTGGACTATAAAGGCCTTTGAGAGCCTACTCTTAATGTTTGTAATTTTTTTGGTTCAGCGATGCTTTGCACTGAGTGCTATTTTGGTTATATGCACTATTACTTGCTATATAAATGAGAACTCTTTCATATTTGCGAATAAATAGTTTGAATTCATATGGATGCACATGAATGTATCCGTTTTTTTTTTTTCTTTAAAATATAAATATTTTACGTGTTTTTGCTAAACCAGTTTTTTCCCGGTTCTCACTGGTTCTCGATCCTCAAAGTTTTGCAGTTTGATCACTAGTTCGGTTCTGATAACATTGATAAGATCAATCAATCATATAGTCCCCAAGGTCTAGCGTTGGAACCTAGGCTCTAATACCACTTGTAACAACCCCCTTGTTTAACCAAAAGCAGTTACTAGGTTACCTCACTCTTGAGCGTGGTTAACAAAATGGGGTAGTCATCTGTTTTTCTTTTTATTTTCTGCTCTCCATGTCAGAAGGTTATGTATAGTTATAACCCTCCCCTTATCTCTATACCAACTTCTCTATTCAATTGCACTTTCACAGCCCTTAGTGACAATCTTAGTGAGGTTATTCAAAGAAGTAAGGATTGGTGATAATAGTTGCTTAGTCCTTAAAGAGGTATAGAAGTAGTACTAACAGTATGACTTATGTAAGGTAAAAGGGACAGATTTATGACAAGCCACAGACAGGGATATACCATATTGTCCTAGGGGTATTGTAAGCCATCCCACATGTGGATGTAACTTTAGCTTATGGGCTAATAATAGTGCCCTAAGCTTCAGTATCACCCATGGCTACAAAATCCATAAGAATTTCTGTAATCGTGTAACTCCAATAAATAGTTACAATCAATAAGATAGCTCAGAGTGGCCGTTGGGGTGAAGCTCATAACTTTCCTCTTAACCATTGGCACGCTGCCAACAGTTCAGTTGCCACCCCCTAGCTGATGAAACCTGCCCCAATGTGCAGAACACGGATTCCAAAGGTCTAACCCACCTCCACCCTGCATGTAGGTGCTTAGTTATAGGCAGGTTCAGGGATTCCAGAGGTACTTTCTACTCCACCCCTTAGCCCATGAGGGATTCCAAAGATGAAAATATCTAGCCTCAGTTAATTCGTGTGCTAGCCTCAGTTAATTCGTGTGCCACTCAATGAACAATTTCATCATCATAATTAAGGATCTCATGACCAGGCATCAAGGGTGTCCCAGTTGTTAAGAACACCCAAATAATATGCAACAAAGAGGACTAACTGAAGCGACTACCAGCTCCACATTCCTTGAGACAGTGATTTATCTTGCGTGGAATTATTTTAGTTAGCAAATTGTGAGGATTATTTTCATTTAAGTGCTTCCAGGAAGCACCTTTTTCATTTTTAACACTTGTAAAATTCATATGGGCACCAGGACATAGTCAATGATTCTTCCCCCAACCACTTGCCAGCCTGTGATAACAATTATCACCCCCTAGCTCAAGAAGACTATCCCAATGACCAAACATTTAGGGATTCCAGAGGTCTAATCTGACCTCCACCCTTCTAGCATAACAATGTTCAAGTACAGGGACTCCAGAGATCTAACCTGACCTCCACCCTTCTAGCATGACAGTGTTCAAGTACAGGGACTCCAGAGATCTAATCTGACCTCCACCCTTCTGGTATAAAAGTGTTCAAGTACAGGGACTCCAAAAATCTAAACTGATCTCCACCCTTCTATCATAACAGTACAGAAACTCTAGAGATCTAATTTGATCTCCACCCTTCTAGCATAACAGTACAAGGACTCCAGAGACCTAATTCGATCTGATCCGAGTCACACAAAAAAATTTTGAAACGGCCTAATGACCAATGTTTTAGAACTCCGACTCCAACTCCGACTCGGCCGAGGATCGACTCCGACTCCAAAACAGTAATGACTCGGCCGGTTCGATTTCAATGACTCGATCGTTGAAAAAATACATTAAATATTTATTTTTTTTATTATAAAAAACATAATTTTAAAGATTTTCATTCATGTTTCCAAACACACAGCATTATAATATAGATGGAAGACAACATATGATCAAAGTAGGCTCATGAACCAATCCATTATATCAAAATGGCACCCAGTGCACTATCCAATGGCAATACATAGTCAATTGTCATACATGATCAAAGACTCAAAACAAAAAGCACATAACCAAGGAGGCTAGAAATGGCCTCTACAACAAAAGTAAATTGTGACCAGACTCCAGTACTACTGGCTAGTAGCTACTGCCAGAGAAGCCAAGATCATGTCAATCAATCTCTGGATCATCATCAGAGTCAGACAGGGGGCCCCATGGCTCCTCCTCATCATCATCATCTCCAACTGCAACTGTAGAAGTGGTACCACTAGCAGGCTGTGCAACTACAGCAGATGCAAGCTGAGATAGAGAAGATATGCGGTTGCGCTTCTATCGTGGCTGAGCAGAGGAAGCACCTGCAACTGGAGTCTTTGTTGGCTGTGAGACTGAGGCTGGATCGGGATCTGCATTCAACTGAACATCATGTTCAATTGATGCCACAATATATAAATCTAAATCAAGATCTTCATCGGGATCAAACTCTGCTGGATGACTCTCCACTACCCAATCTGATGTTGGATCAATGTCTTCCAACACAATGGGATCTGAATCAGGTCTTTTGTTCGGTAATTGGTTTTGTCTGAGCCGGAGGTTGTATTGGACATAGACTAGATCATTTAACCGTTTTTGATCCAAACAGTTTCTCTTCTTTGTGTGAATCCTATCAAAGACAGACCAATTGCACTCACACCCAGTAGCACTGCAAGTTTGACTCAAAATACAAATTGCAAACTTCTGCAATTCAGGACAATGGCCACCAAAAGCCTCCCACCATTGTGCTACAAAAAACATAGGAGTGTAAAGAGTTAGCTCAACAAAATTACAAATTATTTCCAACTTTCAAATTATAAACAATTTAACAAAATTTAAAAAAAAAATTAAAATTATTAAGAATTTGAAAACTGAAATTTTTGTTTACCTGGCTCATCTGCTTCTCTTGCAATCTTTACTAAGTTCTTCCCAAAGGTACCCGAGGCATTGTTGAAGGTTGTGACCTGTCGGTGTATCTCCAGCTGATCAGAATCCAATGGGATCATGCGATCAATGCAATCAATCAATCCATCTCTGACCTCCCCCCTCAAAGCTCCTGAGTCCTTAGCTTTATAATGATACCGTGGGTTCAAAAGAGTCGATTGTTCCATCTTTCATCAATGATTGCCCAAATGGGCCCATACTTAGCCACTCTATCCTTGTATGCCCTCTTTATTTGCTCCTTTGCTTCATCCATAGCCTCATAAATGAAGCCCATAGCCAACCTTTCCCCATCCACCAACCACAACACCTTAACCAATGGCTCAGCAAGCTTCACAATCTCTGCTGCCTTTCTCCAAAAAGTTTCTTCATTAACTTTCTTTTTCAATTTTTTGTCTTCCGGTTTGTTAGACCAATTGCTTTGATTCTATTCATCACTGGCAAACATCTTTTGCAAGTTTCTATTTTGGGAAAGCATAGATTGCAATGTCAAAAAATGAGTAGCAAATCTAGTGATGGCAGGCCTAATAATATCCTTGCCCCCAGTGTGTTTCCTCATAAGGCTCAAAATCAATGAATGATTGTAGATAAATTTTGTTATGCTTTTAGCATGATCTACAGTGTTTTTGACCCAATCTATTTTTCCAATATCCTCAAGCATGAGGTCTATGCAATGTGCAGCACATGAGGTCCAAAATATGGTCTTGTGTTTTTCCTCTAACAATTTACCAGCAAGAACATAGTTAGAGGCATTATCTGTGATGACTTGAACAACATTAGCCACCCCCACCTCCTCAACAACCTGATCCAATAGCTGAAACAACAATTGCCCATCTTTTACCTTATCAGATGCATCAACTGATTTTAAAAACATGGTTCCCCGTGGGCAGAAGACAAGAAAGTTTATGATAGTACGATTTCTTTGATCAGTCCATCCATCTGACATGATGGTACATCCTGTTCTTGCCCATGAGTCCTTGAAATCTTTCAAATACTCATTAATGGAGTCAATTTCTTTCTGCAAATGATACCCCCTTAGCTCATGCATAGTAGGGCCTCTGAAGCCTTTTCCAACAGCATGTATGGCATCAAACATAGGCTCATAATATGGTGAACGGAAAGCATTAAAGAGGATATCAGCATCATACCACCATCTAGCTATGTACTCACAGGCAGTCTCCCTCAATTCTTTCTTCCAATGGTCATCTAAAGTGGGTTGCATTTGACTTTTACTAGCTTGAGGACCATGTGCATCTGATGGAGAGGAGGGAGTGAAATAACTTTTGATAGTCATATCACCATTTTTCATTCTACCCTTTCCCTTATCTTGAACAAAACCAAAAGAGGGAGGAACATATCGTAAAGGGTTGGATGCATCAGTATGAGGGATAGAGGAAAAACCCTCAAAATCATAATTGGGGTTGGTAGTCAACATTTTTTGTATCTCCCTCTTCCTCCAAATTTCAGCCTCTAACTCTCTTTGCTTAGTCTTATCTTCTTTAAACTTCTCAAAGCTGGCCAACAATTGCTTCCTAATCTCCCCAATTTCTGGTGAGGTACATGGAGTAATTTGGCCTTTAATCCTTGCCAAGTGTTGTTTCAGCCTATTAATGCCCCCAGGACCTTCCTTAATTTTCCTATGGCAAAATTTGCATTGCATTTGACTATCAACCATTTCAACATATGCCCAAGCAGGATCTCTCGCTCTAGGTGCCATTTTTTTACTAGGAAATGAAAGCAAACAATCTGAAAATGAAAAAAAAAACATTGGTTCAATGTTCATTTCTTTCACAAAAAACAGTCTCTAGGCTTTCTGTATATGCACCTAAAATTTAATAAGCAAAAACAGATTTGTAGAGGTGAAAAAAATACCTCCAGGCACACACTGTCTCCTCAAGCTTGCTCCAAGAATCAACTCCTCAATGCTGCTCCAAATGGCTGCCCAAAAAGCTCCTCAATCCAGCTACAATGCTTGCCCAAGACTCCTCACTGCTTCTCCAAAAACAAACTCAAGAACTACTCACTAACTCTCACTGAAGTTTTCACTCAAATGCATGAGATGGCTGTGAGAGAATGAGAGCATTTCAGTGTGTTAAATAGGGTTTGGGAGGGGGGAATGGACCCCAAATAACATTTAACTAGTTTATAAAACACATTGGAGTCCCCATCAATCAGCTATCACTTAAAAATTTATAAAAAAATATGAGAAATCGCACTTTTTTTGGGGTTACAGGCCGTAGTTAGTGACTCGGCCGAGTTATTGCGGAAACGACCGAGTTGACCGAGTCATGGCTGACTCGGCCGAGTCATGCAATAACTCAGCCAAGTCAACCATGACTCGGTCAACCGAACTGGTTGTTAGGCCGTTTCAAAAATTTCTTGTGTGACTCGGATCAACTCAGCCGAGTCATTAATGACTCGGCCGTTTTTTAAAACACTGCTAATGACCAGCTCAATTGACCGAGTCATGGCTGACTCCGCCAAGTTATTGCATGACTCGACCGAGTCAGCCATGACTCAGTCAACTCTGTCGTTTCCGCAATAACTCGGCCGAGTCACTAACTACGACCTATAACCCCAAAAAAAGTGTGCTTTCTCATATTTTTTATAAATTTTTAAGTGATAGCTGATTGATGGGGACTCCAATGTGTTTTATAAACTAGTTAAATGTTATTTGGGGTCCATTCCCCCCTCCCAAATCCTATTTAACACACTCAAATGCTCTCATTCTCTCACAGCCATCTCATGCATTTGAGTGAGAACTTCAGTGAGAGTTAGTGAGCAATTCTTGAGTTTGTTTTTGAAAAAGCAGTGAGGAGTCTTGGGCAAGCATTGTAGCTGGAGTGAGGAGCTTCTTGGGCAGCCATTTGGAGCAGCATTGAGGAGTTGATTCTTGGAGCAAGCTTGAGGAGGCAGTTTGTGCCTGGAGGTATTTTTTTCACCTCTACAAATCTGTTTTTGCTTATTAAATTTTAGGTGCATATCTAGAAAGCCTAGAGACTGTTTTTTGTGAAATAAATGAACATTGAATCAATGTTTTTTTTTTTTTTTTGCTTTCATTTCCTAGTCAAAAAATGGCACCTAGAGCGAGAGATCCTGCTTGGGCATATGTTGAAATGGTTGATAGTCAAATGCAATGCAAATTCTGCCATAGGAAAATTAAGGAAGGTCCTGGGGGCATTAATAGGTTGAAACAACACTTGGCGGGGATTAGAGGCCATATTACTCCATGTACCTCACCAGAAATTGGGGAGATTAGGAAGCAATTGTTGGCCAGCTTTGAGAAGTTTAAAGAAGATAAGACTAGGCAAAGAGAGTTAGAGGCTGAAATTGGGAGGAAGAGGGAGATACAAAAAATGATGGCTACCAACCCCAATTATGATTTTGAGGGTTCTTCCTCTATCCCTCATACTAATGCATCCAACCCTTTCCAATATGTTCCTCCCTCTTTTAATTCTGTTCAAGATAAGGGAAAGGGTAGAATGAAAAAGGGTGATATGACTATCAAAAGTTATTTCACTCCCTCCTCTCCATCAGATGCACATGGTCCTCAAGCTAGTAAAAGTCAAATGCAGCCCACTTTAGATGACCATTGGTAGAAAGAATTGAGGGAGACTGCCTGTGAGTACATAGCTAGATGGTGGTATGATGCTGATATCCCCTTCAATGCTTACCGTTCACCATATTATGAGCCTATGTTTGATGCCATACATGCTACTGGAAAAGGCTTCAAAGGCCCTACTATGCATGAACTAAGGGAGAAATTGACTCCATTAATGAGTATTTGAAAGATTTCAAGGACTCATGGGCAAGAACAGGATGTACCATCATGTCAAATAGATGGATTGATCAAAGAAACCGTACCATCATAAACTTTCTTGTCTTCTACCCACGGGGAACCATGTTTTTAAAATCAGTTGATGCATCTGATAAGGTAAAAATTGGGCAATTGTTGTTTCAACCACTGGATCAAGTTGTTGAGGAGGTGGGGGTGGCTAATGTTGTTCAAGTCATCACAGATAATGCCTCTATGTTCTTGCTGGTAAACTATTAGAGGAAAAACACAAGACCATCTTTTGGACCCCATGTGCTGCAACATTGCAGGTACCTCATGCTTGAGGATATTGGAAAAATAGATTGGGTTAAAAACATTGTAGATCATGCCAAAAGCATAACAAAATTTATCTACAATCATTCATTGATTTTGAACCTCATGAGGAAACACACTGGGGGCAAGGATATTATTAGGCCTACCATCACTAGATTTGCTACTCATTTTTTGACATTGCAATCTATGCTTTCCCAAAATAGAAACTTGCAAAAGATGTTTGCCAGTGATGAATGGAATCAAAGCAATTGGTCTAACAAACCGGAAGGCAAAGAATTGAAAACGAAAGTTAATGAAGAAACTTTTTGGAGAAAGGCAGCAGAGATTGTGAAGCTTGCTGAGCCACTGGTTAAGGTGTTGTGGTTGGTGGATGGCGAAAGGTTGGCTATGGGCTTCATTTATGAGGCTATGGATCAAGCAAAGGAGCAAATAAAGAAGGCATACAAGGATAGAGTGGCTAAGTATGGGCCCATTTGGGCAATCATTGATGAAAGATGGAACAATCAACTCCATCGCCCTATACATGCAGCAGGGTATTTTTTGAACCCAAGGTATCATATAAAGCTAAGGAGTCAAGAGCTTTGAGGGGGGAGATCAGAGATGGACTGATTGATTGCATTGATCACATGATCCCATCGGAGTCTGATTAACTGGAGATACACCGACAGGTCACAACCTTCAGCAATGCCTCGGGTACCTTTGGGAAGAACCTAGCAAAGATTGCAAGAGAAGCAGATGAGCCAGGTAAACAAAAATTTCAATTTTCAAATTCTTAATAGTTTTACTTTTTTTTTAAATTTTGTTAAATTGTTTATAATTTGAAAGTTGGATATAATTTGTAATTTTGTTGAGCTAACTCATTACACTCCTATGTTTTTTGCAGCACAATGGTGGGAGGCTTTTGGTGGCCATTGTCCTGAATTGCAGAAGTTTGCAATTCGTATTTTGAGTCAAACTTGCAGTGCTACTAGGTGTGAGCGCAATTGGTCTATCTTTGAGAGGATTCACACAAAGAAGAGAAATTGTTTGGATCAAAAACGGTTAAATGATCTAGTCTATGTCCAATACAACCTCCGGCTCAGACGAAACCAATTGCTGAACAAAAGACCTGATTCAGATCCCATTGTGTTGGAAGACATTGATCCAACATCAGATTGGGTAGTGGAGAGTCATCCAGCAGAGTTTGATCCTGATGAGGATCTTGATTTAGATTTAGATATCGTGGCATCAGTTGAACATGATGTTTAGTTGAATGCAAATCCCAATCTAGCCTCAGTGTCACATCCAGCAAGGACTCCAGTTGCAAGCGCTTCCTCTGCTCAACCACGATAGAAGCGTAGCGGCATATCTTCTCTATCTCAACTAACATCTGCTGCAGTTGCACAGCCTGCTAGTGTTACCACTTCTACAGTTGCAGTTGGAGATGATGATGAGGAGGAGGAGCCATGGGGCCCCCTGTCTGACTCTGATGATGATCCAGAGATTGATCGACATGATCTTGGCTCCTCTGGCAGTAGCTACTAGCCAGTAGTACTAGAGTCTGGTCACAATTTACTTTTGTTGTAGAGGCCATTTCTAACCTCCTTGGTTATGTGCTTTTTGTTTTGAGTCTTTGATCATGTATGACAGTTGACTATGTATTGCCATTGGACAATGCACTAGGTGCCATTTTGATATAATGGATTGGTTCATGAGCCTACTTTAATCATATGTTGTCTTCCATCTATATTATAATGTTGTGTGTTTGGAAACATGAAATCTTTAAAATTATGTTTAAAATCTTTAAAATTATGGTTTTTTTCTTCTTTTTTTTCTTTTTTTTTCTTTATATATATATATATATATATATATATATATATAATGTATTTTTTACAACGACCGAGTCATTGAAATCGAACCGGAGTCATTACCGTTTCGAAGTTGGAGTTGGAGTCGATCCTCGGCCGAGTCAGAGTCGAAGTCGAAGTTTTAAAACATTAGTACATTGTAAGCGGTTCACATTTGTTTAATTCTATGTAAACTAGGTTGGTTCAAGAATAAGGTCCTTAACTCTCCTCCCAACCGTTGACAGTCTACCAACAAAGCAGCTGCCACCCCCTAAATTAGGACCAGACCAGGGATTCCAGATGCTTATCCCACCGACACCTTTTACACAGACGAGTAGAGTTGGGTTATATCCATTTCCTTCAGAATTGTGTGGAGTCTCTTTCCTTTTGTCAAAGGGTGTCATTGCATTTATTAAGGCTAATGGTTCTAGTCATAGCATGGTTGTCCAATCCTCATATGGACTGATATTCAGAGGTTGTCTCGTAGTGGCACGAATTCCCCTAGTTTATCCACTCCATTATCTCATATGTATTACATGTTGAATTTGTAAAGAATTAAAAGTAAGAGATGCTCTGGTTTGTTTTTCCCTTTAAAAGATCATATATATCAGTTGTGTGTGAATTTCTAAGTACTAAATAAATTAGCTTGAGCATCTAGAATGTCATATTGGGTCACTGGTCGCCTATTGTGATCATCTTCTTGAATTAAAACCTTAAGAAATTACCTATAGCATAGTAATACAGTATAACCAAACTGTTTGACAGGAGATCCTACTGAGCAACTCAATATAAATTCATAAATTTCCCTAACAAAACAAAGATTCTCTAAGAAGGGATCTTACATGGTCATTATTGATTCCCTAGGGTTTCTAATTTAGTAGAGGGTGGAGGATCATCTCTGGAGTCCCTATGCTATTATGCCAAAAGGGTGAAGATCGGATTAGATCTTTGGAGTCCTTGTATTGTTTTGCCAGAAGGGTGGAGATCGGATGGGACCTCTAGAGTCCCTGTACTGTTATGCCAAAAGGGTGGAGATCGGATTATATCTCTGGAGTCCCTACCAAAAGGGTGGAGATCAGATTATATCTCTGAAGTCCCTACCAAAAGGGTGGAGATCGAATTATATCTCTAGAGTCCCTATACTATTATGCCAAAAGGGTGGAGATCGGATTAAATCGTTGGAGTCCCTGTACTTGAACACTGTTACGCCAGAAGGGTGGAGGTCGAATTAGATCTTTGGAGTCCCTGTAGAACAAACTCAGATGTACTCCTATAGCTATAGCCCTGACTAGTTCCAATGTTTATAGATGGGAATACCAAAAAGAGAAGGCAAGGTTTGGGAGAAATTCTTGCTAAACAAAAAGAATTAGGCATTCAAATAGTCGAAGTACCAAATCATCATGTGAATGGAGCATATGAAGCAGCCATAAAGGTACCACAGCTTGAGAACTCTACATCCCCAAGGTATGTACTCAATGATTCAAGTGACTTTAGGATGAAACGAGATAGCACTTCAATTGAAACAATCAACCCTACTTTTGATATTTGATACCTTGAAGATGATCTAAGAGTGGATAAAGGCGATAAGGGGGACTTGGGCATAGCCCCACAAAATGATATCACAAACATGGATGAGTTTAGGAATGATGAATATGAGCATCTCAAAGAGACTTTGAAGGTTTGCTTGGATTATAGTGGATGTGGGTTTTTTCCTTACCTGCAATAGTTGCAGCTTTGGGAATCTTCTTCACTTGAGTTGTTCAAGACACTTGCGAGCCTGAATTCGCATGCATTTAAAGAAATACCAGAGGAAGGTACTAGTGAACATGATGTTTGGAATAGGATCATGGATTATCTTAATCTTCCTCATAGTGGGTATAGCATGGTGTTCGTTATGAGTAGAGACTTTGCCTTCAAATTTCTTATAGAGGCATATCCAATTCACCAGAATCAAAGGTCATTAACCATGTTTGTCGATGGAAGTGAATCTTTTAACTGGATGGCTCAAACTGCCAAAAAGAAGGGTGCCAAAATACAAAGTGCTTTGTGCAAGTGGCCAACACTTCAACTGTGTAGTGTAGGGCTTAGAAGTCTCGAGCTTAAGAAAAAAATGGAAAAAAAGATTTTGCAAAAGGACCCTTTGTGTTTCCTGTCCAGTCTAGGATCACTGGAGCTAAGTATTCTTACCAGTGGATGTCTCTGGCACAACAAAATAGGTTGCATGTATTGTTTGATGCAGTTGCTTTGGGACGAAAGAATATGGATTCACTTGTTTTGTCTCTCTTTAAGACAAATTTTATGATCATGTCCATTTACAAGGAGGAAGATGGAAGCCTTCCCACAAAACTGAGTTTTGCTTCAAGGAAACCAACCAGGGGAAAATTTGTTGGAAGTAATCGACTTTCTTGTGGAATGCATAATATGGGAAGGGCTGACCCCTAGGTAGAAGGTCAAACTCGTCATTTGCGTCAACATAGGCATCATTCTCCTAGTTATTACAACGATCATGTTGGGTTCGGACCCCATGTTTTTGCATATGCCATTGTTACCACCAAGGTTGAAGGAGGTAGTTTCCCGAAGAGGACGCCACGTGGGAAGAAGAACAGATATTTTAGCACCCAAATTTGCAATTGCTTGAGGGCAAACAATGTCGCAAAGTGGGAATTCTAATGTTCTCTTCTAATTAATTTGCCCAAGGGAGGGTGAAGTAACTTATCCAACCTCATAGGCTATAGTCATTTGTAAAGGGGGGAACTCATTATTTGATGTTATTGGGGTAACATAGGAAAATTTGGGGTAGTTAGGGGAAAACTTGTGATTAAAGCCAAATTTGGGCAAAATGGAGGGAAACTTGTTAGCCCCTTAATTTAAAATTAGGGGGGAAGACCCCAAAGGGAATCTATAAAAAGAAGAGAGGAGAATCACTTTTTTCATCATGGTTTTGGTAGATCTTGCTGATTTTTGGAGTTGAGGCTTTTGGAAAGTTTTAAGACCCTTTTCTTTCTGATTGGTTTCGATGGTGAAAGATTCCGCCCTAGCCAATCCCTTCTCTTTGCTCTATTAGCATAATTCTTGAGGTATCATCCATCTGTTTGTGGCAATCAAGGGTTTCTAAGGAAGCAAATCTATGGAAACAAGGTTTTGTGGTTGTCTGGGCAGCAAAGAGGTCTGAATATGTGACAGCATGGACCTGTTTTAGGCCTTCAAGGGCAGCAAGGTAGCATACAGCCTTATCTAAGGCTTGCGGCCAACTTGAAGAAAATTTATGTGACAACAAAGTTGTTTAAGAGAAAGTAAATCTTAGCACCAGGGTCCCTGAGGCCCTAACTGAGGCAGCAACTAACATGAAGTAATTACTGTGACAGTGAGGCACCAACAAGGCAACACACCCTATTTGAGGTAGCGAAGGTGTTTTCTATGGATCTAAGGCACTAATTGGCAGCAAAATACTTCTGATTCCTTCTTCCTAAGACTGCAACCCATCTTAATAGCATTTCCTGAGGCAGCATAGGGTTCTCAAGCGCTTCTTCTTGAGGCAAAGGCAGTTGTGTAATCTCCTAAGGCCAATCTGTGCAGTGAGGATCCGATATGGCAAAATTCAGGTTGATTCAAGAAGCTCTGTGGCAGTGAATTGTGTCCAACAAAGTCTGGCTGGTTGGCAGCAAAGAGGTATCAAATGCTGGTTGAAGGTCAAACCAAGAAATAATAGGATAGTAGGGTTAGCCAATGTAATAGCAAGTGCTGTGAATTCTCACTGTAGTGTATAATTGTAAGAACTGTGAACTTAAACTCATTATGAATTGTTAGATTAGCTTCATGTGAATGAGCTGTTGAATAATGGTTACATTGTCTTATTGCATTCAATATTGTCTGTGGTTGTAAAATTGAATGAATATTGTGGTACTAGCTAGAATAAGAATATTGTCATGTGCTCTTTTCAAACCCTAAGGATAAATTTTCCCTAAGGGATATTACAAAATATACCTTCAGTTTCAATTATGACAAACTTGGGACTTGGGAAATTTTTGCTAAGTTTGATGATCAACAATTCATCATCCAAAGAAGTGTTCAGAATTATAACTCGAACAAGTACTTCTGTACATGTTTAGTGTGAACATACAAGAAATAGTTGGTGATAGTTTTGAAAAGTAACTCTATTTTTTAAAAATCAATTTTATTTAATAATAGACTTTTGTGAAAAAAGTGAAAGTCTTATATTTAGTAGTTGAGTCCATATCTCATGCGTGACTTAGAATAGGAGTAATCTTAAAAAATGGATCATCCAGTAAAAATATAAAGACATGGCAAGGTAAAGGCTTTCAACACATGACTAGTTGAGCAACTGAGAGAGAGAGAGAGAGAGATTCAAGCAAAGGCAAATCTGGGCAACAAGCAATAGTTAGTAGAGTTGTCAAACAATTTCATATGGAATAGTTTTGTAGAATCATACAAACAAGCAATACAACAGTTCTATAAAGTTATAAGCACAATCATTAGGCATGGCAGTGTCTAGAGAAGAAGAAGGTTAAAGGGAAGCAACAGTAAAAGCAAGTAGCAAACTCTCAAAAGCTCAGATGAATGAGTTTATTTCCAAGTTCAAGAAGGATTTCTTAATAATATCTTGTCTTTCTACTAATGTGATTCCAAGAGATTCATGGTATATGTACAGTGGGGCATTTCGACACATGACATTAGTCCAACAGTTGTTTTCTAATCAAAGGAAGTGAGGCTCAAGCATAGAGGTTGAGCTTGGTGATGATACCAAGAACCTTGTAGTAAAAGTTGGTACTATTCCTTCTGCTCCACTTAAGTATACTTTAGATTTTGAGTATGTCTTATTTGTTCCAAGAGGAGTGTACTTTCAGTTTCACTCATGGAAGAGAAGGGCTTTGCAGTAGAGTTCAAGAACCAACAAGTTGTCATTAAGTCGATGGAATAGGAGGTAGAGAAGGTGATTTGTACAAGTTGCAAGGTGAACTTGTTCAACCTTTGGTGCATGACAATGACAACTTGTGCAAATTGTGGCATAACAGGATGGGGCACCTACATCATAGGGCATTACCTATTATGAGAGAAATAATTACAGGGCTTCTCGAGTTCAGTATTGGGCAGCATGGTGTATGGAAATGATGCACACCTAGTAAGCATGCCAAAGCTACTTTCCCAAACAATGAGCATAGGTCTAAGGCGATTCTGAACCTAGTACATTCTAATTTTTTTGGACTGAAGTCAGTAGTGAGAATAACAGGAAGAATGTATTATGTTTCCTTTATTGATGATTCTTCTCATAAAACCTAGGTCTACTTATTAAAAATCAAGGATGAGGTGTTTAGCAAGTTTCAGGAGTTCAGAGCTCTGATTGAAAACCAGACAAGTATGAATATCAAAGTCTTGAGATTGGACAATGTGAGAGAGTGTACCTCCAAGGAGTTCAAGGGTTTTTGCAAGAAGGCAGGAATCAAGAGAGAGTTGCAGTTATGTACAACCCAGGGAAAAATATCATAGGGGCTACTAAGGCCATGACACATGAACAAGACTTGCCGTTGTTTCTTTGGACAAACACATGCAACACAACCCGAGCAAAGATGAGATACAATTATTATATACCAGGTGTAAAACCCTACTTTTTCATAAATATATATTTATAAATTATAACTTGATTCTTATATTGTAAAAAAAAAAAATCAAATCTGAATTAAAGCGTGTCAACTGTTTAGCTTTCATACTCATATTGCCCATTCAAGAATGACACAAAACCACCAAGTTCACAAAAGATTTGATGACTTTAATTTAGCTAATAGCATCATCAGATATTCAGGCTATAACACATAGAGGCTATAATATCCAAATAATATAAGCCAAGAATAGAGAACCCTGATGAGAAATAAAATCAATTCCTCTAACTAAATGAGAGATTAAAACTTACTAATGGTGGAAAATTGTGCAGTGTGAAAACTTCTGTTTCAGATTATAATAATACATGAGTGACAATGTCTAAATACAAAGAGAAATATCGCACGTGAACTTTAACCTTTCAAATAAGAGACACAATTCACTAGCAGACAGACTATACTAAAGGCAGCTCTTAGTACAAAACTACTAAAACACTATATTGATATATACCTTAGCAGACAGACTATACTAAAGGCAGCTCTTAGTACAAAACTACTAAAACACTATATTGATATATACCTGATGATCACAACTAATCTAACGCTAAGTTTAAACCAATGCACTTGGAAGGAACCGTTCAAATTTTGAACAGGTTACCAAATAATTATCATGTAAATTGTGTGCTGACTGTTCTCAAAGATGAGATGAATGGTGAAAATTGTTCAAAACATGCTGTAGGGTATAAAATAGATTCTTTTCACTTAGGTGTTAGGTCTGAGGAAAACTATTCGGCCAAAGTCACCAAGGATATACACAACATCATCCTTTTTTCTGAAACATGAAATGCACAAATTCTTCACCCACCCTCATGGGAGCATTTTGACAGCCCCGCCCTCATGGCAAAGAAGAAGCACATTTGAAAAAAAAAAACTGAAGATCCATACGCTTCGCCAGAATACCTTATCGCTGAATATTAAGCATTGCCTTGGCCTCGACCTGCTCCTCCAGAAGATCCTCACTCGTGTATTTACTAAGAAGCTCCTGTTTCTTCTTCTCCACAACCATGCGCTCAATCTCTTTCTCATCCGGTAGGGGCACATGGGCAACAAACTCGCGCTCTCGCTGTTGCTGGTTTCCCTTCTCCTGCTCTCCCATTTCTTCCGCCACATCCTCCTCTTCCTCGAACAGGACCGGCTTAACGGCAGCGACCTCCCCACTCTTCACCGTTAACCTGGCCTCCCTCTTGACGGACTCAATCCTCTGCCACTCTCTCAGCGCCCTGGCCCGCATCTCCTCCTCTGCCGGTCGCTCGACTTTCGCCAAGATCCCGTCCTCGTCATCTCTGTAGCCATAATAACTTGCGTCGATTCGCTTGTAAATCTCATACCTAGACCTCCTCTTCCTCGCCTCGGGGGGTTTGTCGAATAGCTCTTTGACGCCGGGTAGGAATTTCGCAGCCCCGAAGTATCTGTAACCGGGGCCCTTGCCAGTAGCACCGGGCACATCCACCTCGTTTCCTTCCAAGTCCGTCATCTTGGCCCCTACTTTGGCATAATTGGGGCCGCCAAGCTCTACGATCCGAGCTTCCCAGTGCCCCTTTTCCCTAATCAGCTTGTTGATTTCGTCGTTGAGGTCTCGGAGGCGGTGTTCGCCGAGGCCCGGGTTCTGAATCTCCATGACCTTCCGTCCAATCTCTCGGATTATCTGCTGCCGCCATTTGTCTGCCTCTGCGAGATCGCGGCACTCTGAGGCCAAGAACGGGCGCCTCTCCTTCGGCTTCTTCTTCTCTTCGTTCTTGAATGTCAAGAACCTGTTCAGCATAGACTGCGCCTTCTCTTCGTTACGGGCCATTTTTCCCCAAAAGCCAAGGGCCTACAGTCTGATCTGCTCTGTTTAAAGCCCTAAGCCCTTCTTGCCGAGAACTTCACAAAATAACTGAAGGGATGAGCAGATTTCATCGAATAGGTAAATAGGCTGCCTGAAGAGGCGGCAGTGGTTCTCCACGGGCATCACGAATTGATGGTTGTGTAACAGAATAGAAGAATTTTTCAGAATTTATGGTTTTATGATTCACAATGATAAATGATAATTTTTTGGATTAATGACAACAATGTTTTTAAATAATGAATCTATATGGGTGGAGAGAATTTTTAAATAAAAGACGAATAATTTGTTTATATATTTTAATTAATTGACTTTTCAGACTTTCAAATGAGTCTAGATTTTAATTAATTGACATTTCAAGACTTTGAAGTGGGTCTATTTTAAGGGGATACACTAATTCTTTTAAGAGATCTAGGTCAATGTTTTGAATTTTTTTTATAGTAAAAAAAAAATTGTTATAGGATTATATGGTTTTAAAGTAATATTAGTGGGCAGTTCACAATTTTAAAGTGTGAGTTGAGTAACATATAGATCTCATGAATGTTATTATGTCATTGAAAGAGCTTAACGATGTTTACCTTTTTTCGACATATTAGATACTTAGCCTTCTCGAAAATTCTTAGTTGATTTTTCATTTGAGAATCAATAATCATGTATAGGAGTTTTTAAGTTTGAATAATATTAAATGAGACTTAAAATTTTAAGTAAGTTTGGAGTTATTGGATGTTTAATTGAGTTAATGAAAGCAAAGTGGTGTTATTATTCCTTCTAAGGTTTAAGTCTTTAAGTGATATATTTATGCTTGTGTGAGTGCCTATATGTATAGGCATGTGCAAAAATAGTATATAAGACATAGGTAATTTTGGTAGAATAGACAATTTCCACTTGTGGTTTGGCAAATATTAAGCACCATGTAGTAAGTGAATGATTGGATTACTATTTTTCCATCTTGTCTATTGGATGAGAATAATGTGATTTTTAATGGACAAGATGAAAAAACAATAAACCAATCATTGGCTTACTGCATGGTGCTTAATATTTGCCCTTATCATTTTTTAATTAAAAGAGTCTTTGATAACATTGCAAGATGTTTATCTAAGTGTTAAACGTAAAATAAAGTGGTTGTTACTTGTGTTGACCGTAAGCTTCCATGAATAAATAAAGGTGACATTTAGCATTTAATATATAGAGAAAGGTATTGATCGGAATTGGATCATTATATTATTTATCATCTATCTCATTGTTTTCAAAGTGGACAATTTGGAGGCATCAACTCATAAGGCCATTTTTACCAGGGGGTCCCAATTTGAAGAATTGGGGTCGAAACCTTTTGGAGGAAATTTGAGCATTAAACAAAGTTTTTTTGGGATATGGCATTATTCTACACTAAAATATCTTTCCAACAATGCTAGAAAGATGTCAATCAAAGGTCGTGTGCAAAAGTTATGCTACCTGAAAATTGACTTTCATGTTTGACCACCATGGTTCAAGAGGATGCCACATCAGTGCTTGTTACTCATGCAAAAGGGGTCAGTCGCATGGGGACTATGAAGAAGACTCTAGAAAGGTTAAAGTTGTAACTCTAGTTTACAGTTGGAGGAGTCAAACTTACCCCTAGTTGATTATCGGTCTATGTTATATCTAGGTCACTAGGAGAAAAAAGGGTTACATTCATTTTAATTGTATCTTATTCCATATTAGAGCAAAACAACTTGGGAGTGGGAGTCAGAAGAATAAAACTACGAGGTTTAGTGTCTATAGCATCATATTGGGCCATGGGTCTCACGTAACTCCACAGAAAGTGCCTTCTCCTTTGTATTTCCAGTATTTCCATTCTAAGGAAATGAGAGTAGAGCATCCCCACCTTCCAATTGTTTTCTCCCATAAGGGTTCATTATGATTCGTGTGTAGTTTTATTTTTATTGTTCTCTATTTTCCACATTTGATCTATTACATGCATAAGCAGAAAAAACAATAATTGACAAATCTCGAATCTAAGAAAAGTACCCCTCATAGTATATATTTTAGTCTATTTTTATCATATTTATTGTGACAAACTATCCAATGGAATATCCACGATATTTTTATGGATCAGGTACATGTACATTATAAAGCATATGCATTTAATTGTTTTATGTTATCAATGGTGGCTTATTGGGCTAGTACAAGCAAGGCATCTCTATAGCTCTATAGGGATGAAGTGTCCCCAACAACATGTTTGCACTTGTCATATGCATGCATTTGTGATAACGGTTAAATAGAATTGTAAGTTTTAGGGGAATATGGCTTGATATATATCCCCACTAGTTATTCCTTAGTAGAAGGTCTTTAATTTGATCATTGTAAGCTAGATAATAATCATAAACTTTCTTAAATTAGGGAAGACTAAACTTGGCACATTGAAGTAATTGGAAAGTGGTCTTGTTATTAATATAATTCATAACAAGTAAATAAATAAAATAAATGTAAATATTAAATAGTCAAACAATGATTATGTTAAATAGTTATTAAGTTAAATGAAAAGACATGTCTATTCTTGAAAGGACACCTGCTTAGGTATATATGTGGGTCCTCATTGTAACATTCGACATCACTTATTCATTTTTATATATAATAAATTATTGTTACAAAATACCTCTTGTGTATTTTTACATTGAAACCTACAAGCTGCCAGTTTTTATGCTTCAGTGGTATCAGAGCCATGGCGTACAATATAATCATGCGGGTCTTTGAACATTGTTCGTGCACAATGTGCCATTACGTTCACATCCTGAATGCGTTGAACAGTTTAGTAAAATTCAAGAAGCATTTCAGCGTTTGGAAAAATCAATTGCAGAAGTTAAAGCACGTCGAAAGGAAATCGATAATAAGGAATATGATAGCGACATTGAAGAAACGAGACAAGAGGAAGCTAAAGAAGAAAACCATGATCCAGATAATGATGATGAAAAGGAAGTGAAAATGGCTGCTTTTGATAATGGAGAAAAAGGTGTGGATGCAGAGAGTACCAATGGAAGAAATGAATCCATAGATGATGAAGGGGATGATGAGGAAGATATGAATTCATATAGTAATAGTGGAGGAAACAATGCCATTGATAGTGAAGGGGAAGATATCAAAATTGTTGATTTAAAAGGAGACAAAGAGTCGGTGAATATAAATATGGAAATTGATAGCGAGAGTGATGAAGCTGGAAATTATGTGGAAATCGAAGTTAATGATGAAGTTCTTATGAAGATGGTTTATGATGAAAGTGAGAAAAAGGAACAATATCATAAAGATTCAATTGATGACATTCGAATATTTCACATCTCCTCGGTTTCTCTTAGGTAACATCCTTATCGTATTTGCCATCAAGATGTGTCTCAAACATTTGCCATTTGCAGTGAGAGATATGATTATGATCACAGGTACAAGATGATGACAGAAACAGTGAAGAGCTTCGTGCATCTGTTAAACGATAAAACATTTGAGATTATTTCATCGTTTGCTCTTGGCATTGATGAACATGGATCTTGCATTCTGAGTTGTTCATTTGCAGATGACAACAATCTCTATATTTGTCGGGACAACGTGTGCGTATCATGTGGACAGTGAATCTCACAAGGACCGAATTTTGGTATTTTCGTTTGAAGGTGGGCAACTGCAACTGGTTAGTGAGATCCGAACAAAGGGAGTTGTATACAATCTCAATGCATTCAATGGAAAATTAGTTGCAGGAATCAACAAAAAAATTGAGATGTACCAATGGCTGCATGATTCACGAACGTTGCAGTATGAATGTGGACATCATGGTCGTATACTGTCACATCATGTTCAGTGTCATGGAGATTTTATCATAGTTGGGGATCATATGAAATCGATATATTTGTTGGTATACAACAATCATGGGGAACATGGAGTTGTGTTGGAGGAGAGGACTCGTGATAATAGTGAAAATTGGATGAGGATTGTTGAAATTCTGGGTGAGGACGATATACCTGGGTGCAGAGAACAATTTCAGCATTTTTACAGTGAGGAAAAATAGCGATTTTGCAATTGATTCTGAAGAGGAACGAAAATTGGAAGTTGAAGGTGAATACCATCTTGGAGATATTGTGAACAAGGCTCTGGCGTCGATCTCTTGCTCTACCTGCATTATCACACCCCTTTCACAGGAGCAATATCAAATTCTCGAAAACTTGCAAATGAATCCTGTCAAAGTAATCAAAGGAATAGGGGGCTTAAGCCATGAGCAATGGCAGTCATTCAGTAATGAAAAGTACACCAGAGATGCCAAGAATTTCATTGATGGAGATCTGATCGAGTCATTTTTTAAACTTAAGAAAAACCAGATAGAGGAAATTGCAACCGCAATGGGTGTTCCAGTAGATGGCACTGCAACTGAGATTATTAAGTTGATCTGTTCGATATCATGCCTTTGTCGTTGTGTACCCTCTGCACCGACCATCCTAATACTGTTTCCCTCGATAATTACCTTGTCTGGTACTCGAACCCTGTTCCACACTCTGCATTCTAGCAAATCACCCCTCTTCGCACTGCTCTATACATTATTCCGTAGCAAGCAAGCCACAGGCACCACTGTCATGACCACAACAGACATCCATGGTCAATCGTGCCCCTCGACCCCTGACGCTGCTTACTCCTTCCTCCCTATCATGCTCGATTTCCCATCCACCGCCTGCAATTTTTGGTCGACCGAGCTATATACCCTGACACGTTGACAACTCTACATATATGCACGATCCCGTATTTTGTTCGATTCAACTATTTCCCACGTGGAATGCCACTGCCAAACAAATCATCATTGTCGTTGGCTGCCGCTGCCAATAGTCTGTTATGGTATTATCATTGTCATTCCAGTCTCCATCGAAAAGTCAGTTGTATAATCTCATTCCTAACTGACACGTTAAATCCTTGACGGGTGGGGTCTCGATGTGTCACGCCTCATCTTCATCACGATTCGGACAGGGTGATCTTATATATTATATATATTACGAAGTTAATAAAATTGACCAATAAACATTACATTAATACAGTAATACTAATCTTATAATAACATATTTAATTAATTAAAATTGTTTAATTAGTTAAATTATTATTATTATTATTATATTAAAAAATCTTTAAAAAAAAAACATTAAAAAAAAAAAAGAAAAAGAAAAAAAGAAGACAACCTGGACTCAAAATAGAGTTACTAGCAAATTATAGACGTTAAGCCACCAATGACAACAACTTTCCATATGGCGAGACGACAACCGCAAAGACAATTGCCAGCAATATAGCTTTGAGGACAAAGCTTATGAAGGAAGGGACTATGTTATGAATATAATTCATGACAAGTAAATAAATAAAATAAATGTAAATATTAAACAGTGAAACATTGATTATGTTAAATAGTCATTAAGTTAAATGAAAAGACATGTCTATTCTTGAAAGGACACCTGCTTAGGTATATATGTGGGTCCTCATTGTAACATTCGACATCACTTATACATTTTTATATATAATAAATTATTATTACAAAATACCTCTTGTGCATTTTTACATTCAAGCCTACAAGCTGCCAGTTTTTATGCTTCAGGTCCCAGAAAAAGAATAGCTTTTGTGTTACGGCTTTCATGCATAAGCACTACACACATGGGAGAGATTGTGGTGTTATCTTGGCATGGTATTTATCCCAAGCTCTTTCATTTTGGATTCTGTCTCGTAAGGGTTGTATTTACCAGATCATTCCATTTGTATTTATTTGAACCAAATCTCCAAAGCAAGTTTTCTTTTCTCTTTTAGTACACCAAGGGCATGTGCTTATTTTATGGTACTTTGCATTATACATTTGCAAAATAGATTTTTAGGAGAAGCTTACGTGACTAAAGTCTTTCCAAGTTCACATAGTCTGAGTAATATGCTCTTTCATCATAGGTATTCATTTTGTTGGATTTTGGTTTATTTTATTTCATTCTCATGGCTTCTTAAGAAGACCTCGTCACTCTTACACCCTTTAAAGAAGTAATGGCTTCTAGACCCAAGGATCCTTTCCACCTTTTTATTAATGGTCACATAATCATGGAGAAAGCGAGTAAAATTCATGTCATCTTCCTTGGCTATGAGATGGTTGTGATTTTCAATTTATACATAGCCATAAGCTTATGTGTAGGTTTAATGGGTTTCGGTCAAGGTTCTTAAACCTCCATAAATGGATTCTCATACTTGGAAACCCTTGTTCAAGTGAGAGGCATACATCCATCTATACGCTTAATGTTGTTTTGTAGTGCAATATGATTTTGCAAAAGATAGAGATTGTATCCTCTAATCGAACCCTTGATTCATGGGATGACTCAATTTATGTATGAGCATTACTTTATATGCTTCAATCCCTACAGAAAAGTGCTCACTTCTATCCCTATTGGGGTTAAGATTCCCAAATTTTCCCATACATTTTGGGGAGATTGATAACACTAAAGCATCTTCCATCCATGTCCTAAGATACGGGAAAGAGGAATTTCATTTGCTTTGCAAGAATATATTGCATGAAATTGGACCTTGTCAAAACCCCTATAAAGAAAATCTAATTGAAGGTGACAAATGTTACTTGGCCAAAATTTGGACTATGAGTGATATGTCAATTATTGTGGATATTTCAATGAATAATTTGTCACAACAAATCTTGTGAAATTATACTTAAAACCCAAAATCTACAAAATGAGGGTTAATTTCTCCTTAGATTATGGATTCGTTAATTATTGTGTTATGTTTATGCATGCAAAAGATAAAATATGTAAAAAATAGAGAACAATGTAATAAAACTCGGAAACCACAAATTAACACAAGATATAACCTAGTAAATTACTTTGAGAGAAAACCCAACTAGAAGGTGAGGCCACTTTGTTTTCTTTCTCTGAATGGAAATGGATGTAAGTACAAAGAAATGAGGCATATGACCTATAGGTTGCTGTAGTGCACATGCCCTCTTTGTTTCTTCTCTCTCCTTATTCGCTCTCGACTATTTTGCTCATCTATGGAACAAATGTCGTTGAATAAAATAGGACTCCTTTTATTCCTAATGGCTCAGTTGTAACATGACCATATAGCCTACTAGTGGGTGGGTTTGACTCCTTCAACTTTTAACTAGAGTTAGAAAACTGAATCTTCTGAAGTATTTGTCATCATGATCACATGGATAAACCCTTTTCCATGAATAATGGGGGTTGATGTTGCATCCCCTTGAATTATGGTGATCAATTTCGATAGGTCAACTTCTAGGAGGCATAAATTTCACCTACAAGCTCTTATTGAGGTGATTCTTGCACTGTTGGAAACGTTTTGGTGTGTAGATTATGGAATCTAGGTTCATAGTAAGGTCAAGACTACAAAAAGTGTTCATTTAAGGCCTCAAAATTTCCTCTCAAGTTTTTGACTTGAAATTTTCCAAATTGGGGCCACAAGTAAAAATGGTCCTATGGGTTGATTCCTCCACTTTTTCCACTATGGGAGCATCAATATGGATGAAAAATAAGATAATGATCAAATTTGGATAATAACTCTCCATTTGGGGAGGCTTTTGGTCCCCAAAAGCTTCTATTGAATGAGGTGAGGAAAAATTTCCTCCACCTTCTCTTGAATGTACCATTTAGCCTCCTTGTAAGTTGTCATTTAAACCCAATCTACCAAAGGTCATGTTGTCCCTGTCTTCTAGTTCTAGACCTCTTCTAAAAAATGTATCTTCAGAGCAGACTTACTCAGTAATAGATAGAAATACATGTGTTTTTATTAATAATTGAATGATAATTACAATGAATGAGGGCTTTGGCTTTAAATATAGCCTAAGAGCCATTACATGATGGGGTGTGATCTTTGATCATGCCCATTAGTTTAAAATGAAGTTAATTTAAGTTAGTAAAATAATTTTATGCATAGCATTGCCTCCCTCTCGAAAGAATGCTTTGTCCTCAAAGCATACGTAACAATGGGTGTTGTTGACAAAACACTTCTATCTCCCAAGAGGCTTCTTCTTCTAGTAGGTTCTTCCACTTGATAAGGTACTCTGTAATTACTCAAGATCGTAATTTTCTTTCCCTGGTGGTAAAAATTCCTTCTGGTTCTAAGACGGACTTTCCTTCATCATCTAATATTGGAAGCATTGTCTGTTTTGATTGGTGTTTGCCCAATGCTTTTTTAAGACAAGATACATGGAAAACGTTGTGAACTCGACTATTATCCGGAAAGCTTAAGTTGTATGCTACTTGGATGATCTTTTTGTTAATCTAATATGGTCCATAGAACTTTGGCACCATTTTGTTTTTTCCTTTCTTCTTTAGGGATAATTGCTTGTAAGGCTAAATTTTAACAAATACTCATTTTCCAACTTCAAATTCTCTCTCTATTATGTGTCGGTCGGCCTACTGCTTCATGCGATTTCTTGCAATACTTAAATTTTCTTTTAATGCTTGAAAGACTTTTTGGGTTTCTTCTAACTGATCCTTAACTATTGGAACTTTTGTCTTGGTGATGGCCAAGTCCTTCCATTTAGGAGGTTCATATCCATACAGAGCTTGAAATGGGGTCATTTTTGCGGAAGTGTGATCAGTTGAATTGTACCACCATCCAACGAGGTGTAACCACTGAGCCCACTTACTTTGTTTGTTTATTGCATAACAACGAAGGTAAGCTTCTAAGCACTTATTGATAGTTTCAGTTTGACCGTCTATTTGAGGATGATATGCATAACTCATGTTGAGGTATATTCCAATATGTTTGAAAAGCTCCTTCCAAAAATTCCCATTAAATTTGGCATCTCTGTCACTAACAATGACTTTGGGAAATCCATGTAATTTGTAGATATTTTTGTAAAATATATCAGTGATCTCTTTTGTTGAATCTGATTTCTTCATTCCAATGAAGTGTGCATACTTGGTAAGTCTGTTGACTACTACGAGAATTTTGTCCTTGCCATTAGACATAGGTAACCATACGATAAAGTCCATAGATATTTCCTCCCACTTCTGATTTGGAATGTTTAAGGGATGGAGCAAGCCAAGTGTCCTAATGTTCTCATTTTTATTTCTTTGGCATTTATCGCATTATTCTACATATTTTTTAATATCATTATTCATTCCCTTCCAAAAAAAAAAATTGTCGTGCATTATAGTAGGTTTTAAAAAAACCTACTTGTCTGGCTAATAGTGAGTCATGGGACTCTTTGAGAACTTTGGCTTTGAAATTTGGACTTAGGTAAAATTTCCCCTTGTACCACAAAATAGCATTTGTCCATTCAAATCTTGAATTATGAGGAGGGTTATTGATTATAGCACTTGTTTATGGATCTTTTGCATACTCACTTCGAATTTCATTAAGTCATTCTGGGATAGCAACTAAAATTGCAAGTAATGATGATTCTTCGTCTTTCCTAGATAGATTATCAACAACTACGTTGTCCTTCCCTTTTTATGTAATATATCCATGTGAAAGGCAAAAAAAAATTTGATCCACTTTTGTTGTTCTGTAGATATGTTTTATGTTGGAGGAGGTGTTGAAGACTATTATGGCTTGTTTGTATTAAGAACTTACTTCCCAAGAGATATTGTCTCCACTTGGCTAATGTGTGCATAACGGAAAGCATTTCCTTGTTATATGTGGACTTGAGACATTCTTTCTTGGGATTGAGAGATCAAAAATTCCACAGTCTGCATTGTTAAGTCTATGTTTCGAGTCTAGAACAAGACTCGTCTTCAGGACTGATACTACAAAGAAGAGAAAAGATGGAGGTTATAAATATAAGATGCAACACAGATAGGGTTGGGGAGCCGACCAGTCAAAGGAATTTTATTTATTTATTTATTTTCATTAAAAGTATATGTTTTGTTTTCACAGTTAATTAATAACTTTTATTTTAATTTAATTATAGTTCCTTTTAGAATTTGAGTATAGAATTAATTTTTCACTATAATAATTATTTGAATCTTGATTTTTATAAACTAATGTATTAGATTATGTTCTTATGTTTTAATATAGATTTTTATTGATACCAATATTTTAATATAAATCTTATTAATACCATATTTTCATATAAATCTTTATACTTATTTTAAGTATATGACTTTAGCTAGAATAGAAGATGCTTTAATAAACTAATGTATTAATGTATTAGCTTATGTTAATGTATCTTAATATAAATTTTATTCTCACCTAATTTAAGAGAACATGTTATTAGAATATATAAGTAATATTAATTATGAATATGATATTAGTAATTATTGTAATTAATATTACTAGGGTACAAAGGGTTAAAGCCAAAGAAGGGAGGGGCAAACGAATGGAATCCCAACAAAAGGATGAATAAGGGGACAAGTTAATAAATTTTACTCAGGTGAAGTATGAGAGGGTGATAGCGAAATTGAGAAGAAGGGCGAAAATGTGATAAAACATTCACGGGAGAGATTGGGGGAGGAGAAGAGGGGTTGATAAAGAGTGGTAAGGATGATAAGAAAGGGGACAACATCTTTATTCCTTGGTATCGCGGGAGAGAAAGAAAATCCAATTTCTGCTAATTTTTAAGCCTCCATCCCTATTGAGGTTGTGAGGGTGTTTGATGATTTCAAGGGCCTCCTGAAATTTACATTTAAAAAGATGTTTTTCATTGGCAATGACCTTAGTGTCTTCAAGGAAGATGTGGTGGTTGGTCTTACCTGCATACTCTGCTAAAGCCAGAGTTGGGTTCTTTCTTTTCGGATATCAACATCATGCTCTTTAAGTCTGATCTTGAAAGATCTACATGTTTCCCCATTGTAGTATTCTCCACAAGAATAATTGATCATATAAACACCTTTTTGTTTGAGGTGATTTGGGTTATCCTTAATTAATTTCATCCTTTGTTTAATAGTCGTCATGGGCTTGAATGAAGTTCCAATATCTTTCTTTCTTAGAATTTTGGCTAGCTTTTCAATGACTCCATGTATATATGGAAGGTATACATTAACAGTTAGGGGATTTTCAAATTTATCCTTTTTGTTTCCGGATCTGGCTCTATGGATGGCTTTGATGATGTCTTTAATATTGTACCCTAGGTTTGTAAATACTTTTCTTAAGTATGCAATCTCCTCTCCGGTGTGAATCTCATACAATATTCTGCAGGCTCTAGTAAAAAGGGTTTGAGGAACACCCATCTTTTGAGCCGGGTGATGGTGTGAATCTGCATGAAGGTAATTGTCGGTATGTGCCTTCTTTCTGAACACCTTATGCCCCATAGATCCATCTCTGTTTCTTATGAGCAAGATATTAAGGAATGGAATGTAATAATTCTCATTGACCTCCATTATAAACTTGATGTCATCGGATATGCTATTGAGATGGTTCAAGAAATTATTAAGTTCATAATCCCCATGAGGCCAATTGACACTGGTGTCATCCATGAACCTGATCCAAAACTTATGTTTTAATGGGTAGGTGTTAAGAGCTTTATTTTCAAAATTTTCCATGAAGAGATTGGCTATGATAGGACATAGAGGTGATCCCATAGCAACCCTCGATGTTTGCTCAAAGATTTCACCTTTGAAGGTGAAGAAAGTAGAACAGAGGCAGATTTCAGCTAGCTTTGCAGTTTGGGGGTCTGCCACTTCTTTAACCACTTGGACTGCTTCATCTAAGGGAATCTTGGTGAAGATCTGGAAAACATCAAAACTAATGATTTTATCACCCGGATCCAGCTTAGCTTGTTTTATGATTTCAACATAATGGCTGGAGTCTTTAATGAAAGAGCTGGTTTTACCAACCAGAGGGGCTAGGGTGCTAGCGACATACTTTGCTAATTTGTATGTGGGAGCTACGATAGTATTGATGATAGGTCTGAGGGGGACATCAGCTTTATGAATTTTTGGGGCACGAATTACTGGTATCTTCTATCGAATTGGATAGAACCCTAATACCTATGTTACGTGAATTATTGGTAGCTTCTATCGAATTGCTAGCTACAACACAATCTTTCTTGTTGAGTTTTAGGCTTTCAAATGAGATTGGGTGACCATCATGCATTAATACCTCTTCAACACCAAAACCTGAAGTGTCACATTAAATTACAAGTGACTTTGAAAAGTTTGGAGTTTCCAATACAGGTGCATTAGACATAATTTTCTTCAAATATTCAAAACACTTTTATGCTTCAGCATCCCATATAAATGAGTTCTTCTTTAAAAGGTTCATTAGGGGTGCGGTTACATGGGCATACTTCTTAATAAACCTTTGATAGTACCCAATCAACCCTAAGAATCCTCTTAACTTGGAGATGTTAATTGCTTTAGTCCATTCTTTTATAGCCTTGATCTTATTAGTATCTACTTTTACTCCTTCCTGGGATATTATGTGTCTGAGGTACTCTACTTCTTCTTTTCTGAAGGTACACTTGGACATCTTTGCATAGAAATGATGTTCTTCTAATATGGTGAGAACTTGCTCCAAATGTTGTAGATGTTTTTTCCATGTTTTACTATAGATTAGAATATCATCAAAGAACACTAACACAAACTTCCTTTAATACATACCTCATTCATGGTGGCTTGGAAGGTTGTCAGAGCATTAGTTAATCCAAAGGGAATTACCTTAAATTCATAATGACCTTCATGTGTTTGAAAAGCAGTCTTTGCTATGTTCTCTAGCCTTATTTTGATTTGGTAGTATCCCAATCTCAAGTCCAATTTTGAAAAGTATTGGGCTCCATGAAGTTCATCTATAAATGGAATCAAAAAATTATTCTTTATTGTTACCTTGTTCAGTCCTCGATAATATACACACAGTCTAAAGGATTCATCCTTCTTTCGGACTAAAACCACTAGAGAAACATAAGGGCTTCTACTTTTTGAGATGATTCCACACTTCAAAAGATCTTGGACTAATCTTTCGATTCCAATTTTGATGATGTGGATATCTATACAACTTGATATTGACAGGGTTTGACCCTAATTTGACATCGATGATGTGCTCAATTTCTCTATCAGGTGACATATTCATATGAAGATCTTGGAACACCTTTTTGTGTTTTTTAATCAGTTTTTGAGCTTTGGGCGGTTATTCACTAACCAATCTTGAAGCCAACATCTCCATTTTATGACACTGCACTATATATGTTGGTGCTCCCTTCCAGATTAATTTCATCATATGGGATGACAATACAACTTGATTATGAGGGGGTTAAAACCAAAATAACTTGTGTTTCTGTCCCTCCCACCTAAACTTTATAAATTGATTTTTATGGTTGGTAGAGTAAGTGCCTAGGGTTTGTAGCCATTGGATGCCTATGACCACATCCACTCATCCTAATGGTACAATATAGAACATATATTCTAGATTGTAGTCATGAATCTGTAATTTGACTTTATGGCATTTCCCTACTTTTTTATTTCTCTTTCCATTAACTACCATCACTTTCATGTTGGGCATGGGATATGCAAAAATGTTGAGCCTTTTCATCGTATTTGAGTCCAAAATTTTATGGGTGTTGTAGGTATCTATTAGAACCATTACATTGTTATTTTTTATATGTCCTTTTAACTTTAATGTCTGGGGTTGAGATATACCTGTCATGGCTGATAATGATACTTGCGGAATATTGTCGTTATCTGATTTTGGAGAAAATTGCTAAGAATCTTCAACTTCTTCTACGTCTGATTCTTCACTGTCTGAATCATTGGTTGCTTCGCATGTATACAGGTTCTTGGTCTCTTTTTCCTTAGCACATTTATGTTTAGGGTCCCATTTTTCGCTACAATGTTTGCACTTACCTTCTTTCATTCTTTACATTTCCAAATTAATTTTTTCTCCTTCACGAAGATGTGGTGGAACATTTTTTTATTATCTGTGTTAGAAGTTTGGGGAAATATTCTTCTTGAATATACTTTTTCAACTTTTGGCCATTGCATCCTTTCGAGCTTCTTTTCTGTAATTTTTGCTTTATGTCTTGCTTCTTCTATAGAAGTGATGTCATGAAGCTCAAGCTCGGCCTGGAGATGTGGTTTAAGTCTCGTGATGTATGATTGAATGAGACGAGTCTCTGATAATCCAGGTACTCTTGTAGCTAGGGTTTCCCATTCTCTAATATATTCATCCACATCTCCTTTTTGTTGCACCTAGTGAGTGTTAAGAAGAACTCTTCTTCTTTGACACCTTGGAACCTCTTAAAGAATGCATTTTTGAATTTCCTCTTGTTGAAGAATGTAACTAGTGTCGGTCTTCATAATTGTACTTGAGTCATAATGAAATATAATTATCAAAAGAAAGAAAAATAAATTTTATTATTAAATAAATTGACTTATTAAAGCATCGGTTTCATTCTTGGGTCAAAGCCTCCATTGAAGGCTTCTAGGGTTTATGTCAAGTGTCCTTGTCCATGTCATATTGCAAAGAAACCTTCTTGGGATTTATTTGTCAAAGAAAAAATTATTTTACTATAAAATTGGTCATTTAGGCCTTCTCCACCAAGTCGTCAATCAAACTGGACAAGTCAACCTAAACTAGGCAGCTACTCTCACACACACTCAACAAGTTTGATTTGCAACTTCTGGGGCCAAACGAAGTGTGAATTCCAAGGAAAAAAGGAGAAAGGGATAATGAAGAAGAAGGAGGTCTCTCACAAGCATAAGAAGTCGAAGTTCTCTCTCTCTTCCTCACATGTGTGAAGTTGTGAAGCTGTTGAAGGGGTCGAAATTTTGCAGTTGTTGGGGAAGCCGAAATTCTGAAGCTTTTGGTGAAGTTGGGCCGAAATTTTTGGGTTGATGTTGGGTTGAAGTTGTTTAACAAGAAGAGACTGTTGAAGAGTGCTAAAACATATTAGAAGGTTGACTTGGTGGAGGAGGAAAGTTTTTTGGTCTAGGGTCTTGGTCTATCTCATTTGAATTACTGAAGGAAGAGTTCTTGACTAGGTTTTCCCCTATATAGGGGTATTTCCCGGGCTGTGCACCTACATCTGGTGTCCTTGATCTTCATGTTTTGGTTTTGGTAACTTCTTGATGAACTAAGATAAAAAGAAGAACATAAGAAAGATAATAATAATCAAGGAAATCACAAGTAATTATTGACAAGAAAAGAACTTTTTGCCTTTCCAATTTTCTAACATGGTATCAGAGCTAAGGTGAAGAAGGAAGAAAAAGGCAGCCTAAAGATCTATTGAATAAAAGGAGGTTGAAAGAAGGTCATTAAAGGGATCATATAAGGGGATAAGCTTACAATCTATAAGAACTATGTCTATCTCAATGAAGAGAGAAAACAAACTAGAAGGATCCTCTAACTACAAGGAAAGGAAAAAGAGGATAGATCTCATCCTCAAGAAGAATAAAGTTTTGGATCTAGTTTGAGGAAATGTCAAGAAGCCTATAGATGAATCAAGTGAAGCAGAGAAAGAAAAGTTTAGAGAAACCAAAATATTGGCCATGAACCTAACAGTGGATGGAGTAAAGGACAACCTCATTCCATATATATCCAACATAGATTCCGCTCAATAAATGTACGAGGCTCTATCCAAATTATTCTCAATCGAGAACATTGGTCAAATTTCAAGCCTTAACAATGAATTAAGAATTATGAAGATGAAAAAAGATGATATTGTGGAATCCTTCTTTATAAGGATATCTAGAATCAGAGATGAACTCCAAGCAATAGATGAAATTGTACCAAAAAAAAGCTCATGATTACTGCCCTTATAGGACTACCAACATCTTGGAGTGCTTTTGCATCATGGATCAATAGTTGGAAGGATACTCCAAGATTCGAACAAATGTGGAATGCATATCGTTAGTAAGAAACAAGAAGGGAGATGGAGAGGAGAACATATAAAATGCCTATTCAGCTCATCACAATAAAAAGGGAATCTTCAAGAAGGACAAAGGGCCAAAGAAGAAAGTAGACCTATCAAAGATTGAATGTTACAATTGTCACAAGACAAGTCACTACAAAATTCATTGTCCAAAGAGTCCAAGGAATAAGAAGAGAGATAGGGATCAAGAAAATATTGTCGATGAAGGTCCACCAAAGAAGAACAATACATAGGAATATGAAGTCAAAGACTTATTTGCTAGAGACTCTTACCAACTCTATCCCTTACATATCAATCTACCTTTTGCAATGTTTTTCTTTATGTTTAGATTTCTAGAATTTGTAGGTCTAACATGTCGTGTTAAGAACGTTTTTGAATTGTTTTGATAAAGTTATAGGTATCCCTCAAGATTGGATTAAGAGGGAGCCCTCACCATTTTACTAAAGATAATATCTTACTCCTTATATTATCTTTTATGTTTGGTTTCCTCTCTTATCAAGATGTGTTTGTATTATATGCTAATAACCTTTCTCTTTATATTTTCCTTGATTAGAAATCTTGTTGAATGGTAAAGGGTTATGGAGGAGACCTCAAAGGATAAACTTAAAGGATGGTAGAAGTTTTGTTGCAAAGAAAGCTCTTTAAGAATTGATGTCCTACTAGGTTTGTTAAGGAAACAACTCAAAGGTATGTCTTAGACCATAAGCTTCGTTATAAAATTCTCTTCATATGAAAAAGGTATGTTCATTTTCTTTTTAAATTCTTGCTTTACATTATTGACATCGTTATGTCTAGGGCTTTGAATCACAAAGATTCTTATTATGGTTATTCATCATTAGATTGAATCTACCCTCATTAAATCATCATTCTTGTGGAACCCTAAAAAGGTTCACTGTAAAACCCTAACCAAAGGGTATGTCAATATTAATTATGAAACCCTAGTCTACTTAGGGTTATTGAAGAAATATAGAAAATATTATTATTTTGATGTTTAGAGTTTTGGTATTGTTATAATTGAAACCCTAGACGTTTAGGATTTGTTGTGTTATGTATTGAAGCCCTATAACTTAGGGTTTGGTAAATTAGGGTTTATAAGTTATACCCGTATATTAGGTAAGGTGATGTCTTAGGAATGAAACCCTAGGTATATATTCATTTGTATGATCGAAACCCTAGTCTAAATGAAATTGTTGTATATCTATCTTTGATGCTTTGATGTTTGTGTCTTGGGTTTACCTAGTAGACATTGATGAGAAATGTTAATGCGTGAATTCCTAGATATGCATATGCTAACCTAATTGTTGATGCTCATAGTTGTGAAATCTAGGGTTTGTAACAAAGCCTTAGTAGAAGATTGATATTATAGGATTTTGATATGATTTAATTTTGATAATAAAATCTAGGGTTTGCAACAAACCCTAACAGAATCTAACAGGTATAGTAGAATTATTATTTAATTAAATTTTCTAATATCTAAGGCTTTGAGTCTCAAAGGTGGAATATAGGGTTTGAAAGAGTATAATTTGTAATATGTCTATGAAATTGAGGCCCTAGATATAATAGACTGATATATTGACTGAGTTGCTGATACAGTCTAGGGTTTGTAACAAAAACCTAGCAAGAAGTTCAAGTTTAGAAGTGCGTGTCTCTTGTTGATTATGAACCTAACTAGGTTTAGTTGGTTGATGTCTAAAGTCTAATGCTTCCATTATTATATTAACATGATTTTGATATAGTTAACTTTATTTTTCGATTTGTATTTGGTTTTACTTGCTATTAAAGTTTTTGCAGGTACATAATATTCAAGATGATGAAGATGTTCAATGATGATAATCAAGATAACATTAAAGTGTATGAAGGAATGAAGTCGTGAGGTTTTTTTTTCCTGATGTTATAAAAAAAGGAAGTAGTTGATCTCCCTAAGTTAAGAGGGAGCCTAGATAGTAGAAAAGAATACATCTCCTTAGTTGAGAGGGAGAGCATATTATGATAGTCATGATGGATACCTTGAAGAAGAAATTGGAAAATGAATGAAAGTGATAGAATGTATTGAGGATGTGTTGATGGTGTTGAAGAAATGAAAGAATAAAAGCTTCCGACTTGTTGAATATGAATAACTTGATATAAGTGGCATCATGATGATTGAGGATCCCGAAGGTTTGTGTTTACTTGTATATGTATATTTAATAATTTATTGTTGATTGGGGTTTGTGTTTGTCTCTTCATAACTAGGTTGAACACTCTAGGAGCATTCTTCGACAAATGGATATATCTATTTTATTAGGGAGAGGTGAAGTGTTTAATGGCGAATGCTTGGGAGGACATCAGGTCGGCCTATGTGTTGATGTCTAGATCCCAAAGAGGGAGGGTGGCGTTGGTCTTGGAGCTATGACCTTGGATACACACCTACATCAATGGGTTGATGTTTAGTTAGTAAGCTTGATGGTACCTAGACTAGCTGAAAGCTTTAGTCCATCTTAGTCCCACCCGGATAGATTACCCTGGTCAGGGATCTAGTCTGTAGCATTGAGTGTGTTGAACTCTTCGTAGTTCATTTTGGATATCTTCCATGTACCTCTTGTTTTCGTGGCTACAACCACCCTCCAAAAATTTTCCTTAGCTTGTTTTGGAGCCCCCCTACCAACCTTACACAACACCTTATCTTGCTTCGTCAAGTACTCAAGCTTCAGTGTTTTCCTCGCACAAAGGCAACCTGTCGATCACGGTTGATCCATTCTCCTCACAGGTTGCTGACCCATACTTGGTTCAGCTGCAAACTGAGCAGCTTCCCCTTGAAAATTGTGCATTTCTGGAGGGTAACCATCCTTCCCTCTAGGAATTGCGCAATCCTATATGACAACCTGCTGGGCTCCAGGATTGCACAATCCAGCTATCCAACCTTCCCAGTAGGATTTGTGCAAATTCTCCCAGCAGCAGGCTGTTCAACCCAAGATTTGTGCAAATTTGGGCAGCAGTCAACTACTCTGCCCAGAAATATCGCAAATCTCTTGGGCATCCTGCCCAGCTCCCAGCCAGAAATGTGCATTTTTCTCCAGCAGTCAAGTAGTCTTTTGCATGTGTAGCTAAGTTGACCGGTTTCCTCTAGGACCGAGCAAAACAGACTTGCATGCATGGGATGCTTCTCCCAAGGTAGCATGCAAAGGCATCCACTGTTTTAGGGATCTATGTTTAGTAGTTGGAGGTTACATGTAAGGAGCGATTCTGAAACCTCCCACCAAGTGTCGCTTCCCCTAGATTCGTGGCATGCACATCACAACCTCGATGTTATCAAAACTCATCAATTGGATGTTGCAGAGCTCATTCCTCATGTCAACCTTACAACTCTGACATCCCACATCACATCTAGGAGCAGTCGGCACATTCAACTCAACTGTTTTGGGGTAAGCCCGCTTCCCATACCTTATGCTGCATTTATGTCGGTTTTGTGTTTTCACTTGTGGGAGTATTGTTTGCTTGATTTCTTTGAACGCTTGTTGTTGTTTACGTGTATACTAGCTCTGTTTCAATTTTTGTTGCTATCGCATGCATGAAACTGTTTTGCACGGACGTTCGCCCAACTGATGAACTGCCTCACCCACATGCATGTTGATTTGTTTATTGAATCTTTCATTCATGTTTTGCATGCACTGTTAATCACTTATGCTATCACTTAGTGTCTCCATGCATTCACTGACTTACTTGCTTTCAGTTGCTCGTCGGTGAGTCGAGCCAACCTTGGCCCGGGCTCTGCCTTCACCAAGGCTGCATTGCACAATCTGGGAAAGGAAGGCTCACCTTCCTCTCCAGATTTGCGTATTCCTTCCCAACACTGGTCTCCAGGATTGTTTTGCACATTTCTGGAGGACGGTGGCTGCTTGGCCCAAGAAATTGTGCAAATATGTCCTTAGGCCAGCAATCCTTCCCAGTTGGAATTATGCATTGCGCAATCCCAACAGTCAGCAGCCAGATTGGACTGTGCATTGCGCAGTTCCAGCAGTCAGTCAGTCTCCTAGCAGCCCAGACTGTGCCTTGTGTAGTCTTGGAAGTCGATCTCTCGACCTCCCAGCCGAAATTACGTAACCTTCATGATCTGCACCCAGGTATGTTGCAAGTCAGTTCTCATGTTCATTATCATTTTCGATTGACAGATTGCTTGCCATGAGTGTTGCCATGTCTTCAGGTATCCTAGATGTTCATCTGCCTCTCAGCAGTACAGGTACAATGGTTTCCAGGAGAGCAGAGAGAATACACCGTTCATAGCACACTTGGGGATGCAATCAATCAAGTGTCCATGGACTTGCCTACCCACGAAGACATCAAGTTGTTCGTAGACAAGGACATCAAGCAACAACATCATAGCGAGCAACATCATGAACAATAGCTAAAGGCAGCATACCGAATGCAGCGAACTCAACAAACACGGTGAATACAAGAGGAAGGTTGTTGACAACACAAAGGCGGAAAAAAGTTGCAAGATCAAGTAGATCCACTGATAATGAAAGCAACTTTGGAGACTCAAGTTATGAAGTGACTAAGCAACATGAAGATCACGCGAAGGCAGAAGATGGAACAAAGGAGTTGCAGGTGCTGAAGTAGCAACTCAGGAAGAACATGAAGCTGCACAGGCAGACAAATGAGTTGCAATAGGAACAGGAACAACAGTGGGTGCAACATGCACTCACAAAGGAAACTACGCATGTACAAGTTAAGGATCCATCCCAGCAGCTGACACAGAGCAGTCATTGTGAGCAGTGTCAATGATCACATGCAAGGGATTCAACAAGATGCATATCGTTGAGTGAACACATGCAATCCAACCCATTCAACACACTCACCAAGGCAAGCAAGTCCAACTGAGGCTGAACATGCACTTCGACAAGTTGATTCGCATGACCACCACCACACACTTGAAGATCAGCACAGATACTATGCATCAGTGTGTTGTTGGTTCAGCCGTACCCAAGAAGACCATGTGCATGTTAGCAGACGAGTTGGATGAAGGGGCTGAACCAATGCATCGGTTGCAACAGAGGCAAGAGTTCGCTTCAGCAAGATGTCACCATGAGGTGCATGCACACCATCACGGACGACCAAGCTTGGCATCAGCTCACCACCTTCACCATCACAAGCATGTCAAAGAGTTGGTCTCACCACAGCAGACCGAGTGCCAGTGATGTCTTGCAAGGCTTGCTCAAGCCATGTTGTCTCACATGAGTACATGTGCATTGTAATGTTGAGTCATGTCAAGTGTAGGTCAAGTGTCAATAGTGGATGTAACAGTCATAGAGTAGGTGAAGAGTCATGAGGGTAGTTGAATGGTCACAAAGGGGAATGTCAAGGGTCACCCCACCCTTTGCTATAAATAGTCCCTCATAACTCATTGTATAGGCTTTTGGTCAGCCAAGCTTCTACTAAGACTATCTTGAAGAAGGCTTGGACAATATTGTAACGCGCCTTGGCTTCTCCACTGCACAGAGCTAGTACATCTCTTTGGAGGAGCAGGTGGATGTGGCTATAACGTTCCATTGTTGGGGCTAGCAGGTTTACATGGATGTGTTGTAGCGCTACAACCACCCTCCAAAATTTTGGCCTACACCAATTTCGGAGCCTCCCTTGGAGAGTTTCACTTGATGACTGCACACACTCGGGTTCACTCCGTGAGCTCGTGTGAGTCTTTACATTTACCTTGCTTGTTTATTGCACTCAAATCTCTACATGTTGATGTCTAAGTCATGCTTGCGACCGTTTTCTGGTTACGCTCAAAGTCTTTACTTTGTATGTTTTTTTTGTGTTCGCCATGAAGGCATCTGTTACACTCACACAGGGAGTCATATTCACTGTCACGCAAGCGTCGTCTGGATCATGAACGATTAATCACGAGTGTCGTGCTTGTCGCTTGCACCGTCAGTTAGTCATGTTTAACATGTGTATCCAGATGGTTTGGTCGTTTTGTCATCAAGTCGTGCGAGTATGTGTTTGTATGATCACCTATGCATCTTTTAACTATTCACACACTTAGTCATTTTTGCTGAAGTTCTGACGACTAGACTCTTCACTAACAGCCAGACCATTACCCAGCTTTTGAATCAATCAATTGTCAATGAGAATAGCACAGAAGCACCAAGCTAGTTCTTTCAAGTTGTGCTGCTCGCAAGCATTTTTAATCAGCACTCATGCTGGCCACGCGGACAATTGACCGATGTTCATCTCAGAAATTGTACAATGCTCATGAGCAGGCCTCTCATTGCCCATCAGTTAGCTCAACTTAGAAATTGCATAGATGATTAGCAGGCCAACCTCCCAGCCTTAATGCAGTTTTCCTAGCCAACAGATCCCAGCAGTAGACTGCCTGTTCCCTCCAAGAATTGCGTAGTTTCTGTTGCTAGTGACTGAGAAGCCAACTAGCAGTTCCCTATGGGAATTGCGCAAGTCTGGCTGCCAGTGACCCTAGTAGCCAACTGGCAGTTCCCTCTGGGAATTGTGCAGATCTAGCTACCAGTGACCCAGCAGCCAACTGGCAGTTCCCTCTGGGAATTGCGGAGATCTAGCTACCCGTCTCCTGAGTAGTTCCATAGAAAAATTGCGCAATCCCTGCCTACTAACCCCTCATGTAGCTCAACCTTTTCCAATGGAAAATTGCATAAATTTGGTTGTCTATCCCCTACTGACTGTTCGTTTCGGAAAATGCGTAGAGCATGCCTGCCTTGCCTTCCAGCAACCTGGACTATTCCTCCCAAAATTTGCACATGTTTTCTTCCAGCCGAGCTAGATCTTACCGTTAGTCATTGTCGACTCAAATCACTTGTCTCCATCTCTCAGTGACTCTTGCGCAGTTTTCATCAGCAGTTGCCGAGAGCCATCATCCAGCATCACAACCCTGCCGCCTCTCCCGATCACTTGCATTCGAGATCATGTGTCATGGTAGACTAGGAGGTTTTGGATTTGATGTCGTCTCGTCATGAGTGACTACAGGTACAGGTACACCAATAAACATGTCAAGGCGAGGAACAGGATGAACAAGGGGAGCACATGCAGATGGACAAGTTCACTAATGGACGAACGAGTGAAGCATGCAAAGTGGACAAACACGACAAACCTACACCTTCGTGAACAAGTGAGCCTGTCAAGCCTTCCAGCATGAAAGCAAGGTACAACATGCTAAAGCTTCATCAAGCGAACCAAGGACCATCGAAGACTCCACACACTTCACCATGCGAGGATGAAGTTATGGTACACCATGAAGACACCCATCACTCAACAACACTCTAGCTTGACATGCACTCCAACAGTAGCACGAATGTACCATCCATGTCATGTCAAGTCATGTCAAGTCATGTCGAGTCAAGTCATGAGTCATGTTGCCCACATCTCTACTATGGGCTTGTTGTCAACCAATGTGATGTAACGTGGAAGTCCAAGAGACCCACTTGTTGAACATAGAGTCATGTAAGTCGAAAATTCATGGAAGTCGAATGGTCATGAGGGTAGTCGAACAACCACAAGGGTCAGTTTCACCCTTGGCTATAAATACCCCCCTCATTTGTACATGAAAGGGCTTTTTACCTCAGCTCCTCCCACATAGCCAAGAGAGTCTATAATTTTTTCTTTGAGGAGTAAGTAATGGCTCCAACGTCCTGTTGATGGGGTTAGTGATGTATGGTGTAACGATGTGTCTTGGAACTTTCGCTTAATTTAGAAGCCTGTTAACAGGCCAACACGTTTTCATACATGTATTGTATTTGTTGTAAGACTGATCTTTAACACTTGTAATGCATGTTGCTTTAACCATGTGTTCTACATCTGAACTGATTCATTTGTTGTAATGCATAATCTATTAATGGAAATGTGTTGTATATGCTATTAATGTTGTCCCGTCCGTGTCGACTACTCTGTCAGACATCAGACAGACCTTTCACATGAACCTTGCTGTAACAACCGTTGCACTCGTCTCGGACTGATCCGTGAGTTCTGTACATGTTATCTTACCTTGTATGTTGTGACTACCGCATCCGAGTGGATTGCTCCACCAGAAGCTGTGTATGTCTTTTGTGTTGTGTGTTCCTAGTCGAGTTGGGATTGATCCATTTCAACCTTCACCTTCACCTTTTCCCCCTCATAGTGAAAGAGCCATTGACACAAGTACACTTACACTCACCAGACACACAAACCTCACTTCCCGAAGACAAAGTGAACCACTCTCCTATGCTGACAAGCAAGATTTTAGGCAAATCCTTAAGACAATGGCAACCAGGCCATCATACTAGATGGGACTCCCACACCAAACGGTGTGAGGTCTGGTTGGGACATCATACTAGGGTGATCCCCTGAATGTTGGCGGGTCCAACACCGCCAACATGATGTATTATATTATTGTGACTTACACTTCTTTATATAGTAAGACCCAACACATTTTCATGCATATATTGTTATTGTAGTTGGATTGCTCTGGTTGCTTTAATGATATATGTTGTTTAACTTATGTACTTGTGTATAAACTGATTCATATGCAATTATATGAATCTTGTTGCTAATGTATTGCATATGTTGTTAATGTTGTCACCATCCCTGTCGACTGCTCTATCAGGTATCAGACAAACCTTTCACTTGAACCTTGCCATAAAAATTGTCGCACTCGTCTCGGACTGATCCATGAGTGTTGTATGTGTTATCTTACCTTGTATGATATGACTGCTGCATCCAAGTGGACTGCTCCGCCAGAAGCTGTGCATGTCCTTTTGTGTTGTGTGTTCCTGGCCGAGTTGGGACTGGTCCCTTTCAACCTAAAACTCACCTTCACCTCCTTCCCATTTCGAAGTGTTAGAACCTCTCATACACCTTCCTTGACTCACTGCATCAGTCACACCCTTGCTACTGACAGAGTTATCTTGCCTCTGTGCTACATCGCGGTCAAGGCATTACCTTACGACCCACTGCTGGGACTCCTACACCAAACAGTCTGAGGTCTAATTGGGACTTCTTACTGGGGAGATCCCCTTGACATGTTGGCGGGTCCAGCACCGTCAACATTTATAGCGCTAGAAGGAGGGCCTGATGACAAGCTATGTCCTCTCATCTTGTTTTAAACCTTTTCATATCTTTCATGGATTCTTGTACTCTTCTTCCCCCGAGGTGTTTTTCGAATCGTGAAGATGTCTCCATCTTGGGGAACCTTTTCGATCTCTTGTCCACTCACACGTATGATGGTGAATGCGAAGTGGCCTGCCCTGAGCACTTATATAACTTTATTTTCATGATTTATGAGGAAGATGAGTTTTCTGACGAAAAGGTCAGTTTTCTGCTTGCATACACACTTCGCAAATCTCCATTTTGTTGGGTGCTCAGCCTACTAGCTAACATCGTGCACTCATTTGAGCACTTATGTGATCTCATTGAAGACACATTCTATCATTTTGATCCAGACTATCTTGACCGGAAACTGTTATAGCAATGGAGGGCTCCGCATGAATCCATTATTGATTTTTGGTAGTGCTTCTGTGACTTATAGTTTCAAGCTCCGAAGAGCCAAATGAAATTTGCTTATCTTTGGGACCGGTTCAAATATTGCTTTAAGAAGTATGACCGTCCCAAGAGGAAGCTTGATATCAAGCCTCATTCAACATTCTTCATTGATGGAACTACGCAATATCATGTGGGAGCGGGCACTGTCTCAATTGACTATCCGCCTCCCTCTCATTCAGCAGCTCCACCACTGCCCAGTGATGTTGAGGATCATGCTCACACACCTATTCATCCTTCACACTCTCCCAACATCACTCCACTCGATTTTCACATGGATTTGGTCGTGATTCCTTCAAGTTCTCATATGCATTATTTTCTTCGACCTTCGTCTTTGCACTCAAGTGTTCCTCCGGATGATGTTATCTTGTATTTGTCCATTCTAGACTCTCCACTTGTTGTGAACGAGGAACAACCCATTGACGAAGTTGGTGTTGCACAACCAACATGCACTGTCATTCATGAAGAGTATGGATGGGAGCTTGAACATCAACACTCAGCAAAGGACGAGTCCCTTTTGTTTGAGTTCCCTTCGTTCTTTCCTAACCTCTTTCGTGAATCTTCCATCCATGATTTTGCATGTGTATCTTCATCCACAAATGCACCCAATGTTGATCACTTGCAAGACTCACTAGAGGTTAGTCCATCATTCGACAACGGAGAGGATAAGTTACTCATTGAAAATCCACTTGATCCTTCATCTGTCTTTTCCGGAAACACAGAGGATGAATTTTTTTCTTTTCATCTACCCCTCTATGTGATTCATCCAACCATGAGGATGCCGACCAACATCCTGAATTTTCTGATCTTGGTTGTCGTGATCTCTTCACCTCATCATCTGATCACGATGTTGATTCACTCATTGTTAATCCATCTAAGCCACTGGTCTATGAAGATCCATCTATCAACGAAGTCGAAACCCCACAGACCGTCGAGGCACTTCAGCTCGAGCTAATGGTTATGTCAGGCCCTCGCTGTCTTGAGGTTGGTTTCACTTCCGATCAGGAAATTGTTCAAACACTCAAGGCTCCTCATCACTCATCTGTATGCACTCAAGATCAATCCAACACTTAGATTTTACTTCCTCCACTCGAACTACACAATCCCATTGCTCATGCATTGGAGGAATCTTACATTGAAAGCACTCGTGCGCGATGCAAGTTATCTTTGTTTCTTTCATTTGCTTGCATGTCACAGTCAAGAGTGTGCTTATGCTTCAAAGTTGCACATAGTGTCACATAGCACCATGATAAGTCCGCTGACTTCCTGTCATGCAAATGCACTCACTTATGTCCTGTGGGCACTTTGAATCACGAAGTGTGGTTGTCTTAATTGTTATATATTTCTTGCTTGCTGGTTCGCACAACTGGGTTGCTCACGGACCAAGCCTTCACCAACATGGGTCTACCAATGTGCCGGTGGGTGCATTGGAAGTATCACTTCATGTGATCAGGCTCATGTATCGTTAGTGTAGGAGTAGGAGTAATGTTTGCTTTCAGTTATTTGCTTGCATGCTTGTTTACTTACGTGCTTTGTTTGCTTGTTTGTTTACTTACTTCGCTTTCATTTTTGCTTCTTCTCTTGCTTTGCTTTGTTGATTGTTAGTTTGTTCACTTGTTTCATTCATAGGTTAGTTTTGCATGAAACCATGTATGAATCTTGAAGCGAGATGGGTAAAGTACAAGAGGGCTTGTACAACTATCACTACTTGGTTATCTGTCATCTTTCCTTTGTATGATGAGCTCGTTACTTTTAGTCCATGATACTTTGAAGGAAAATATGTATTGTTCGAAGTGAACCTTGGTGTAAACACAATGCTTGCGCACTAACTAGTATCACCTTCTCTAGTCGATTATTTTGTGGTTAACCCTTGTCAGCTCAGTCAAGTAGAGTAAGGTAAGGGGGAAAACCTTAACAGGCACATTAGAGATACAATAAACTACTTCTTTGCTGGAGCAACCTCTTCTGCTCTCAATAAGTTGTGATCCCTCTTTCGCTTATGAAATGAAAAAGTGTTATGCACAACGAAAATTGGAAAAATGAAAAGTCAAAAATTCAAAACGAAAAATGAATAAGGCGAAAGAAGAGAAAGGCTTCCTACACAGGGAGGTGATGCAAGTAACTCCACCAGGGTACTGACCAGGCTTGCTGGCAGCAGAGCCATGCTTGTGTTCCTATGTGACTCTACTGTGGTACTATCCCGGCCTGCTGATAGTGGAGCAACAGTAGAGATGAAACTAAGACTCTGACGACTATACTGCTTGTGCACCTATATACCCCTCAACCCCAATCAAAACAACTGTGTTGCCTTGGCTTGGAATGTGTGTTAATCGACCAAGGGCTTGGTAGATGCTACATCTTACAATCAAGTTAGTGTGAAACGAAGATGAGCTGAAAACTGAACAATACTTCCGTAGGTGTTAGACTTGCTTTTCACGAACAAGGTCCATTTAGAGAGCTGGAGTTCTACCAGTGTGTCGCCAAGTGTTGCAGTGGCTACAACCACCCTCTAAATTTTTTCCTTAGCCTATTTTGGAGCCTCCCTACCAACCTTACACAACACTTTGTCTTGCTTCGTCAAGTGCTCAAGCTTCCGTGTTTTCCTTGCACAAAGATAACATGTCGATCACAGTTGATCCATTCTCCTCACGAGCTGCTCACCCAGACTTGGTCCAGCTACAGGCTGAGCAGCTTCCCCTTGAAAATTATGCATTTTTGGAGTGAAACCAGCCTTCCCTCCAAGAATTGTGTAATCCTCTGTGACAGCTTATTGGGCTCCAGGATTGCGTAATCCTGCCAGCCAACTGTCCTAACAGCATTTGCGCAAATTTTCCCAGCAACGGGTTGTTCAACTCAGGATTTGTGCAAATCTAGGTAGTAGTCAGTTGCTTTACCCAGAAATTGTGCAAATATCCTGAGCATCCAACCCAAATCCTAGCCAAAAATGCGCATTTTCTCCAGCAGTCGAGCAGTCTCTTGCATGTGCAGCTGAGTTGACCAGTTTCCTCCGGGACTGAGCAAAACAGACTTGCATGCATGGGCTGCTTCTCCCAAGGCAGCATGCAAAGGCATCCCTTGTTTCAGGGATCTATGTTTAGTAGTTGGAGGTTACATGCAAGGAGAAATTCTAAAACCTCCCACCAAGTGTCACTTCCCCTAGATTCATGGCATGCGCGTCACAACCTCAATGTTATCAAAACTCATCAACCGGACGTTGCAGAGCTCATTCCTCACATCAACCTTGCAATTCTCTAACATCCCACATCACATCTAGGAGCAGTCGGCACATTCAACTCAGTTGTTTTGGGGTAAGCCCCCTTCCCATGCCTTGTGCTGCATTTCTATCGCTTTTCGTGCTTTCGCTTGTGGGAGTATTGTTTGCTTGATTTATTTGAACGTTTGTTGTCATTTACATGTATACTAGCTTATCCTAGCTCTGTTTCAGTGTTCGTTGCTATCTCACTGTTGTCGCATGCATGAAACTGTTTTGCAAGGACGTTTGCCCAACTGGAAAACTGCCTCACCCACATGCATGTTGATCTGTTTGTTGAATCTTTCATTCATGTTTTGCATGCACTGTTAAGCACTTCTGCTATCACTTAGTGTCGCCATGCATTCACTAACTTACTTGCTTTCGGTTGCCCATCGGTGAGTCGAGCAAACCTTGGACCTAGATTTGCCTTCACCAAGGCTGCATTGCACAGTCTGGGAAAGGAAGGCTCACCTTCCTCTCCAGATTTACGAATTCCTGCCCAACACTGGCCTCCAGGACTATTTTGCGGATTTCTGGAGGACAGTGGCTACTTGGCCCAAGAAATTGTGCAAATTTGTGCCTAGGCCAACAGTCCTTCCTTGCTGGAATTGTGCATTGCTCAATCCCAGTAGTCAATAGCCAGATTGGACTATGCATTGCGCAGTTTCAGCAGTTAGTCAGTATCCCAACAACCTAGGTTGTGCTTTGTGCAGTCTTGGCAGTCGGTCTCTCCACCTCTCGGCTGAAATTGCGCTACCTTCATGATCATGCACCTAGGTATGTTGCAAGTCAGTTCTCATGTTCATTTTGGTTTTCGACTATGTTGAAGGCTCGAAAAATTGTGACTCCAATAAGGGGGATAACCACCTGGTCCGGACCTTGGGACAACTCCTTTTTCGTTTGGAATAGTGGCTCCGACTAGGGATGATGGGACCAATTTCCCAATCTATTTATGATGTTCATGCTAACGGGATGATGTTTTTCTTTTTTGGGCTTTATGAGGTGAATACTTATTCTAAACTTAATCTATCTTCTAACTATCATGTGCAATCTATCATAATCAAAGAAAACATCTAACTTTAAGACTATCCTGGGAGTAATGTTTATGTATGCGATCTAAAATGATTTCTTAAAGTAATTGATAATCAAGATCATCCAATCACGATAAGAAAAGAATTCACTTAATAATGATCGTTTCATATAAAAAGTTAGCCGAAACGATATGAGAGATATATCACATAAAGAGTCATTCATATACTCAGCATAAAGAATAAATCATCATCATACAAAAGTGCAATAATCATAAGTAAGAGTTTAAACTTTCATACATAAATAACTGAAAATGATTTATTGCTTGATACACAAGTAAAAAGCATTAAGAGATAGAAGTACCATTTGTAATACGTCCTACTCATGTGCTCAGTAATATGGATCTACCTTCAAATCACTTAACATCAACTAAGAGTACAGTAGTGCAATTTTAGTAGAAGATGCTAAACTCAAGTAGAAAATAAATCTCGTTTCATTAATTTTACCAAAACCTCCTCAGTGGGGGGCATAAGTGCACGTTCTGAAGAATGTTTTTGATAAAATTTCTGGACCCCTCTCTAAATACTTGAGAGGGGTTTAAATACTAATCTATGAAACTTAAAAATAGATGAGGAGGTTTAAACGACCTGCCTCATTTTAAGAAAAAACAAAAACAAAAACAAAATATGTCTATGACTAATCCTGCATTTGGTCCTCGAGATCGCAAATATCCAACATGGGTTTAAGGAGTGTCAGTTGGCCGAATTCAACTTTGAGTTGTCTTACAAATATGAAATTGGTGAGTGTTGGGCATCATCTTCTCAATGGAAGTAATTAGACACTTCAGAGTCATCCATTGGTTGTGCGGTTTCACTGGGTATTGCCAGTATGCTTCCCAGTTCAACCTATTTACTTGTCTAGTTGCCTCTGCCCTTTCCTTCGCTGCCTGTTTCCATATTGCTTGAAGCTGTTGTGCTTTTGGAAGAAAGTCAGGGGTGGTTTCTGCTACCAAATTAGCCTTGTGTAGATTTTCATTCACGGATTCGATGACACTGTTTACTGCTGCTGCTACATCCTCCATTGCCTATTCTGCCTCCCTTAGCTGAGAATCCCATTTCGAAAATAAGATTTCTTTGTGCGATTCATCAATTTTTGGCATGTCTGCTCTTTTCCCATCTTCAGATTTATGCCAGTTTAAGAAGTATGAAACTTACTTAAAAATTGAGTCATATTCAAGTCGTAATTTCATGACTTGATTTGTTATGTTATCTCTCATTTCGTAGTGAGAATTCCACTGCGAAGTCTTCTGACATAATAGTTCTTTCTATTGTAAAAGCTGGGAATTGAGGCCAAGTGCCTCTATGACAAATTGTTCAATTTTTGGATCATCTTTATGCAGTTTTGTTATGGCATGTAACTCTACTTCTTTATCAGCTAAACTACTCTAATGTACCAACTTCATTTACTGAAAATCTTGCTGAAGTTTTGTCAACTATATTTCTACTTGTTGGTTGATGTTGACCTGCTGTAACTGTTGTTCCAATAACAAAATTTTATCTTCCTTTTCCTTAAGTAGCAGTTGTACCTCTGCTACCTTGTCAATGGTTGCCGAAGCATATGCACCTGCGACCTGTGAGAGCCTAGTGAGATTAGCTGATGGATCTGTAGATGGGTGTTTCTAGAGGACATCCAGAGGTTCATCCTCAGGAGTGAGCACAAAATCCAACTTTCTTTTCTTTCTTTGTCTTCTAACGACTACTTTATGTTGAGGGCTGTAGAATACATCTAGAGGAGGAATTTCCTCTATTCTCAATACAATCTCAGATGTGGGAGCGATAGGAATATGCTATGTTTCCTGAGTGCTAACAGCTTTTTCTATTACCATTTTTGTGGTCGTCTCTTGTGGGTTTGTTAGTGGCTCTACGTTTTGTTCCTCTGTGTTGAGTATCTTATTAAAACTTTCCCATTCTTCTTCTAAATCAATTATAGGTGGCTTTGCTTGCTTTGTAATGGGAGTTGAGGCCTCAACTTGTTTTACAAACGAAGTCTGCTGATCAGACTTTGTTGTGGACTGGGCTATGTCTTTTATTGACTCCTCGCTCTTGCTGTGTTCATTCTCTGATGTTTTTTCAGATTGATTGCCAAACTTTTCTGCGGATTCATTTCCAGAACTTGTTTTGGACTTCTCTTTTGAATCTCCACTTATGCTTACGCTGAGAGTAGGATCTCTTATTGGTTCGATGAGTAATTGGTCCAATGGGACCTTAGATAACCTCTGTTTTATGTAATTATCACAAGTTTGGAGACCTTCTTGGTCAAAAAGAATTTGTGCTATATGCTGCACCTCTTTGAAGGTGTTTTTTTGCAGGAAAACATCATCAAAGGGATCTTTTTTCATGGGTAAATACTCTTATATTAACCATTATGGTAAAATCTTTTACAATACCAAAGGGATCATTTTGCCTTCCAGGGAACTTGGGTAATTGTAAAGATAATACATTTTCAACTTTTCTAAAATCATGTCCTAAGTCGTGTAATGCATATACTCCACATGTTACAGGAAATTGAGGCCAAATGCCTTTCTTGGAATCTTTCAATATCTTTCTCATTCCTCCTTCACTGCATGTCTGATAGGCTATCTCTCTAGCCATAATTTTCTCTGGGACATAAAAAGGCAAAACATGAGGCGAGGCAATATTTCTGAACACTCTGATATATGTGAATAATTCTTCCCCGAACCATTTGGCTACAGGGAGAATATCTACCTCGGCTTCTTGGGAAAACCTTTGGGCATCTCAGTTGTCAATCTTCTTGTGAATCGGAAGCATAACTCCATGACAAATTTTGAAGAAATGTGGCACGAAATTAGATTCCCACATGACTTTGTGATATATCTGAATGGGAAGTGGATCTTGAGCAGTCCACTTCCATCCCATAATAGGGAATTTGGAATCAAAACAAATAGCATCCACAACATAGGCGCTCATGAAAAATGGAGGGTAAACCCTCGAAGCAATGCTCCTTTTTCTTTTGTACTCTAAAATGCAGTGGATAAGTTATCTGACAGGATTTAAGCCCAATTCATTATTGTAGCATTGACAGCTGCATCTACTAGGGGTAACCATTCTGATGAAAATTTGTTGTTGTCTGGTTTACCAAACAGTCTACATAACATAGTGGCAGCAAAACAAAAAGGGGAACTAAGAGAACCAACAGAGTACATACTATTTTTATCTTTCTTCAGTCTTTCCTCATTATTAGACCAATTCTTTGTGCATTCTGCCAAGTCTTCATTTTCTTTGGTGAACTTCTCGACAAACTGCTTGTTGTAGATGGCCTTGGGTTCTGGTAGATGGTACATGAGTCTCAAGTTGTTTGGAGTAAACGATCCCTGACTTCCTGGCTTGTCGTCTTGAATCCTTTATTTGATATGTCCGCATCATCTATAATCCACTTAACCATGTCGGTATAAGGGAGTATCTTTGGTCTTGCAGCAATGCGGTGCAAGAATGAGCATGCAAGTTCAGTGAGGGATGCATCAGAAGAACCGCGTCCGTCCGCCGTAACTGTTGTTTCCAGAATTCTCGGTTGTTCCTCCTCTAACAGCTGATACATAGTTTCCCATGTGGATGTCCCTGCATCTCAATTACAGGTAGTGTCTGTGAACAGTGGGGTCATTTCTGACTTCTCAGAAGCAGGTGCCTTTCCTTTCTTCACCATTTCTTCGGATGTCCTGCTATGTGTGTTCTTCCTGAAAGTTGCAAGCAGAGAGCAAAATATGATAAAAATGATAGTGAATGCAGAAATAATCAATAGAAGGACGAAAATAAGGTGACAGAGGGTCTTTAATTCTAAATCATATTAAAAGGTATCAACTTACGTCAAATGGTCCTTCACAACTGATCATAATCATTCTTTTAATAAATGTCCACTAATGAACCATTATGCTTAACTTTAATGTTCTTAACTTCACATCGAAAGTCGGGAAGTACTTTCCTAGAGCCGTGAGCCCTTTGAGTTGTGATAAAAGCAATTTTGCGATTTTCTACGCAATATCGCAGATCGCTATATCGCAAAAACTTGTTTTCGTTAAAACCCACTGCCATATGAGTTGCTGCGATATGCGATTTGCGAGATGCTATCACATGTCGCAATATTTTCTTATGCTTCATCAAGTAGCGTCGCGTGGTTGAAACTACGATGCGATAAGGTTATAGGATTTTATGTTCTCGTATTTCGCAGATCGTGCTTTCATGGGGTAACTATTTATAAGAGAGGCCCACCGTAATTGTTTTTGCGATGAGAAAATAATCTTCTTAAAGCGGGTCTTTTCAAGGTTTATTACCATGTGGCGCTTTATTTAATAAACTTTTCGTTTGTGAATCTTTATGCACCTAAAGTATGGAAAGGTAAATTTCCATGATTTAGTAAGTTCCACTTTGACATCTTATTTTATTCTAAAAAATAAAAAGGCATGACTAGATGCCAAGATTTGATTTTATTGGAAGAGTCCCTATTTATTTATGTTATTACTAACATAAATAAAATGGGGGGGTTGTTGATAGGCACAACAATTGGCGATTCACTTGGAAGAACCAGTTATCTCTGAGGGTTTTTTGAATTTTCTAAAACTTCTAAAATAGAGATGGTTTTGAAAATGAAACTACATTGTACGAAATATAAGGTGAATAATGCTATTTATTAATAACAACATCTTGTTCTAACTATCTTTATTCTGATTTTCTTCTTCTCAGAGAGTCATTTTACTCGCATCAGTCATAACTTGGTTGTAAAGATAAAACAAAAACATCTCTTTAGATCAATTTTGGTGTACTCATTTGTCGTAGGTAGAGCCTCTGCTGCTAGTAGGCGTTCATAGCCTCGACATGGTTACCTGTTACCCAAGAATGATCCAGTGTCCCACTTGAGAAGAATGCAATTTTCAAATATAAATCTTCATATATACTTATTGCTTTTTCTTTTCCTATTTTTCTTTTATTTCTTAAAGAACATTGTCTTGGTTTGGTGGCCAAAAGTAACAGTGCCATTCACTTGATTTATAACCCAACTGAATAAGCTGGCTCATGATGAGAACCCTTGTATTTTGATTGAAACAATCTCGAGCCATTACCCTGTTTTGATATTAAGTATGGCAATGTCAGTTAGCTATAATCGTTATGATCATGATAAGCCGACTCTTGATGAGACCTCTTATTCTTTAAGTTTTAAAGTGTATAATTGGATTACTCTTTGAGTCTTGCAAATTCCTCGAGTGGGGGGGAGTCATTGGTTCCTTAAGAATTCTCCTAGATGACAATTGTAGAGTTTAAAAATAGCCTTTTCCACAGAGAGTTTTTTTTGCTTTGTTATTGATACCTTTTGTGACTCATGCAAGGAAAAATCCTTCCTAAGGTTGATTCTAACCAAAACTCAAATAGTTGAAATAGAAGAACGGGCAAAACTTTTCAAAATAATAGCACTTAACCATATGTTTCATAAATGGAGATTAATTTTCATAACCACTCCTACTTATACAAGCGAAAAAACAAAATTGAAATGAGACACTATTCTTTTCGTGAAACCTGAACATTCTCAATCTGTTTTATTATTAAAATAAAACTTAATTGAAACTATGATCTACAAAAAAATAGAAGAGATCATATTCTATGGAAAATGTTTCTTTAGGATCTATCCATTAATAGGTAAAGATTTCCCTGCTAAATCCTGTGGCATGAAAGTTGATGGGCCAATGAGTTCGACAATCTGGAATGGTCCAAGCCACATCCGTTGGAATTTAGTATGCTTGCTTTTCTCTTCATGGGCTTTATCCCATTTTAATACTAAGTCTCCAAGTTGAAAATGTTTTCTAGACACTGAGTTTGAACCAAAAGAGGCTTTCACTAATTGTTGATGATGTGCGTGGATAATTCTGGCCTTTTCTCGTTCCTCTTGAAGTTTAAGGATTTGTAATTGTCTTAATTGCATGGATGAGGAAGGAGTTTCTTCAATGAATTAAACTAAGGCTAATGAGGGAATATCTAGATTTGTTGGTAAGACCACTTCTTTTCCATAAACTAAATTAAAAGGAGAAGTGTTGATGGAGGTTTTTTAAGTTATTCGATCTGCCCAGAGAGCATGCACTAAAGACTTATGCTAGTTTCTTTGATTTTGATCAATAGTCTGTTTAATAATTCTAATAAGGTTTTTGTTTGTTGATTTGGCTAACCCATTTCCTTGTGGATAATAATTAGCAGAATATTTGAGTTTGAAACCTCTTTTAAGAGCGAACTCTGTCATGGAATTACCTGAGAAATATGATGCATTATCAAACATTAAGGCAGAAGGCAAGTCGAACCTGGTGATGATGAATTAATCTATAAATTCAATGATACTCTCAGAGTTGGCTATCTTGAGTGGAACTGCTTCTACCCATTTGGTAAAGTAGTCAGTAGCTGTAAGGATGTATTTATGTTGTTTAGAAGAATGAGGAACGATCTCACCTATTATATCTAATCCCCATTGTTCAAATGGTTGATCAATGTTGACCAGTTGTAATGGCAACGATGGTTTCTTCTGTCTTCCAGCAGCAATTTGGCAAATCTTACATCTTCTTACGTAATTGTGTGCATCTTTAAATAGAGTTGGCCAGTAGTAGCCAGCACACAGGATTTTATGAGCTGTTGCATCTCCTGCATAGTGTCCGCCTGCTGGTCCGTCATGGAGTTCCTGCAATACTTTTTCTGCTTCAGATTTCTCGAGGCATCTAAGGAGAACAAAATCATAATTCATTCTAAATAGTACATTATCGACAATTTGATATTGTTTAGCTTTTAGCCTCAGGGCTCTTTTCTTTGTGTAATTCAAATGTGGAGGGGCATATCCATTTTTTAAGTAAAAAATGATATCAACATATCTTGATTCAGAGTCGTTTAGGCTTACCTCACAAATTTGTACTTCACTATCTGGAGACCGCAATTCTGATATGTTCGAAGCTCCTGCCAACATCTTGCAAAAACCTTGACCTTTTATGATATTTTCTGGTTTAATTTCAACGTCATATTCTTGCAGGGCTATGACCCAATTTGCTCTCTTTTCGCCCACGTCTTTCTGTACCAGAATATTTCTTATTGCTGAGAATGGTACTATTATTTTGGTGTGAGACTTGAGAAGGAAAGGTTTGAAATATTTAATTGCTTTGAAAACAACCTAAGCTTGTTTCTCAACATCAGAGTATTTTAATTCAGCTCCTTGTAAATTTGAACTGAAGAAAGCAATTGGGGCTTCGGCTTTCTCTTGATTCGCTTGTGTGAGTATGGCAGCATATGATTTCTTAGAGGCGAATGTATATAGGGTGAAAGGATTGGAAAAATTCAGCGTTGCTAAAGATGGGACATTTATAATTGCTTGTTTTATCAAGCTGAATGCTTCATGTTTTGAATGACCCCATTTGAAGAGAGAATTTTTCTTTATCATAGCTTGGAGAGGTGACACAATCCTTGAGAAGTCAGGGACGAATCCCTTAACAAAATTGATCTGACCAAGAAAAGATTGCATTGCTTTTTTATTATGGGGTAAAAATATCTTAGAAATATCTTTGATTCTATCTGGGTCGATATGGATTCCTGATTTGGATATTATGAATCCAAGAAATTTTCCTTCACTCAACGCAAAGATTTTTTTTTTGGGGTTAAGCGAAATTCCATATTTTTGACAATGCTGAAATATTTGTTTCAAGTCTCAAAGATGATTACTACATTTTTTAGAATATACATTATGTCATCTAAGTAGATTACCACTGATCTGTTTACTAATCCTTTAAACGCAATGTCGATGGCTCTTTGAAACGTGGCACCTGCATTGATTAGCCCAAACGACATCTTTTGGTAAGCATAAGTGCCCCATTTTGTTCTGAACGTAGTTTTCAATTGATCATCTGGGTGGACTAAGATTTGATTATACCCTGAAAAGCCGTCTAAAAAGGACATTAACTCAGACCCCGTGATTGATTGTAATATCTGTTCCATGGGGGGCAATGGAAAATTATCCTTTTGGCAAGCTTTATTGAGGTTGCGAAAGTCTATACAAATTTGAATATCACCATTTTTCTTTCTGACTGGGATGAGATTGGAGACCCATTTGGAATGTCTGACAGGGAAAATGATCTTGGCTTTCAGTAATTTGTTTAACTCATATTTAATCTGGCTTTCCAAATTAGGATGTATCTTCCTTAATTTCTGCTGAACATGTTTTTCATCGGAGATCATAGGAATTGTATGTTGTATAATTGAAGTGTCGTAGGTTTTAAGATCATCGTAATTCCAGGCAAAGATAGTCTTGTATTGTCTCAACAATTGAATAAAAACTGGTTTTTCTACAGGTGTCAGACCAAGACCTAGGTTGATATTTTGTGGCTTGATGTCTATCCCCAGATTGACTAATTCATATCTCAGAGTCAAACTCTGGAGTTTTGAATTGGTGGATCTTTTAAATCTGTCCTTTAAGTCATATAGGTCTTCTAACTTGACTACGGATTTTAGTATAGCGTTAATGTGGTTTTCTTTTTCCAGTTGTTTGTCATGTTGGTCTTCGTCAATTATCTGATCATTGTAAGAACCTTATGAAGTAAGAAAATTCACAATATCAGGGTCATTGTTGAAGACTCTCCAGTTGGTAATGTTATCAGGAATAGAGGGTCTAAAAATTAATTCAATCGAGAATCTAACTGGGTTGTAGTCCTCTAATGGAATAAGCTTGGAAGCTACATTAGCAAGAAGATCAGCGATAGCGTTTTGGAGTCTTGGAATATATGAAATATCAAATGCTGTAAAGTATGAGGTCATGTCTTGTACTAAGGATTGATAGTGTTTCAAATGGCCCGACAGACAGTGTATGGTACTTCTTACTTGCCTAATGACAATCTCAGAGTCCCCAAATACTTGAAGATATTTGATATTAAGTCCGATTGCTTTGTATAACCCTTGAACCAATGCTTCATATTCAGCGGTGTTGTTCGTGCAATCAAATTCAAGCCTACATGCTAACATGGTTTTCTCTCCTTTTGGACTAACTAATATATAACATGCTCCTGCTCCATCGTTGGATTTAGAACCATCGAAAAATAATTTCCAAAAAAAGGTTTTATTTACAGGTTTATCTACAAAATTGATGCATCTGGAAGTGTCAGTTTGAGAAAATTTTTCTATCTGAGATAAAACAGAGCTTTCCAGAAAGGGTGAAGTGTGAGCATTGAAATTTCCTAAGAATGACTCAACAAAATAATTTCTGATTATGTTGTTTCTATACGCTACAGGTTCGTTTTCTCCTTCTAACTCTGTCACTATGTACTTTTGATGTTTTTCTTGTTCAACCTTGATCTGATTTGGTTTGCAATTGTAGGGGAGCCACATATGAGACCAGTCGGTTGCAAAGTAACCGTGAAGCTTTTCTGACCAATCCCTACTAAGGATCAGTCCATAAAATTTAGGAATGTCAGCCACACGTATATCAATGACTTGACACACTTTTGGGTTTGACGAAAGTCTTATGGTGACTTGAATAAGTTCTCTGACAACTTCGACTTGAGACCGATCTAGCTATAATATTCGTACTACAGATTTTTAAGGTTGGATGTTTAACTTAGCGCAAAATGTCTTAGGTAAAATGTTAGATGATGCACCGAGATCAACTAGACAATTGTGCAAATTTTTATTAAAAACTTCAAAAGTAAGGAGAAATGGTGGAGTATGGGATTTGCATCTTCCGCCAATCAGAGCAATGTCGGTTGGGTCGATTTTATTTGTAATGCTAGTTGGAGGTCTTCCCATTTCAAGAGAAATTTTTGTTGATGTTTTAACTTACTGAGCTCATGAAGAGTAATGTTTTCTCTAGTTTTCTTCATATCTTAAACAATGTTGTATTCCATTTCATCTGAGATGATAAGCATTTTAGATGAAGATGTCGAATCAGATTGGATTGGGTTTTTTTGAGTAGACTTCGGTGAGGATTTCTTACCTACGATTTTATCCCTGGGAGGTGGAATTGGGTTCTTTTGTTTTGTACTAGACTGTGGAGGGTCGAGTTGATTTCTACTTCTAGTAGCAACAGGTAATGCTTCTTGATCTTCCTCATTTGGAAGAATGAAGTCCCACATTACTTGTCGTTTTATGATTTCTTCATCGTCAGTTTGTTCCTCATTTGAAACTTCTTCTTCTTCTCCTTCTGATTCAGAGTTTGTTATTGCAATTGGAGGTTTTGGATCAGTTGAAGGATTTAGTTTATAGGGTTTAAAAGGTTTCTTGGAAGAGGTTTCTATGATAGGGTATTAACCCTAATTCTACTGGGAGGGGTGGAGGTGTTGCCCACCGTTTATCCTCTGAACCCTGGAGTCATGGGAGGACTGTGCGAATCACGCTCCCCTAGACGTGTGATGATGACAACCGGATGCCTACTGGGAATCAGGTCGGTGTAACCGATGCTGTCACCCTTAGAGTTTATGAATGGTTAGGTCAGTAAAACTGACGCCATGGCATACTCCAGTAGAGGATGGATAGGATGGGAGCAGAAGAGAAACTCGATTTACAATCCTAAAAGAATGTACTAACTGCTATCCTAAGTAATCAGATAAGATAAAACTCTAACATCGGGACGAAGTTTTTTGAAGGGCGAGTGTATGTAACGACCTATCTATAAATATCAAGAACGCAAGAATAATAGCAGGCATACGGTGCATGCATATGATAGCTACATATGCATGTGTCGCATACACCGCACTAGTATTATATACTAGTATAGTAGAGGATGGATAGGATGGGAGCGGAAGAGATTAGGAAGGATAGGATGATTTTAGAATAGCTTGGGAACCTGATTAGGGCAAAGCATGACCATTAAAATCATAAACCTAAAAGTATTCAAAACACCAATTTAATGGTACCCTTACTTCAAACAAAAAAAATAAATAAAATAAATAAAATTAAAACGTAAAACATATACATTTGTGACCTTTAAAAGAGATAGGGAAGAATACGTAAGGGAGAAGCGTGTCACCAGCAGACTGTGCAGTGGGCTGCAGATGGAAGAGCGGCCACCGCCAAACAACAGGATACCACGGGACAATGATTTGGGAAGGAGAGGTAAAAACAGAAGGAAGAATATGGGAAGGAGGAGGAACGTCATGTACGAAAATCATCCACAGGAAGAGATTGAGTTGTTATGAGGTTCTAGGCAAGGGGGAATGGTCGGCTTCTGCTAAGAAGCTTACTGAATTGAGCAGCCAGGTTCTGCTCAGTTTGGCTGGGTGGATTCGGTCTTTTGGTAACTGTAGCAGCGCAGCTGGAGGCATCTTCAACCGCAGGGCACAGGTAGGTACCTCAGCAGTTCTTTCAGTTTATTTTTGTAAGATTTTCAGGAAATTGTTTACAGGTTCATGATATAAATCCCTTTACTGTATTTGCATCTGTTTACGGTCTTTACATTTGGTATGTAACCCTTCTAGGTCGAAAGGGTCTTTCGATTGTTTCTTCTTAGAATCATCTCTAAAAGACACTTTTTTAGACTTCCTTTCATCTACAACATTTTTCTTTTCTACGGCTAGGATACCTTTCTTTACAAGCATTGCCTCTTTCATGTTTTCTGCTAATGTTGGCTTGGCAGCTCTGTCCACAAAGATGGTTGAATTGGAAGGTAAAACATAAATATACCATTCATTTTGGACTTCATTGCGAGGCTTAGATGTTGCTGGTATTTTGTTCAATTATTTATTGAAGTGAGAGTTGAAGTGTTAGAAAATTATATATTACAGAGCAATGGAACACATAAAATATTGCAAAAATATAAACACATAAAACACATAAAACAAGAGAGACACAGATATACGTGGTTCACCCAGTTTGGGCTACGTCCACGGAGAAACAACCAGTCCTTCCTTTTATATTATCCAGTAAATTGAAGAGATACAACCTACAACAGATCCGCTGTAACACCCTCTTCGCTCTCAATCTCCTCTCTCTTCCTCACTCAGAATACAGATATCCATAGACACAATACAATTCCCTCATATATAGTGAGGGGTTGCCTTCTAGGGCAAAAACCCTAAATTAAACATAACTTCTACATTCAAATCATCCGCCTAATGAACAGCCCAGATTGACTAGAAATTACTAGACTTTTACAAGGCAATTTTACATCTATTTTTAGCTTCGGGGGCGCTGCCCCCGAACCCCCCAGTTGGGGGGAATTTATCCCCCCGAACCCCCGCGTGCAGGGGTGTACAATCTTCCTGGGGTATACATCTCGCTGAAACCTTTGAATACAGAAGATAATCAGGCTCCACACCCAACAATATCTCACTTGGAGACTGATTCTAGCAACTCCATCGCTGCTTCATTTGCTAGACAATGACTCCACTTTGGACCTGGCTATTTTTCATCTTCTTCATCATACTTGAAGACCAACTGAAACTGAGCAGATTCTCAGTTTCTCCCTGGTTACAACTTTTGTTAACATATCTGCAGGATTCAGGCTAGTGTGTATCTCTTCCAGCTTCAACTGTCCATCTTCCAACGCCGACCGTATGAAATGGTACTTGAGTTGTATATGCTTAGTCTTGGAATGAAATGCAGAGTTCTTTGCAAGATGTATGGCACTTTGGTTGTCACTGTATAACCTGCCCAACTCCTGCTTCTTACCCAATTCATCGAGAAACCTTTGTAACCAAATCATTTCTTTACTAGCCTTTGTAGCAACAACATACTCTGCTTCTGTTGTTGAAAGTGCAATAACACTTTGGATTTTTGAAACCCAAATGACAGTTGTTCCACCTACAGTAAACACATACCCTATTGTGCTCCTCCTGTTATCTCTATCACCTGCCATATCTGCATCAACATATCCTTGTAGAGCAATGTTTGAACCACCAAAGCATAATGCTTGATTTGTGGTACCTCTCAAATACCTGAGAATCCACCTCATCGCCATCCAATGTTCTTTTCCTGGATTGTTCATGTACCTGCTTACAAATCCCACTGCATGTGCAATATCAGGCCTTATGCAGCCCATTGCATACATTAAGCTTCCAACTGCTGATGCATATGGAACTTTAGACACATGAGCCATTTCTTCCTGAGTCTTGGGACACGACTCCTTACTTAATTTGAAATGGCTAGCCAAAGGTACACTAACTCGTTTTGCATTCTACATATTAAACCTTTTCAACACCTTTTCTATGTACTCACTTTGAGACAATGTTAATTTGCGATTCTTCCTGTCTCTAGTTATTCTCATACCAAGGATTTGTTTTGCAGTACCCAAATCCATCATTGCAAATGAGTTTTCCAATTTCCTTTTTAGCACATTTATTTCTTGCATGTTAGAACCTACAACAAGCATGTCATCTACATACAATAACAATATAATATAGCTGCCATCATTTTGCCTTTTGAGATAAACACAATGATCAGAGTGACATCTGGTATAACCTTGTTCAGACATACACTTGTCAAATTTTAGATACCACTGCCTTGGAGCTTGTTTTAAGCCATACAAGCTCTTCTTCAACACGCACACTAGTTTCTCCTTCCCTTTTACCTCATATCCTTGTGGCTACTGCATATATATCTCTTCCTCCAAATCCCCATGGAGAAAGGTTGTCTTTACATCTAACTGCTCAAGATGCAAATCTTCAGCTGCTACTAGACTTAAAATAGTTATGATTGAAGTCATTTTAACAATAGGAGAAAATATTTCATCAAAATAAATACCTTTCTTGCGTGCAAACCCCTTCACCACAAGTCTAACTTTGTACCTTTGTTTTCCTCCATCTTCTTCCTTCAGCTTGTAAACCCATTTATTCTGCAATGTTGTTTTACTTGTAGGGAACCTGATTAAGTCCCAAGTCTGATTATGTGCTAAGGAGTCCAACTCTTCTTTCATGGCTTGCTCCCACTTCTTCCTAGTTTCTACCTGCACTGCTTCTTCATAACATTCTAGTTCACCAGAATCAGTCAACAATACATAATATAATGAAGGAGAGTATCGTTCAGGGGGTCTACTTATCCTGGTAGATCTTCTAACACCACTTTCAGGTGTTTGAAGTGCTTTTTGCTATTGTAGTTTTTCTTTTGACTGTTGATCATTATGATTTTCAGGCACCATCACTTTTCCTGTGATATCGTCAAGCACTGTGTATTCTCTATTTTCTTTTTCTTGTTTCTTTTCCTGCAACTGATTCTTATACAAGACCTTTTCATTGAATATTACATCTCTGCTCCTAATGATTTTGTGATTTTCATAATCATATAAGTGATAACCAAAATCATTAACACCATATCCAATAAAGGTACATTTCTTTGATTTTGCCTCAAGCTTTGTTCTATTTTCTTTGTTAATGTGGACAAAAGCTTCACAACTAAAAGTCTTTAAAAATGAGTAGTTTAACTTTTTACCTGTCCACGCCTCCTCTAGAATACCACCATCCAAGGAACTTAAACGCCCTCTGTTTATTAGATAAAAAAAAGCATCTACAGCATCTACCCAAAATTGTAAAGGCAATCCTGCATGCAATCTCATGCACCTTGCACGCTCCATGATTGTCCTGTTCATCCTTTCTGACACAGCATTTTCTTGTGGTGTTCCTGGAACTGTCTTCTCTCTGCGAATTCCATTCTCTGAACAATACCTATCAAACTCTTTGCTGCAATATTCACCTCCATTATCTAATCTGAGACACTTCAACCTTTCCCTGTCTCATTTTCAACCAAAGCTTTCCATTTCTTGAAAGTATCAAATACATCAGATTTATTTCGAATACAATAAATCCAGGTTTTTCTGGTTGCATCATCAATAAAATTAACATAATAACGAGAGCCACTAAGAGATGATACCTCAACAGGTCCCCATACATCTGTATGCACAAGCTCTAATTTTTCGATCTTCTTTCTTTCCCAACTCTAAGGAATTTGACTCTCTTCTGTTTTCCATAAACACAATTCTCACAGAAGTCCAAATCAACATTCCTCAAACCCAGCGACAAATTCCTTGAGTGAAGAATCTTCATCCCCTTCTCACTCATGTGTCTAAGCCTATGATGCCATAATGCTGCATCTGCTCCTTTGGAAGTAAAAGCATTAACAGAGTTAGAAATACCATTGCATAAATACAATGTACCAACCTTTTCGCCTTTTTCTATTACTAGGGCTCCTTTGGTGACCTTCCAAGCTTTATCTATGAAAGTTGTCACACAACCTTCACTGCCTAACTGCCCTGTTGAAATAAGATTTTCTTCAGATCTGGAACATGCCTTACCTCCTTTTGTAGCCATTGGTTTCCATTCTACTAGTTTACAAGAACCTTGACCATTCCAACAATTTTACAGGGTTTATCATCACCCAAACGGACTTGTCCAAAATCCCCTTGAACATAGTCATGAAAATATTTCTTATCAGGTGTGGCATGGAATGAGGCCCTTGAATCTACCACACAGGGATCAGTAATATTTTCGAAAGAAAGAATCAAAGCATCTTGTAACACCTCACCTGTCACATTTGCTTCATGATTGTTTTCTTGCTGTGCATCTCCTTCTTTTCCCTTTCGAGATCTAAAATCTTTCTTTAGGTGTCCTTTCTTTCCACATTTCCAGCACACTATCCCCAATCTGGACTTGGATCTACCTTTCCTTGATTTACTGGGATATCCTGAGCTCTTTCCTCTTTCCATTTTTCTTCCCCTAGACTCTGCACTCAAAGCATTACCTGATGTCTCACCGGAGCTTTTCGGTCACATTTCCTCGCTAAGGATTGCACCGACAACATCATCAAACTTTAAAGTACTAGATCTAGAGACAGAGTTACTAATGGCCATAACTAAACCATTCCAACTTTCTGGCAATGAGCACAGAAATAACAGAACCCTAACTTCATCATCAAAAATTACCCCTACAGAACTTAACTGACTTGTAACTATATTAAAATAATTTAAATGGTCTACAACAGATCCACCTTCTGACATCTTCATATTAAATAAACGCTTCATAAGAAATACCTTATTTGAGGCCGAGGGTTTTTCATATAGTTTGGCCAATGCCGACATTAAACCCCGTTTTGTCATTTCCTTTGAAATATTAAACGCTACTGACGCCGCTAGGCATAGCCATATTGTTCCAAGTGCCTTTCTATCTAGAATATCCCATTTTGTATCTATCATACTCGTCAACTTCTTTGTCTTTCTGTTCAATGGTAGGTACAAATATCTCTGATACAGATAATCTTCCATCTGTATCTTCCACAGCTGGTAGTTTTGGCCGTTGAATTTTTCGACCCTAAACCTACCATCTTCCGCCATTGCTCCCACTCGAACCAGGAACCCTTCTCTCCTGCGAGTTTATCAGCCAAATAGACCTTCGACTTTGATACCAGTTGTTAGAAAATTATATATTACAGAGCAATGGAACACATAAAATATTATAGAAATATAAACACAGAAAACGCATAAAACAAGAGAGACACAAATATACGTGGTTCACCCAGTTTGGGCTACGTCCACGGGGAAACAAACAGTCCTTCCTTTTATATTGTCTATCAAATTGAAGAGATACAACCTACAACAGATCAGTTGTAACACCCTCTTCGCTCTCAATCTCCTCTCTCTTCCTCACTCAGAATACAGATATCCATAGACACAATACAATTCCCTCATATATAGTGAGGGGTTGCCTTCTAGGGCAAAAAACCCTAAATTAAACATAACTTCTACCGTCAGATCATCCGCCTAATGAACGACCCAGATTGACTAGAAATTAATAGACTTTTACAAGGCAATTTTACATCTATTTTTAGATTCGGGCAACGATTTACCCCCCCACACCCCCCCGCGTGGAGGGGTGTACAGTCTTCCTGGGGTATATATCCGGCTGAAACCTTTGAATATAGAAGATAATCAGGCTCCACACCCAACATGAAGTCCTTAATTGGTTCCTTTGGTTTGGCTTTTAAATTGGAGAGGTCATTTATTAAGGTTGTTGTAGACCTATCATCTCCAAATTCTGTTAAAAAATGATCTTGAAATGTATCCCAGTTATTAATGGAGCCTGATGGTAATGAAAAATACCATGATCCTGCTGCTCCTTGCAAAGTATAGAGGAATAATATTACAATTGTGTCCTCTTCTGTTACTCCGTTCAAATTAGTAGATAGCATAAAATTATTTGTGTTCTTCGGCTAATAGGCCGTTGTCAGGATTGAACTTGGGCAACCATTTCTTAGAATGAGCTGGTAATTGAGATAAAGTTGCAGACATTCTTATAGCCCCTGGATTGGCCCATGGCCTCGGTGGTGGATTTCCTGCCATTGTCGGGATATGAGTAGTAGAGGTGATTAGGTAGAGGAAGATGTTACTCCTGTACCTGTATGAACCACGATTTGGAGTTGAGGGATTGATGAGTGTTCTTGTGATGATATGGATGGGACGGTGGAAGAAAATGATGATAGAACCTCACTTTGAGATTCTGCAGGTGTTTTCCTAGCTTTCTTACAACTCGGTAGAGGAAACTCAACTAGTGGGATTCCTAGCTTTTCGCTTTGTGCTCTAGTGAGTCGTTGAGATGGGGTTTGATGAGAAGTGACACTACCTTGGGATAACTTAGATTCTTCTTGAGATATTGAAATCCCCTGTAACTTATGGATTAAAGTTTGTAATTCAGGGGGATTAGAAGAAGAATGATCTGGCTTGTTTGGGATTTCAGTAATGTGCTCTGTATTTTTCTTTTCAACTTCTGGTTCTAAGATAGGAGATTTGGAATGCGAACGAGAAGTTGAGGGTGATTGTGAGGGAGTTTTACTCTTGGAATGACGTGAAGATGTAGATTTACTTTCCATTCACAGTCAGACCCTCCATCTAGCGCCAAGTATGTTGAAGGCTCGAAAAATCGGGACTCCAACAAGGGGGATAACCACCTGGTCCAGACCATGGGACAACTCCTTTTCCGTTTGGAATAGTGGCTCCGAATGGGGATGATGGGACCAGTTTCCCAATCTATTTATGATGTTCACGCTAACGGGATGATGTTTTTCTTTTTTGGGTTTTATGAGGTGAATACTTATTCTAAACTTAATCTATCTTCTAACTATCATGTGCAATATATCATAATCAAAGAAAACATCTAACTTTAAGACTATCTCGGGAGTAACGTTTATGTATGCGATCTAAAATGATTTCTGAAAGTAATTGATAATGAAGATCATTCAATCACGATAATAAAAGAATTCACTTAATAATGATCGTTTCGTATAAAAAGTTATCCGAAACGATATGAGAGATATATCGCATAAAGAGTCATTCATATACTCAGCATAAAGAATAAATCATCATCATACAAAAGTGCAATAATGATAACTAAGAATTTAAACTTTCAGACATAAATAACTGAAAATGATTTATCGCTTGATACACAAGTAAAAAGATTTAAGAGATAGAAGTACCATTTGTAATACGTCCAACTCATGTGCTCCAGCAATATGGATCTACCTTCAAATAACTTAACATCAACTAAGAGTACAATAGTGCAATTTCAGTAGAAGATGCTAAACTCAAGTAGAAAATAAATCTCGTTCCATTAATTTTACCAAAACCTCCTTAGTGGGGGGAAAAAGTGCATGTTCTAAAGAATGTTTTTGATAAAATTTCTGGACCCCTCTCTAAATGCATGAGAGGGGTTTAAATACTAATCTATGAAACTTAAAAATAGATATTACAAAAATAGATGAGGAGGTTTAAACAACCTGCCTCATTTTAAGCGAAAATAAAAATAAAAAACAAAATATGTCTATGACTAATCCTGCATCTGGCCCTTGAGATCGCAAATATCCAACATGGGTTTAAGGAGTGTCGGTTGGCCGACTTCAGCTTTGAGTTGTCCTGCAAAAATGACATTGGTGAGTGTTGGGCATCATCTTCTCGGTGGAAGTAATTAGACACTTCAGAGTCATCCATTGGCTGTGCGGTTTCACTAGGTATTGCTAGTATGCTTCCCAGTTCAACCTTTTTACTTGTCTAATTGCCTCTGCTCTTTCCTCCGCTGCATGTTTCCATACTGCTTGAAGCTATTGTGCTTTTGGAAGAAAGCTAGGGGTGGTTTCTGCTAGCAAATTAGCCTTGTGTAGATTTTCATTCACAGATTTGATGACACTGTTCGCTGCTGTTGTTGCATCCTCCATTGCCTATTCTGCCTCCCTTAGCCGAGAATCCCATTTCGCAAATAAGATTTCTTTGTGTGATTCATCAATTTTGGGCATGTCTTCTCTTTTCCCATCTTCAGATTTCTGCCAGTTTAAGAAGTCTGAAACTTTCTTAAAAATTGAGTCATATTCAAGTCGTAATCCCACGACTTGATTTTTTATGTTATCGCTCATAGTTCTTTCTGTTGTAAAAGCTGGGAATTGAGGCCAAGTGCCTCTGTGACAAACTATTCATTTTTTGGATCATGTTTATGTAGTTCTGTTATGGCATGTAATTGTGCTTCTTTATCAACTAAACTGCTCTGATGTGCCAACTGCATTTGCTGAAAATCTTGCTGAAGTTTTGTCAACTATATTTCTTCTTGTTGGTTGATGCTGACCTACTGTAACTGCTGTTCCAATAACAAAAATTTATCTTCCTTTTCTTTAAGCAGCAGTTGTACCTCTGCTGCCTTGTCAATGGTTTTCGAAGCATATGCGCCTGCGACCTGTGCGAGCCTAGTGAGATTAGCCGATGGATCTGTAGATGGGTGTTTCCAGAGGACATCCAGAGGTTCATCCTTAGGAGTGAGCACAAAATCCAACTTTCTTTTCTTTCTTTGTCTTCTAACAACTACTTTATGTTGAGGGCTGTAGAATACATCTAGAGGAGGAATTTCCTCTATTCTCAATACAATCTCAGATGTGGGAGCGATAGGAATATGCTTTGTTTCCTGAGTGCTAACAACTTTTTCTATTACCATTTTTGTGGTCGTCTCTTGTGGGTTTGTTAGTGGCTCTGCGTTTTGTTCCTCTGTTTTGAGTATCTTATTAAAACTTTCCCATTATTCTTCTAAATCAATTATAGGCGGCTTTGCTTGCTTTGTAATGGGAGTTGAGGTCTCAACTTGTTTTACAAACGAAATCTACTGATCGCACTTTGTTGTGGACTGGGCTGTGTCTTTTATTGACTCCTCGCTCTTGCTGTGTTCATTCTTTGATGTTTTTTTTCAGATTGATTGCTGGACTTTTCTGTGGATTCATTTCCAGAACTTGTTTTGGACTTCTCTTTTGAATCTCCACTTATTCTTACGATGGGAGTAGGATCTCTTATTGGTTCGATGAGTAATTGGTTCAATGGGACCTTAGATAACCTCTGTTTTATGTAATTATCAAAAGTTTGGAGATCTTCTTGGTCAAAAATAATTTGTGCCATATGCTGCACCTCTTTGAAGGTGTTTTTTCTGTAGGAAAACATCATCAAAGGGATCTTTTTCATCGGTAAATACTCTTATTTTAACCATTGTGGTAAATTTTTTTACAATACCAAAGGGATCATATTGCCTTCCCGGGAACTTGGGTAATTGTAAAGATAATACATTGTCAACTTCTCTAAAAGCATGTTGTAAGTCGTGTAATGCAAATACTCCACATGTTACAGGAAATTGAGGCCAAATGCCTTTCTTGGAATCTTTCAATATCTTGATCATTCCTCCTTCGTTGCATGTCTGAGGCTATCTCTCTAGCCATCAATTTGTCTAGGACATAAAAAGGCAAAACATGAGGTGAGGCAATACTGTGGAACACTCTGATATATGTGAATAATTCTTTCGCGAACCATCTGGGTACGGGGAGAATATCTACCTCGGCTTCTTGGGAAAACCTTGGGGCATCTCAGTTGTAAATCTTCTTGTGAATGGGAAGTATAACTCCGTGACAAATTTTGAAGAAATGTGGCACGAAATTAGATTCCCACATGACTTTGTGATATATCTGAATGGGAAGTGGATCTTGAGTAGTCCACTTCCATCCCATAATAGGGAATTTGGAATCAAAACAAATAGCATCCATAACATAGGTGCTCATGAAAAATGGAGGGTAAACCCTCGAAGAAATGCTCCTTTTTCTTCTGTACTCTAAAATTGCAGTGGCTAAGTTATCTGACAGGATTTGAGCCCAATTCATTATTGTAGCATTGACAGCTGCATCTACTAGGGGTAACCATTCTAATGAAAATTTGTTGCTGTCTAGTTTACCAAACAGTCTACATAACATAGCGACATCAAAACAGAAAGTGGAACTAAGAGTACCGGTGGCGTACATACCGTTTTTGTCTTTCTTCAGTCTTTCCTCATTGTTAGACCAATTCTTTGTGCATTCTGCCAAGTCTTTATTTTCTTTGGTGAACTTCTCAACAAACTGCTTGTTGTAGATGGCCTGGGGCTCTGGTAGATGGTACATGAGTCTCAGGTTGTCTGGAGTAAACGACCCCATGGCTTCCTGGCTTGTCGTCTTGAATCCTCTATCCGATATGTCCGCATCATCTATAATCCACTTAACCATGTCGGTATAAGGGAGTATCTTTGGTCTTGCAGCAATGCGGTGCAAGAATGAGCATGCAAGTTTAGTCAGGGACGCATCAGAAGAACTGGGTCTATCCGCTATAACAGTTGTTTCCATAATTCTCGGTTGTTCCTCCTCTAACAGCTGATACATAGTTTCCCATGTGGATGTCCCTGCATCTCGATTACAGGTAATGTCTGTGAACAGTGGGGTCATTTATGACTTCTTAGAAGCGGGTGCCTTTCCTTTCTTCACCATTTCTTCGGATGTCCTACTTTGTGTGTTCTTCCTGAAAGTTGCAAGCAGAGAGCAAAATATGATAAAAATGATAGTGAATGTAGAAATAATTAATAGAAGGATGAAAATAAGGTGACGGAGGGTCTTTAATTCTAAATCATATTAAAAGATATCAACTTACGTCAAATGGTCCTTCACAACTGATCATAATCATTCTTTTAATAAATGTCCACTAATGTACCGTTATGCTTAACTTTAATGTTCTTAACTTCACATTGAAAGTCGGGAAGTACTTTCCTAGAGCTGTGAGCCCTTTGAGTTGCGATAAAAGTGATTTTGTGGTTTTCTACACAATATCGCAAAAACTTGTTTTCGTTAAAACCACTCGCCATATGAGTTGTTGTGATATGCGATTTGCGAGATGCTATTGCATTTTGCGATATTTTCTTATGCTTTATCAAGTAGCGCTGTGTGGTTGAAACTGCGATGCGATAAGGTTATAGGATTTTATGATCTCGCAGATCGCTTTCATGGGGTAGCTTTTTATAAGAAAGGCCCGCCGTAATTGTTTTTGCGATGCAAGAATAATCTTCTTAAAGCGGGTCTTTTCAGGGTTTATTACCATGTGGCGCTTTATTTAGGATACTTTTCGTTTGTGAAGCTTTATGTGCCTAAAGTATGAAAAGGTAAATTTCCATGATTTAGCAAGTTCCACTTTGACATATTATTTTATTCTAAAAAATAAAAACGCATGACTAGATGCTAAGATTTGATTTTATCAGAAGGGTCCCCATTTATTTATGTTATTACTAACATAAATAAAATGGGGGGGTTGCTGATAGGCACAACAGACTGACAGATTTCTTGCCATGAGTGTTGCCATGTCTTCAGGTATCCCAGATGTTCATCTGCCTCTCAATAGTATAGGTACAATGGTTTCCAGGAGAGTAGAGATGAAGACACCGTTCAGAGCACACTTGGGGATGCAGTCGATCAAGTGTCCATGGACTTTCCTACCCATGAAGACATCAAGTTGTTCATAGACAAGGACATCAAGCAACAACATCATAGTGAGAAGCATCATGAACAACAACTGAAGGCAACATACCAAATGCAGCGAATACAAGAGGAAGGTTGTTGACAACAGAGAGGTGGAACAAAGTTGCAAGATCAAGCAGATCCACTGATAATGAAAGCAACTTTGGAGACTTAGGCTATGAAGTGACAATGCGACATGAAGATCGCGTGAAGGTAGAAGATGGAACAAAGAAGGAGTTGTAGGTGCTGAAGTAGCAACTCAGGAAGAACATGAAGCTGCACAGAGAGACACATGAGTTGAAACATGAACATGAATAGTAGTGGGCGCAACATGCACTCACGGAGGAAATTGCGCCCGTACAAGTTAAGGATCCATCCCAACATCTGACACAGAGCAGTCATGGTGAGTAGTGTTGTTGATTGCATGCAAGGGATTTAGAAGCATGCATATCATTGAGCGCATGCATGCAATCCAACCCATTGAACACACTCACCAATGCGAAGACAAGAAGCAAGTCCAACTGGGGCTGAACATGCACTTCGGAAATTTAATGCGCATGACCACCAACACACACATGAAGATCAGCATGGACACTATGTATCAGTGTGTTTCCAGTTCAGCTGTACCCAAGAAGACCATGTGCATGTTAGCAGACGAGTTGGATGAAGGGGCTGAACCAATGCACCGGTTGCAATGGAGGCAAGAGTTCACTTCAGCAAGATGTCACCATGAGGTGAATGCACACCATTAAGGATGACCAAGCTTGGCATCAACTCACCACCTTCACCATCATAAGCATGTCAAAGAGTTGGTCTCACCACAATGGACCAAGTGTCAGTGATGTCTTGCAAGGCTTGCTCAAGCTATGTTTTCTCACATGAGTACATGTGCATTGTAATGTTGAGTCATTTCAAGGTAGGTCAAGTGTCAATAGTGGATGTAACAGTCATAGAGTAGGTGAAGAGTCATGAGGGTAGTTGAATGGTCACAAAGGGGAATGTCAAGGGTCACCCCACCCTTTGCTATAAATAGTCCCTCATAACTCATTGTACAGGCATTTGGTTAGCCAAGCTTCTACTAAAACTATCTTGAAGATGGCTTGGGCAGTATTGTAACGCGCCTTGGCTTCTCCACTGCACTGAGCTAGTACATCTATTTGGAGGAGCAAGCGGATGTGGCTGTAACGTTCCACTGTTGGGGCTAGCAGGTTTACATGGATGTATTGTATTATTGTGACTTACACTTATTTATATAATAAGAGCCATCACATTTTCATGCATATGTTGTTATTCTAGTTGGACTGCTCCGGTTACTTTAATGATATATGTTGTTTAACTTACGTACTTGTGTATGAACTGATTCATATGCAATTATATGAATCTTGTTGTTAATGTTGTCACCGTCCATGTCAACTGCTCTGCCGGACGTCAGATAGACCTTTCACTTGAACCTTACCATAACAATTGTCGCACCCATCTCGGACTGACCCGTGAGTGTTGTACGTGTTATCTTACCTTGTATGATGTGACTACCGCATCCGAGTGGATTTCTCCCCCGGAAGCTGTGCATGTCCTTCTGTGTTGTGTGTTTCTAGCCGAGTTTGGACTGATCCCTTTCAACCTGGAACTCACCTTCACCTCCCACCCCCTTCGAAGTGTTAGAACCTCACATACACCTTCCTTGACTCACTGCATCAGTCACACCCTTGCTACTGACATAGTTATCTTACTTGCCTTTGTGCAACATCGTGATCAAGGCATTAACTTATGACCCACTGCTGGGACTCCTACACCAAACAGTCCGAGGTCTAATTGGGACTTCTTACTGGGGAGATCCCCTTGACATGTTGGTAGGTCTAGCACCGTCAACACCTCTATAGATATAGGTAATTATGAATACCTCCCTAGTTAAGAGGGAGTGTTGAAGAACATAACTAGTGTCAGCCTTCATAATTGTACTTGAGTCACAATGATTTTTTTTTAAACAAGATCAGATACTTATATATTATAAAACAACGAAAATGGGACTATGTCCCAGTACATATGGAGAGAAGAACTCAGTGGAATTGGAGCAAAATGGGAACACAGTCCCAATTTCCAATTCACTGTTCATGTTTCTTGAGATTTGAAAAACATAGCGACTATATTGTTGGAGGAATTGGCCTAATAGGAAGAAAAATTTACATTGCATGGATAGTTATCTAAGGAATCACTCGAATTCGTTAACAGTGTCATCTGGAGGCTGATATTTCTTGTCACTGAGCTTGGTTGATGCTTCACCTTGCTCGCTTTGGTTCAGAGTCCTGATGTAACTTACTGCTTCTTCTAGGTGGTGGCATTTCTCTTTGAGCCCTTCAATTTCGGCTTTCTGCTTCTCAAATTTCTTTCTCTTGGATTTGTTTGTCATAATGAAATATATTTATCAAAAGAAAGAAAAAGATATTCTATTATTAAATAATTTGACTTATTAAAGCATAGATTTCATGCTTGGGCCAATTGTTTTTAGGTCAAAGCCTCCATTGAAGGCTTATAGGGTTTATGTCAAGCGTCTTTGTCCATGTCATACTGTAAAGAACCCTTATTGGGATTTATTTGTCAAAGAATAAATTTATTGTATAATAAAATAGGTCATTTAGGCCTCCTCCACCAAGTCGGCCTAAAGTGGGCAGAAAAATCACTATGTAAAGGTAGCAACTCGACTTCATTTGTTACACACACTCAACAAGTTCGATCTGCAACTTTTGGGGCTAGAAAATGTGTGAATTCCAAGGAAAGAAGGAGAAAAGGATAATGAAGAAGGAGGAGGTTTGTCACAAGCATAAGAAGTCAAAGTTCACTCTTTTTTTCCCACATGTGTGACGCTGCTGAAGCAGCCAAAATTCTGCAGTTGCTGGGGAAGCCGAAATTCTGAATCTACTCGTGAAGCTGGGCCGAAATTCTGGGTTGATGTTGGGTTAAAGTTGTTGGATAAGAAGAGACTACTGAAGTGTTATAAAACATATTGGAAGGTTAACTTGGTGGAGGAGGAAGGTCTATTGGTTTAGGCTCTTGGTCTATCTCATTTGAATTACTGAAGGAAAAGTTCTTGACTAGGTTTTCCACTATATAATGGTTTTGCCCTAGTTGCGCATCTACATTTGGTGTCCTTGATCTTCGTATTTTGGTTTTGGTAATGTCCTGATGAACTAAGATAAAAATAAGAACATAAGAAATATAATAATAACTCAAGGAAATCACAAGTAATTATTGACAACAAAAAATATTTTTGCCTTTTCTGATTTTCTAACACTTACAATTGATAGAAAGTGTCATCTTCTTCCACCGCATATACCAATTATATGCTTCGCCTTCCATTTTCATATATGCATGCCTGATATTTTCATCATCATTGTCAATACTGTAAATCTCAAAATATTCTTCTGCTTTACTGAGCCATGCAACACTGTATTTTTCGTTACCGTCAAATTTGGAGAGCTCAAGTTTTGCTTTTCATTGATATGTAGCAACTGGTGAGGTGAAGAAGCGGTATTGATTCGAGAGCCACATATTTTGAAAATTTGTGTTATTGTTTTGTTGATTGGGCATGGAAGATGCTTTTGGAGACTTGGGGTTGTGATGTGAGTCTGATGAGTTTGACACATTTGAAGAATCTGGATGTTGAGTAGCTTTGTTATTTCGGGGTATTTGATCAGGATTAATTTTCAACTTTTCACAAATACAGTTCAACATCGCCACTGCTTGATTATGAGTTATTGATGTTGCATTGTGATTTTTATCCACCTTATTTGAAAGGATTGCATGGTCCTTTTTAATTTCGTTATGATTATGCTTGAGCTAACTCTCTATTCTCTTCTTTGTATCCTAGATCTCCTTGGTTTCATTAGAATGTTTGGTAAATTTATTCTCAAAATCTATCATTCTTTTACTAAAATCAGCTATCGACATTGACAAAGACATTGATCGGGTATGTGGTGGTGTATATTTATCCAACTTAACATTTTTTCTTAACTTGACCCTATTTTTTTTTTTTTTTTAACTAAATTATTATTATTATTTTTTTTTAAGCTATATACCCTAATGAATTAATATGAGGGATGGTAATTCGACATGACATGATTCAAGGTCAACGATGACAGACAGAGAACAACAAATAATCATGATCTGAGGGCGACACTTAACTGTTAGACAAAGTTATAGCAGATAGATCGAGGTTTGGAGTAGTCAACAGAGGACAGGATGTCAGCATGTGCGATGCATGATTCGACGACCGATCATGAAAATCAGACAGGGATAGGCGACAGGGAAAGCAACATTGGTGTGATGACTAAACCAGTGGCTCGACTGTTATTTGGGAAATGGTGCGCTGGTGCACAAACAACAAGAATCAAAATGGAAAAACCAAATTGAACGAAGATGATAGGAGAATGATGGTTGTGAGGGACAAAATGTAGAACGATGGCTGGTAGACAGGGGAACACAGGTGTGATGACACACAAGCGAAAGGCAGAGGATCAAGGTGGATGACGAAATGGAACAAGGAGATAGGAAGATGTAGGGTAGGGGGGAATGCAGGTTCACGAAGGATTCGTGACGACAATGTTTGAGGCCTTGCGATGGTTCGATGATGGAGTGGTGGTGGCTAAGAAGAATGAAGGCGGTGGAACAACAGTGAACACAGGTAGCGACCCGAAAATATTGAATCACATAGCAGTGAGCCAAGGATCGACTGGCTCTAATACTAAATGGAGCTAACTTTCTTAGTAATAAACATAAATACATATATTTTTATTAATAATTGAATGATGATTACAATTAATGAGGGCTCTGGCTTTAAATATAGCCCAAGAGCCATTACATGAGGGGGCATGATCTTTGATCGTGCCCCTTAGTCTAAAATGAAGTTAATTTAAGTTAGTAAAATAATTTTATACATAGCAATCTTCTTCCAACTCTACTTGAGCATCTAGTGCCAAATCCTATACAAAAGGTAGGACTTGCTCCTCTTCCCATTCCAACATAGAAGGCTCATAGAGATTCAAATTCTCTACATTCAACATTAAGTAAATGCACATGTATGGGGGTAGATAGAGTCTATAGGCATTATCTCCCACTTTCTACAATATCTCAAAGGGACCATATCGCAAATCCTTGATCTTCTTACTAGGACCTTGTAGCCGCCCCTTGTTCAACTGTAACCATACTTTATCTCCCACCTTCAAGGAATTCTCTATTATGTGTTGATTATGCCTTCCCTTGTATTTTTCCTATGACTTTTGTAGTGTCTCCTGTACCTATAGATGGATCCCCCGTAAAATCCAGCCTCATTCCTCCTTGCTTCCCATATGCAATATCCAAAGGTGAAGGTGGAAAATATCCAAAACAAGTTTCAAATGGAGGCTTTATCAATAGAAGTGTGGATTGATTTGTTATAAGAGTGTTGTATATATACCCAAATTTATCCCAAGCCTTCAAATTCTTCTGATTGTAACACCTCAAAAGTTGCACCAATGTTCGGTCGGCTACCTCTATTTGTCATTTTTCTATGGATGGAATGTTATAGACCTATTCAACTTCATGACTATCTTCTCCCACAATGTAGTCCAAGTTTCTCTAAGAAATCTTGTCACTCCATCTGAAGTTATTCTCCCCGATATCCCAAAGTGCACCTAGACCTTTCCAAAGAACAAGTTTGATGCTTCTAACTCATTGATGGTCTTTTAACAAGGCATTCGAACACACATCTTTCTAAATCAGTGAACTACCATGAACATGTATCCATGTCCCTTCCTTCTTGTTGGTAAACCTTCCACAAAGTCCATGGAAATGCTTTCCCAAGGACAAGTGGGTGTAGGCAAGGGATGATATAAACTTGTTTCTTGTCACTAGGTCAATTGGTACAACAAAGCATGCATCCTATTATGAACCTAGATAAATCTTCTTGCATCACAGGTCAATACACATACCTTTGCAAGTTGAAGATTATCTTTGTTACACCAAAGTTCCATGCAACCTTGGAGGTGGGAGCCTCTCTAATTAGTTGTAGTCACTCACCTTTAAGAACACATAAGTTATCTAGCTTGTAGAGAAACCCACCTTGGAGATGGTAGTCAACTATGATGTCACCATCGTGCACATGACTCTAACTTTGCAACTATTGAAACATGTCCTTGAAGTCATCATACTCTAAATATGCTTTTCTTTATGCATCATGGGTGAATGGATTTATGTGCAAAAGAGTTCCCAAAGCTATGATATTTGATTTGGGTGGCCTTGAAAGCATGCTAGACAATTTTTTTGTGTTGCCCTTCTTGTATTTTATCACTAGATGAAGTTGTTATAGAAACTCCATCCACTTGTAATATATGGTCTATTGTAGCTTAGATTGGGCCTATAGGCATTGTAGTGGTTGGTGATATGTATGGGTCGTTGTATCCCTTCCTATTAGATGGTGTTTCCACTTCTTTATGGTTTGCACCATGAAATAGAACTCCTTATTATAGGTAGATTAGTTGAGAACTACTCCGTGAAATCCTTTTTGTTGCAAGTTCAATAATTCAAAAATTGGTGCTTGATTGATCTTCTTCTTTAACTCCTCAAAGGCCCTTTTTGACCCTTTACCCATTATAAACTCTTGCCACTCATAGTTACAACATGGAGTGGTACTACTACTGCTAAAAATGAGGTTGTGGATTTCCTCAAGTACTATGCTACCCCAACAAAACTCTTAACCTCATATAAAATTAGTAAGCACCGACCACTTCATGATGGTCTCCATCTCGGTAGGATCTGTCTTCATCTCTCCACCTATCACATACCCCAAATACACTAAATACTACTATGAAAGCTCACACTTCTTGAGATTTTCTAATAGTTGGTGCTTCTTTAAATTCTCTAGCACCCACATCAAATGTGAGATGTGTTCCTCTTGAGTAGCACTATATACCAATATATCATCAAAATATATCATAACAAATGACTTTATAAAAGGGCATAATATATCATTCATTAACTTCATAAATGTAGTTGGTGAAATGCATAGGTCAAATGGAATGGCTAACCACTCATACAAACCTTGCTTAGTTTTGAAGGCAATATTCCAAGTGTCTTCTTTGATTCGAACTTGGTGATATCCAAACTTTAATTCTAGCTTGGTGAAGTATTTATCTTGTTGCAACTGGTCTAGTAGAACATCCCTCATGGGTAGGGGATACTTATTCTTGAATGTAATTTTTTTTAGATCCTTATAATCAATACACATCAGCTAAGTCCCATCCTTCTTTGGCACAATGATGATGAGTGATCGACATGGTGAGGTACTTGGTCAAATGACACCTTGTTCCAGTAGTTGTTGCAACTGCTTCTTCACCTCACTTGCTTCTATAATAGACTGTTTTTCAATGGGGATTTTGACAATAGTTGGATCCTATGCTCCACTTCCCTCCTTGGCAGTAGCCCTTTAGGCTCTTGGAACACACCCATAAATTCCTGTAACAATTCTTATAGTTGTTGTTTATATGCCTCAATACACCCTTCCAAGGATGACTTTTCTCTCACTAACTCTTCTACACATTGATTTTCTCTTAAAAATAGTAAAACATACTTCTTACTAGAAATGATAGTTTCTTGGCTTGATTAACACTTACAACCAAAATTTTGGAATTGTCCTTGTGTGTGTTTATGGTGGAGGAGTTTCTATCCTCAATGAGGCAGTACTGGTTGGCTCACCACATGATTATTTCATCTTATGTATACATATAGGGACTTCCAAACACCACTCCACATACATTAAGGGGAATTACATGTAGTTCTACTTCATCAATAAAATCACCACTTATAGCAAATTTGATTTTGCATTGTTTGGTTACCTTTATTTTTGCATCCTTATTTATCCATCCCAATGGATATGGGCTTGGATGATCACGCGCTTCCAATCCTAATTTGTTGACTAGATCTACTACAATGAGATTTTCCTGTGATTTTCCTGTGATCTTCAGTCAAATAGAGCGTCAATCTTTGTCTTCTTCACATGTATCTTTATATTGAATAGTCTAGTATTTTAGTTCTCTTGCTATTACTGAAGGCCACTTAGATTCATCCCCTTTTGCACGTATGTACAAACAATCTTCTCATCCATGCCCAAGCTACTTTCTGCCTTACTACTCGAATTTGAGCTTTCTTTGGGTTGAGATCTGGATGCAACTTACAATAATTCTCCTATATATGAATGTTAATGTTACAGTGGTTGTTGGGATATTTGCACTATTGTGTTGTGGCTATTGTATTTTTGTCCTTTTCCCCTTCCCACTTCTTCTACTCCTCCATGGAATATTTAACGCTCTTTCTTCTTTGGCCCACTTGATTGCCCATTCTTTTGGCCTATGTTCACCAAGTGTTGTGACTATACACAACCTTCATCCACAAATCTCAGCTTGAAGATTATCACTTGCTTTCCTAAATGGTTGTGTAGACCCCCCAAATACTTGAGGAGTACATCTGGGTTCTTTAGGGATATATCCAACATTATGATAATCTTTCTAAGTTATGTGGTGTACTCCTGTACACTCAACCCTTTTCTTTGCCCAAAGTAATGCCATCAGATCCATTGGTCCTCTACATATTCAATAGGGGAAAATTGTGACTTTATGGGTTTCAAAATCCTCCCACTTGGTCACTAGAGGATCTCCCTCTAACCTCAAGGTTATGTGTGTATTTCCCACTAGGTGAGGGCATGGACCTCTAATTTCAATCGAGCAAACATAATCTTCTATTCTTCCTCTATATGATGAATATTAAAATAAACGTCTAATTGCTGCGACTAATGATTTAACTTCACAGTGTTAATCTCACCTTGATATGGCTTCATGTCGACCTTCACCTCCATTTTGAATAGGGTTTGTGAATGGTTCACAACACTCAAACTAGTTGATCCTTTTCAAGTTCTTTCATAGACTCCATCTCTGGTTCTTCTCGATCTTTTAGTTTCCCATCCAATCGAACCTCTATGTTAGGACCTTCATCTTCTTCAAATAGCCTAAGATTATTGGTCAGGGCTACCATGAGGAGGTTCACATTATGATTTATATCTGCAACTTGTGCTTCGTGACTTTCAGCTTAACTGATTTGAATCCCTTGCAAATCCCCATAATATACGTAAAGAAACCTGCTCTAATACCAATGTGATTCATAAACTACCATGGATATTCCATTGGGAAATTCATCACAACATATCTAATGAAATTATATTTAAAATATGAAATCTACACTGTGAGGGTTATTTTCTCTTTATATTTCTAGATTCGTTAATTATTGTATTATACTTATGCATGTAACAAATAATATATGGAAAAAACAGAGAATAATGTAATAAACTCACAAACCACAAATTAACATAAGATATAACATGGGAAACCATTTTGGGAGAAAACCCATTTGGAAGGTGAGGTTGCTATGCTTTATTTCTCTAAATGGAAATGGATGTAAGTATAAATAAGTGAGGTTTGTGGCTCATGGGCTACTACAATGCACAAACCCTCTCTATTTTATTGCTCCCTATCCATTCTTCACTTCTCTGCTCATTTATGGAACAAAATGTCCTTGAATAGAATGGTCCCTTTTCCTCCTAATGACCCAATTATAACACAACCCTATATCCTACTAGTGGTTATGTTTGAATCCTTCAACTTTTAACTAGAGTTACAATATTGATTATTCAGAGTCTTCTTCGTTATGATCATTTGACTAGCCCCTTTTCCATGAATAATGGGGGTTGACATTGCATGTTCTCGAATTGTGGTGGCCAAATTCGATAGCTCAAATTTTGGGAGGCATAACTTTCTCATGTGAGCTCTAATTGAGGTGATTCTTGCGTCGTTGGAAAGGTATCATATGTAGATTATGGAATCTATGTCCATAGTAAGGTTGGGACTACAAAAAGTTTTTATTTGAGACCTAAAATTAGCTCCTGATGTTTTTGACTCAAAATTTTCCAAATTGGGACCACCTGTAAAAGTGGTCTTATGGGTTGATTCCTCAAATTTTTCCACCCTTCGGCCATCAACGTGGATGAAATATAAGATAATGACCCAATATAGATCAAAGAGTAGATAGTTCCTGGTTTCAAGTCATGTTATTCCTAGGAGAACATGCTACTTGTACCCTTTAAAGAAAAATAAGAATTGAATCTCTTGAAAACCACTTGGTTGTAAGGTCTAAATGAGAGCCAACATTTGTTTGATGTGGAAACTAAGGATCTATCTTTGGAAAATGAAGAATATGCTTCCATTGATAATGGTGATTTTCCAAAGGATATTTAGGAGGAAGCCTAAAGCATCAATGTGCTAAATAAAGAGAATCCATTGGTCACCCCATCTCGTGGCTTCTTATTGGGTTAGTAGGTAAACTCTCCAAATAAAAGAGATGAAGAAATGGATTTAATATTTTATGAAGTTGCCATTAGTGAAAACTAGTAAAAATAAGTGGAAATTTGTCATGGAACAAAGGATGCAAGTTGGACTGAAATAAGAAGATGAAAAGAGAAGATTTCCAACAAACCCATCCATACAAATATTCAATATAGAACAAAAAAGCTAATTGTTTTTTACAAATTATCAAAGATATAGCTTGATTCAAAGCCTTTTGATCACCAATAACGATTTTTAATACCAATGTCTAGATAGTTGCAAAAGTTGTTGATGCACTGTTACAGATCCATTTGGGCACATCACTCCCATCATCCAAATCAGTGTTTTAGGGCTCATCAAACCCTAATTTTAGTTGCTACATGCCCTAAACAAGTCAACCTTTTGAATGCCTCCATCCTAGACAGTTTCATGGCCTAAAGACATCCTAAAATGACCTCTAGAGGGACTAGTGTAGGTAGGCCCATGTAAGGGTGTGCTGTAGAGTAGTTAAGTCCATGCCAGGGTGCTCTGCAGAGCACTTAGACCCTGTTTGACCTGTGCTAGGCGAGTTTGAGTGAAATTCAAATAGGGTTTGGGGAATATTCTTATATTCTGGAGCGTTCTAGAAGATTCCCACACTTATCATCTCTTATGAGCTCGAAAATGGATGAGGAATGAGTTAAGATATCTCTTATCCTCTCATCCCTTCCTCCATGGAACTAATTCTAAGTATGGAAGGCCATTCAATACCCTCATTGATGACAAAACCTCCTCCATCTTCCTATAAATTGAGCACTCATCTAAGTGATCAGGGGCTAGAATTTGATGAATTATAAGGAGATAATGTTAGTTTGAGAATTGAGACTATTGTAAGTATCGTTATGCCGTCGGATTGTCATGCTTATGTTGTGATGTGGATGGAACCAAAGCTGGAGGAGTGACTTTGAGCCAGGCTTCATGGTTGTAATTCTTCCTTCTATTCAATAAAGTATTTACACCTTTTTCCATATGCTTATCTTGATATGTGATGCTTATATGTGTGAATGTATCTGATTCCATTTACTTGTAATCAATAGATCTTTTGCTTTGATTGGTTCTTTGTCTTCTATTGATGTTTACAGGTACTTCTCAAGCGTGTTAAGTACGGGAAGGAGTGATAGGACCGATACAAAGGAGAAAAGAGGAAAGAGAAAGTACAAGTAGGTCCTCTCATTCTCTTTGTCTTATCTATTGTTTATAGAAAAAGGTTAAAGTTTTTAAAACTGTTGTTCTAGATATGGCTACTTATCTAGGGAATTAGTATTTATCTGTAGATAACAAATTCTTCATAATGGGCACCTAAACAAGATTTGGTATGTAAATGATACACTAATTTTGATGTTTAAAAAAAAATACTTGTTTTTGAAGTAAGATATATTTGTGATGCATAAAAAAAATGGAGACCTACAATAGAAAATGCTCCCATGGAGAGGCCTTATTTACAAGGAACCTTGTATCACATTTTCCAGAGAAGGAAACTTGCATAACTCACTTCTAATGTTGGCATATTTTGTTGTGTTCTCTACATAGTTAGGAACTTTTTAGGAATGGGCCAACTTTAAGGAGCACTATCAAAGATGTAAGTCTTGTTTATGTAAATAAGGATTGGTATTATGTTTGTATGTGTACATGAACTTTCATCAATGTATGTACACACTGATTGTATTGGTGTTCTTATTCATAAAGTTTTTATAGAAATAAAACCTATTTTTTATAGAAATGATTTTTTTAGTTGAAAGTGGGGACATATTTCCATCCAAATTCTTAATTTACTCCATTATCAAATATTATTTATTTCTTTAGGATCAAGTCTCAAGTTAAATTTAATGGAATTATTACTTATGGGGCACATCACTTCAAGGAATCCCAAGCAGATGCAAAAACACGCTTTGTTAGGATTTGAATTTGGGTCAGTTGTGGAAAATTCTAACCGATTAGCCATTAAACCACAACAAACTAACAAATAAAAAAACACTCTTTGAATAAAAAAAATAAATATTTAAAATAACACCCTAACATACACAAAAAAAATGAGACTATAGTTGAAATGGTTACAACAAGAGAGAACCCAAATATGGAGATTAATCTTGTGGCAGGACCCCTTTGCCATTATTTTGCAAACTTTTTTATAATGGGACTAGCGACTTTGACTCAAACTATGATTCCCCAACAATCAAAGTAGAAATGTAGTGTTGTTGGCATAGTTGTCATTGATGGCAAAGAAGTTGCAAAGGTTGATGAGTATGTTGTCTGTTAGAGCTTGTGAGTAGCCACAAATATAAGGTTGCATGATCTAGATGCTGTTAGAGGTTGCTTGTTGTGATTTAATATGGTATGATATTGTGATGCTATTTTTATTATTCTTGCTTGATACTAAGGTGTTGTGATGCTAATGTGATGTTGTTATAGCATTATTTGCATATGTGAATACTTGCTTGTGAGATTAGATTAGGTGAACAGAGGAATGGCCTTGGAAATTCTTGGTGAATGGCCTTGGTATGTTGCAAAGGTATATTTACTTCAGGTGTGATACAATGATGTAATGTTCTATGTAGAAATTCCTCGTAGATTCAAACTGTTAATTGTAATTTACTAAAACAATAGACTCATAAGCGGAAACAATTAAACAATCGTGAAATCACGAAGCATACAAGAGAAAGAATTCAATCAACACATTACACATTGATTTCCTTGGGAAATCCACAGCTAAAAACCCTTGCTATCTGCATATTGAATTAGTCAGAAAACATGAGAATATTACAATGCTTCGCTCAAGCCAAGCAACCTTTGCATTATCTCAATCTGTCTCACAGTTTCCTAGACAAGCCCAAGCCAATACTTAACCAATTTTATACTTGCCCAAGTCCCTATTTCCTTTCATTGTTTCCCTGGGAATTAACCCCTATTAATTAGGGAAATTCCTCAATTGGAATTGCGTAGTTCTCATTGGCCTCCTTTCACTGCATGCACCGCCTGTACAATTCTGATGATTATACAACTGATAGTACACGGTCCCTAAACTCCAATCTCAACTGGGTAACTCTTAGATCTAACATGCATGAGTTATTTATGAGTGAATTACCAGTTAACTCTCTAAACACATGAAGAAGAACCCCACTGTCTGACCTCCTACTAGTTCCTCCATCAGTTGGAACTAGTTTAGCTAACTTTTTTTTCGTTTTAACTGAAATGGTTAATGTATTTATAGATCAATGGTTGGGTCGTAGCTTAAACAACCGACATTACATGGAGACTTGAGTTCACTAGTTCTTATTACACCTAACAATATTCGCCTTTTGAGTTTTGAGACTATCCATCGATCCAAAAATATTGAATTAACTGTTATGTCGTGTGAAGTCAGAGTATGGCAGAGAACCGTGTTAATGCAGAGTTCCATCAATTTAAAGCAAAATCAGGATAAGAGGACTAGATAGAGAGTGCGCAGGATCCTTTGGATTTCATAAACCAACGGACAGGATCAAACCTTGGAGGAATATCACATCGGCGAATGTTGTTTACAAAGGGGCGGCCTCAAGTCTTAAAATGTTGCGATTTGTGATCCCCGAATTATCGCATCGGAGAAAAGCTATCGGCGACGTCGGACCATAGACCTTACCGATAAGCGATGCGATCGGCGGAACAAATCGCATCAGAACAAGTCAAGCGGAAAAGCCTTAACCAATGGACAACCGAAATGCTGATATGCGATTAAGGGGTGGGCCGATCAAGCGATGCGCCGATAGTCGATGGGTCGGAGATCGGCGATCGGGGCAAATTTTGATCGGCGCAGTGCTGTTGGGCTATGGTATGGCAATCAACATGGGCTCTTCTGAGTTTTTTTTGAAAAATCCTTGTGTCAGACAACATCCCTCATTGGCTTTGATATTTGCCTCCTTGTTTGAGCTGCGGAGGATGTGAAAAAAGGAGGAGGAGGTAAAAAAAACCAGCAGGCCCCGCAGCCTCTGAAGAGTATTATTGAGAGCCGGATTGCTAAAGTGATCCTCAGAGTTTAATGTCTTTATCAAGAGCTCTGAGTCCCCGAAGACATAAAGAGCTTTGTGTCCATGCTCTTGTGCAATCTGGCAGCCTTTAAGAAGCCCGAGAATTTTGGCCTGATTGTTTGTGCTTTGTCCTAGTCCCCAGCTGTATCTATCTATTCGTGAGACATCCTGAGAGTAGACCACTCCACCTGCACCAGAGATCCCTGGATTGCCTTTAGAGGCGCCATCGAAGAAAATGGTTACCTTTCCCTGCTTCCTCCACCAGGTTTGGAACTCTGCATCCAGTGTTCTAATGCGCCAAGCATGATTGAATGTGGGGCGAGCAGGTACCTTCTTATTGTCCCGAACGAGAAGGGTTCCCAGCCAGCTTCATTCTTCAGTTATGAGGGTATCGTCTAACTTGCTGGAGTAATTTCCTAGAGCTTCCATTAAGGACGCCTTAGCTCTGGCGACCACTGTTAAGGGAGAGGACGTTACATTGTTGAATATCCAGTTATTTCGGGCGAGCCAGAGCTTCCAACAAATGAACTTGGGAATGGAGTGCCAGATCCGATTCCACAGTGATTGTGCGCTGAGAGTCCTAGGGTACCTTGCAGTCCAGGTGGAGAAGAGATCCACGACTGTGCACTATAGAGGAGCAGGTGCGTTGAGACCGTGAAGGACAAGAGCCCATACTGATTGGGCAAAGGCACAACTTACAAAGAGGTGGTCCACGTTTTCAGATGCCGATATACACAAAATGCACCAATGTGGCCCTATAATGCCTCTGTGGGCAAGATTTTCACTTGTCAACACTTTCATGTGAATAAGCAGCCAAGTGAAAAAATTCACCTTGGGGATTCTAGATGAGTCCCACGTGCCCTGCCAGATGGAAGGGTTGAGAACTTGATTTTGCATGGATTGCAAGGTTGCAAATCCAAGCGCAGAGGTATAGACACCTGTCTTCCCCCATCTCCAAAGATCCGATGCATGTAAGTTAACAGGTGCTGAGCCCTTCAGCTTGTCCAAGAGAAGGTGCTTTTGGTGAAGTAAATGTGCTGGTAGGTTGGGGAAGACCCAGTCCTCCCAATTCCCCTGTCTGTCCAAAGTAGAAATGTCAGCAAGATTGTGCAAGCTGAGTTGGGAGAGCCAATCATTAAGATCAGCTATATCCACTGTATTTTCGAGGGGGAAATTGCCCATGATTTTATCTTGCCATATCAAAATATTTGCTCCATTTCCAGGCACCCTGTAAAGCTGTTTTTGGAAGGTGGCAACCCCTTTTCTGCATAGGTTCCAAAGTGGCGTGCCTTTGGGAACACTGTCCACTTGGAGGTTTCTCAAAGAGATGCCTTTGAAGTATTTATTCCGAAGTAATTGGCTAACTGGATGGTGTTTGTTGGAGTAGAGTTGCCAAAGAATTTTGCCACCTAAGGTAATGTTGGCCAGGCCAAGGTCTCTAATCTGGAGATCTCCTTCCAGTTTTGGCCTTTTCACAGTGTCCCAATTAACTAAGTGAAATTTCCTCTTGTTCCCTTTGCCTCCCTGCCATAGGAAGTTTCTGAGCAGCTGTGAAATCTGATCCGTGATTGTCTTTGGAGCCAGGAGGAAGGAGGCTTGATAGATAGGGAGAGAGGAAAGGACAAACTTTATGAGGATTAGCTTGCCAACGTAGTTGAGCCACTGCCCACCCCAAGCAACTATCTTGGTTTTGGTCTTGCTGATGGCTTCATTCCAGAGTGAGGCTTGGTTAACCCCCAGGGTTAAAGGTAGTCCCAGGTATTGTATTTTGTCCCAGGAGGCATAGCCCGGAAAGTCCAGGATTCTAGAAATTCGAAGGGTGGTTTTATCCTCTGTATTCCAACTGTACACTGCACTTTTTCTTTTATTAATAAGTTCTCCTGAAATTATACAGAAGCTTTGCAGGATCCCATTGAATTCCTTTTCTATTAATGTGGAAGCTCCTCCCAACAGTAGAGAATCATCTACGAACAAGGCATGATTGATTGGTTCTATTCCATTCGTCGGTTGGATGCCCGAGAGAGTACCTTTGTTTCTTTCCTCCATTAGTTTCCTTCTTAAGGTGTTTGCCATTATTATGTACAGAAAGGGAGATAGCGGGCATCCTTTCCTTATCCCCCTTGAAGCTTGGAAATAAGAGGCAGGCCGACCATTTACCAGCAGGGCAATCCAAGGTTTGTTAGTGCAGACCTTGATCAGGTTCACAAAATCTGGGTTGAAACCAAAGGAGAGAAGAACTTTGTAAAGAAATGATAGATTAACCTGATCAAAGGCGTTGGTCATATCCAACTTGATCAACATCCCTTGCTCCTTCCTCTGGTGACTGGAATGCATGGATTCCTGTACAAGTATCACATTATCCAAAATATGTCTTCCTGCTACGAACCCTCCTTGACTGGGAGAAATAAGCTTACTTAGCAGGGGTTTAATTCTGTTTGCAAGCAATTTAGCAAGAATTTTGTAAGAGGCATTACATAACGAAATGGGTCTAAATCTGTCAAAGGTAGCCAGATTCACTTCTTTGGGTATTAAGGCAAGAAAGGTGGATTTGGTGCTGCCTCCCACTTTTGCCTTTTTCTGAAAAGCCTTTGCCATTCTTAGAAGGTCAGATTTGATGATTGTCCAACAAGCTCTGTAGAAATGTGCTGAGAAACCATCGGGGCCTGGGGCTTTGTTAGGCTCCATGTCCCAAATTACATTACTAATTTCCTCCTCAGTGAAGGGCTTCATAATATTTGTGTTATTCTCTTCATTAACCAAGGAAGGGATATGGGAAAGGAAGTCATTGGAGATTGCCTCATGTCCTGTTCCATCCTCTACATATAAACGCTGAAAGTGAGTTTCAACAGCTTCTTTAACTTGGGCAAAACATTTGGTGACTGTCCCATTTGCTGAGGTGATTTCTGAAATGTGATTTCGAGAGAGGCGGGCTCTAAACTGCCGGTGGAAGAAGGCTGTGTTTCGGTCACTAGCTTTCAACCATAGGCTACGAGACTTAAGCCGCCAAAATTATTCTTCTTTTCTGAAGGAGTTGAAAGAAGCAAGTTAGGCAACTTGTTCTTTCTCCAATTCTTGTGTGGTTATGTCTTTGCCCTCCATCTCCAACTATAATTCTGCTAACTGTTGGACAACTTCTTTTCTATATGTGGTGAAGGTGTTGGGAGGTGTTTTGACCCACTCTTTCAGAGTTGCTTTGGTTGCTTTCAATTTTTGGTCCCAAACATAACTGGGTGACCAGGTGACCGTGATGGACCAAGCCTTGGCAACAACTTCCATAAACCCATCCCGCTCTATCCACAAAGGGCTTAAGTGGAACGGTATAGGCCCCAGGTTTTCTTCCTCATCCACTTGTAAGAGGATGGGTTTATGGTCCGAGGTGAGCTTTGGTAGGATTATCGATGACACTATTCGTGTATAGTCCCTTCTTGGGTTTAAGATCAAGAAGATCCCGCTGCTGAATTATGTCCTCCATAAGGGGAAGCATTGGATATCTGCTATTGTTACCCCCTCTTTTTTCTTTTGGTTCAAGAACGATGTTTAGATCTCCTGTGATTACAATGTTCATGGGAGAATAGCTGTCTACAAAATCGAGAAGTGTTTGCCAACACTCTTTTTTCTCAAGGTAAAGAACAGGAACATAAAGATTAAATAGGGTGAAAGTGAGTTTACTTACTTTATGTCGAAGCTCGGTGTAAATCCAATGTTGAGTCTCGAAGGAGTTTTCCAGCTGGAACAATTCCTCCATCCAGACCGTGGCAAGTCCTCCTGAGGTGCCCCTTGCACTTACGACCATCCCCGCTTTGATCTTCCAATTCGTTCTGCTTAAATCTAGAAGGGCTTCCCCTTCAATTTTTGTCTCTTGGAGCATGAGGATCTTTGGGGATTCTATTTTCATGAGATCTTTAACAGCTGCAGCCTTCGTGGGATTCCCCAAGCCTCTACAGTTCCAAGAGACTATACGCATTATTTAATTGGGGTAGTGGAGGAGAGGCATCCCTTTGGTGGCCATGCTCTGGTATATCAACCAATGGACATTTCTAGAGTGGATTGTCTTCCTTGCATTTTTTGCGCCTCTGCTTCTTCCTCTCTTGCTTCTTTGAGGGATTTCCTCCCTGCCCGCTTAGAGGGCCTTTCAAATGTCTCATCTTTCGATGAGCCTGTCAATTCCGAGGGCTTCTTTCTTGTCATGTCTGCATAAGAGGGTAGCGAAGAGCCTCTTACTGGGGAGTCAGTTTGAGCAGGGGGAACCCCGGTGTTTCCTTCCTCGTTTAGTGAGGGATTGACCTGTTGTTCCACGTCAATTGCTATAACAGGGGATTCTTCCTGTGTGCTGAGAGCTGCGAAGGAATTTGAGGGAAGATCTGTTCTAGGGTGTGCTACCCCTTCCGGCTGTAGCTCTGTGGATGGCACAATGGGTCCCGCTTGAGCACCTTTCCATCTCAGCTTGCTGGGTTGCTTTGATGAGGCCATCTTCTGCACCGTTGTCCATTGATCTCCTTTCATCTTCTCTACTTCTTCCTCAATTTTCTTTTTACAGTTTCTTGCAAAGTGCTTGTATCCATGGCAATGCCTGCACTTGAAAGGTAGTTGCTCGTAATCCAGTTCTTGCACGTGAGACCATTCTACCACTATTAGTTTTATGGCTTCTGGAAGCCCAACTTCCAGATCAACCTCGACACATATTCTGGCACAGGAGTATTGTCCCTTCCTGTCTGCTCTGTCAATGTATTTTCCAAGGGTGTTTCCGATGGATTCTAAAGAATTCGGACTCCAACAGTGCAAGGGTAAATGAGGGAGGTGCACCCAGATAGGGATAACCGAGGGCACATCTTGGGCTGGGTCAAAGTCCGGTGTCCATTTATTTAGGTACAGACTCTGGGGACCCATAAAGTATGGCCCGTTTCTAAATATGAGGTTCCTATCTTCAATGCAGTAAAAAATGAAAACGAAATAACCCTTACCAACAGAGTGGCATTTTATTCCTTCTGAAACCAACGGTCTACAGTTGCGTTGCACCCACGATTCGATGGCTCTTAGTGATGGCCATAACCCAGTGAACTGGTTGATGAGTCCTCTTTCTGCGATATTCAGGGCAACTTGACAGGGTTCTTCAGCTGGAAGAGCGACGGTCGGGATTGCTTCCATCTTCTTGACGAACTTCTACTGGGAGGCTGAAATTGGATGCTTGCTGCAGTCACCTACCAGCTGCTTGAAGGCAAGGAGCTTAGGAGGGAGGGAGGAAGGAGGCTCAGAGCCTCCCTCTGAAGCCATGGTTGCGAGGAGAGGTCGCAGAGGGGCGCACGCAGAGGCAAAAACGACGCGCGGGTGTAAACCTAATGTAATCTAGTACCTATCTAACTTTAACTTAGTTAAACTGATTTGATTAATTACAACTCAAAATAAACTCAACTAGGGCTCTTATAATGTAGGAGACACTCTACATGACTCTAGTTAGACCCTCAACTCAAATTAACTAAGTCAACTAAGTCAAATTAACTTAGTTAACTCATAAAAGTTGTCTTATGATGTGGAATTACAATTTTATTCTTAATTGAATTCAAGGACAAAATTAAATTAGGATTTTCTTGTTGCATTTTCAACACTCCCTCTCAACAATAAAGGGATTATTTGCTACCCCGATCCTGCCTCTATGAAACTTGAATTTGCATCTTGACAATGCCTTTGTCAAAATATTTGTGCCATGTTCCTATGTAGGAGTGTATCCAGCAACATGATTCTCCTCTACGCACAATCTCGTAGATGGTGATACCAGATGTTGATATGATTGGACTGATCATGAAAAAATGGATTCTCAGAGAGTTTGATACAAATCTGATTATCACAGTAAATCACTGCATGATCCATCTGCTGACCAAATAACCCAACAAGGATATTCCTCATTTAGATAACCTCACAAGTTGCTTAACTAGCAGCCATGTACTCTGCTTCTGCCGAGTTGAGTGCAACTGATCTCTACTTCCTGATGTAACAAGAAACTGTTGCTGACATAATACAGAAGATTCCCCTTGATGTGCTCTTCCTATCGGATGGACTCCCTGCCCAATCTGCATCTATGAAGCTTTGCAAGTTCACTCCCTTTGTCCGTCTATACTAAAGACCAAACTGAGTGGTGCCTCTGAGGTATCTCAACATATGTTTAACTGCCTTCCAATAAAGTTTAGCTGGATTAACCATTGCTTGACTAAGCTGGTTAACTGTAAAACATATGTCTGGTCATGTGTTCACCAAATACATAAGTGAACCCAAAATATTCCTGTAAATAATAACCTCCACCACTTCACCTGAAGTAGCATCTTCCTTCCTCCAATTCCCTGCTAGAGGAGACTCCATGGGTTTACTACTATTCATGTGGAACTTCTTCAGTATCTCGTTGGCATGCTTGCCCTGAGAGACAAATAATTCCTCATCTCCTTGCCATACCTTTATACCAAGGAAATAACATATGAGCCTTAGGTCCTTCATCTCGAATTCTCTGGCAAGATCCTCTTTGCAAGATTTTACTAGCTTCTCATCACCTGTTAGAATTAAATCATCGACATATAATACTATAATCAATAATTTACCTTCAACCACAATATGGTAAAGGTTCGCATCTGCTTCACTTTTGGTGAAGCCTAACTTGGTGAAATAGCTGTCAATCCTGGTGTACCAAGCACGAGGTGCTTATTTCAATCCATACAACGCTTGCTTGAGTTTGCACACATGCAATTCTTTGTTGAAGGTCTCAAATCCTTCCGGCTACTCAATGTACACCTCTTCCTCAATCGGTATATTGAAGGATGTTGTCTTCACATCCATCTGATGTATCTTCCATCCCATCTGCGTTGAAAGTGCTAGAATAGATCTAATTGAAGAGTACTTTGCTACTGGAGCAAAGGTCTCCTCGTAATCAATTCCCTCCACCTTAGAGAACCATATGGCCACAAATCTAACCTTGTGTTTCTCGACACTCCCATATGTTGCTTACTTTACCTTTTAAAGCCATCTGGAACTCACCACTGACTTGTCTATTGGTCTTGGGATCACTTTCCAAACATTGTTTCTGTTGGAAATAGTACTGAGAGGGGGGTGAATCAGTATTATCAGATCAATCATTTAATTTACCAAACAGATTTATATACACTACTTCAACTAAGTGAAGTAGTGTGTACATGCGACTGTACTTAAAGCAACCAACGTATATGCAGAGAACTTTTGATTTAGACAGTTTATCATGTATTGAACTTTAACTAGTATATTAGAGATTTATTAGGTAGTTCAGTAAAAGCAGAATAAAACATCACACATAAGCAACACATATGAACACCAAGATATAAGGTGGAAACCCAATGTGGGTAAAAACCACATGCTGCTGTCGTCTCTGTCTTCTTTTAATAATAAGAAAAGTTGTCTACAATCTTGTACTGGTGGAGACTCATACTGGTACGCAGGCACCCACCTACAGAAGGCTACAACCTTCTCTCGTTCTCCAGCTGCTACTAGAAGGGAGATACAACCCCATAGCTCTTGTACTAGCCAATATGTTTACTAGTGCGCAGGTGCCAGCCTACAGAAAACTCCACTCTTCTACCAGGGACCACGTTTCATGAATTTTCAGACTGGATACTCTTGGAACACAACACCACAATCTGAAGGCCACGTTTCATTCAATTTTCATACTGGACCCATAAAAAACATCATAATCATCAAGTACATCAAGTACATCTGTATCAACCAATCACTGAAACTCAATCACCATAACCTGAATCTGATCATTCAGAACATTGTCACCAGAATACAGTCACCAAAACCCAAAGTAGAACCCAGAACTCTGCAACAGCAAACATAAACAACTGAAACATACTTCATAAGGTATACACTACTTCCATGTGTCGAACCAACGTGTATACATGCTTTTGTCAAAGCCAACCAGTGTACACATGCTTTTGTCAAAGCCAACCAGTGTACACATGCTTTTGTCAAAGCCAACCAGTGTACACATCTGTAAATATTAATTCATAATTTTGCAGCTATTCCAGACTTCAGTTATACCCAAATCATAAAATTTACAGAATAACACATGCATCAGTATTCAAATGCATGATCAAACCATATAATATTAATTAATTTCAAGCCTTAAGATCCCAATCCATCATTAGATCTTATCCCTCATCAACCGCTAAGGTTCATCCTTGGTTCAGATTAAGCAAAGCACCATAAGCCAATAACCTGCATACTAGATCTTACACTTCATCAAATATTTGATACTTGCACACATTGGCCTAATGATCTTCCCCTCCTTTATAGTTTTAGGCCTTTCTCAATACCATGGATAAAAACCACTTAGGGCCAATACCTTGGACCAAATACCTAGGGTTAATACCTTGGACCAATACCATGGACCAAAATACCTTGGACCAAATACCTTGGACCAAATACCTCGGACCAAAAACTTAGTTTTCCAACATATACGCGCTTTTCCTTCTGTGAAAGTGCGTGTGTAGGTATATTCTACTTGTGTTCAGTGAACCTGCATGTATACGCAGCTTGGTCAAGGTGAACCTGCGTATACCTCTCTTTCTTCATTCTCTATAGTTTGATCTATAATTCTTTGCTGTTGACATGCTGCACCATGATCTTTCATTTGAGTGAGTTGCCATCAAGGACAACACCTGTATCATAATGCCAACAATCTCCCCCTTTGGACTTGATGGCAACAACAACACCAAGTCACTCTCCCCCTTTGACATCAAGGGCAAAGGGTGGACCAAGATAATTTCTCCCTTTGACATACATTATGCTGGTCATGCTCCCCCTGAGTACATGCTGAAATCTTTGATTGAGCTTCCCTTTTGTACATGCTGAGATGCACTGAAACCGTCCATGCTCTTCCTGAGTACAAGCAGAGTCTGCAAAAAATATTTTCTAAAAGAATAACATGACTCTATAACTCAACTATGTGAGGATGACCTTCCTATCACCAATGACTCATACATACATCCATCTCCCAACTAAGTGGGGATATACCAAATTTGACTGACCAACCCAACCAAGTGGGGATATACCAATTGTTTATACATGACATAAACAAGAAATATTACATCATCCATCCCATGTAAAGTGGGGACACAAATTACATCATTTGTCCAAGAGGACTCATATCACTTCCTAGACTTTTGCATGATTGGAGTAACAAACGGTATAAATATTTGAAGCCATAGCTGGACTCAACAAACATAATGCCAACAATGTTGAATGTACGTGAATGCTAATGCTCCCCTTGAACCTATGCTACTGTTTTTCTTGTCTGAAGCACATATACGCTCCTTTACCCATAGAAACCTGCGTGTGTACGCGACTATACTTCATGAAACATGCATATAATAGCCTTTTCTGAAAAAGTTGGATTTAACAGCATGATGATGCAGCAACTACTCCTAGGTTTTTTCTGAGATATTCAAATGTCTCTCTGGGCAGTGGTTTAGTGAATATATCAACAACCTGCTCTTTGCAGGGAACATACTCCAGTTTGACCTTTTGTTCAAGCACTTGTTCACGTAGAAAATGGTATTTGATGGGTATGTGCTTGGTCTTGGAGTGCATCATTGGATTCTTTGAAATACTGATGGCACTTGTATTATCACATAGAATGGAGATGGGTGGAGTGCATGTGATCTGAATGTCTTGCAAGGTTTTCATCATCCAAAGTAGTTGTGTGCAGCAAGATGCAATAGCCACATATTCTGCTTCAGCTGTAGATAGCGCAATTGAACTTTGTTTCTTGCTGAACCAAGACACTAACCTGGAACCCATATAGAATGCACCACCATTAGTGCTTTTTCTGTCATCAACACTTCCTGCCCAATCTGCATCTGTATATGCATGAAGAGTGATATGTGTATCTCTAGGATACAATAAACCAAAGTTATGTGTTCCTTGAAGATATTTGAAAATTCTTTTGACTCCTTGAAGGTGTGATTCATTTGGATTTGCTTGGAATCTTCCAACTATTCCTACTGCATGCATGATGTCAGGTTGGGTACCTGTTAGATAAAGCAGACTACCAATCATGGATCTATAAGTTGGTTGATGTACTGCTACTGATTCATCATTTGAGCTGAGACTGCATCTTGTTACCATTGGGGTACATACATGTTTAGAGTCTTCCATGTCGTACCTTTTCAAGATCTGTTTGAGATATTTGGTTTGTGAAAGAAAAATACCATCTTTCTTTTGTTGAACTTGTAGACCAAGAAAATAGGTAAGTTCACCAAGTAAGGATATTTCAAATTCTTGCTGCATTACTGAAGCAAAATTCTGACTCATGGATTCTTCATTGCTACCAAAAATGATATCATCAACATAGAAAACAATAATTAGCAATTTATTAGTGTCAATCTTTGTATATAAATTGTTATCTGCTGAACCTTTTGAGAAACCTTATTGGTGTAGATATTTGTCAAGATGGTAATACCAGGCCCTTGGAACCTGTTTCAGACCATAGAGAGCCTTTTTGAGTCTACATACAAGTTTTGCATCATTTCCAAGAATGAATCCTTCTGGTTGTTCAATATAAACTTCATCTTCTAAATCTCCATTACAGAAAGCAGATTTTACATCCATTTGGTATACTTTGAATTTCTGAAAACTAGAAAGAGCAAGAAACATCCTTATGGCTTCAAGTCTAGCAACAGGTGCAAAAGTTTCTTCAAAATCTATACCTTCTTGTTGAGCATACCCTTTACAAACAAGTCTGGCGTTGTTTCTAATGACTTCTCCATTTTCATTCAGCTTGTTTTTGAATATCCATTTAGTTCCTATAATATTTTTATCATGAGGTCTAGGAACTAATTCCCAAGTATTATTCTTTTCAATTTGCTTAAGTTCTTCATTCATGGCCTTGACCCAACATTCATCTTTGCATGCTTCATTTACATTTTGAGGTTCGGTGGAGGATAGTAATGCTATATAGCTTGAGGTTTCTGTAATAGTTCTTCTTGTTTACACACCTGCCTCTTTTCCCCCTAAAATTTGAGTTTTTGGATGATTTTTCTGAACATACCAGGATAGAGTCTTTTCTTCTACCGTTGTCTCTTCTTCTGGTGCTTCATTGGTTTCTTCTTCAATATCATTGTGATTTGATGTGGGAAAATACTCCCCAGCTTCTTCATTGTCATAATCTTTTGTTTTTGTTTGTTTTGGATTTTTGCTTGCTTCATCAACTACAACATCAATATTTTCAACAATTTTCCCAAGTATGTTATTATAACATTTATATCCTTTACTTCGGGAAGAGTAACCAAGAGGAATACCTTCATATGCTCTGGGCTCAAACTTACCAAGTTTTTCATCAGTGCTTTTGATATAACATTTGCTTCCAAAAAATTTAAAGTATTTTACAGTAGGAGTCTTACCATACCAAAGTTCATGTGGAGTTTGAGTGCTATTTACCCGAACATTTGCTTGGTTGAGAATAGTTACGACGACGAATGTAGTTTCACCCCAGAAGGTTGCAGGAGTTCCAGATTCATCTAGCATAGCTCGAGCCATTTGTTGAACGGTTCTGTTCATTCTTTCTACCACTCCATTTTGTTGAGGGGTCCTTGCGGTGGAGAATTTCTTTTTTATTCCATGTTGTTCACAAAAGTCAAAGAATTCATCCGAGGTGAATTCCCCTCCTCAATTAGGTCTGAGGCATTTGATTTTTCGATCTGATTCATTTTCAACCAAGGCTTTGAAGGCTTGGAACTTTTCAAATGCTTCATCTTTATGCTTTAGCAGACCTATCCAACACATTCTGGAAAAACCACGAATGAACAAAATAAAGTATTCTTCTCCACGAGATGACTTTTTCCTTGATGGTCCACATAAATCAGTATGAACAAGTTCAAGAGGCTTACTAGATGACCCTTCCTTTTCAATGAAGCAAGCTCTGTTTTGCTTACCGAATTGACATGGTTTGCATATTGTACTTTTAGGGATGCTGATATCTGGAAGATCACGAACAACCTTGAATCTGCATGCTTTTCTTATTTGAGAAAAGCTTAGATGTCCCAATCTTCTATTCCACAACCAATTTTCATCATTTTTGCTTAGATAACACTGTTGTTGTCCTCCCTTGAGTATGTATAAGTTGTTTGTAGTTCTTGTACCTTTGATCACGGTTTCCCCTGTATCAAGTTCACGAATAACACATCCGTTTGATTGAAACACCACTTCATTTCCTTGATCACACATTTGACTGACACTCAATAGGTTATGCTTTAAACCGTCTGCATACATAACATTTCCAGCTTTAACCTTTTCTTTCAAGAAAATAGATCCTTTACCTTTTATGACAGCAGGAGTGTCATTTCCAAATGTGACATTCTTTTCCTTTTCAAAGGCATTATATGAGTGAAGTTTTTCTTTGTCACCTGTCATGTGTTTTGAGAATCCACTATCGATGTACCACTGATTTTCTTGTCCTTCTGCATACAAGGCTATACCACATATTTCTGTTTGAGATTCTTTCCTTCTCCATATCTTGGGATTTAATGGAGTTTGCTCCTTTTGAGATGATTGCCGAAATTTGCTCTTGCATTCAGATTTCTCATGACCAAAGTTGTTACAGATTGAGCATTCTATTTCATTTTCAAGAAGAGAAAAGTTATTATAGGAACTTTTCTCTTGACCCCTGTTACATTCCTTTGATTTCGTGTTTCTCTAGTCATGATGGTTTTGTAAGCAACACATTGATCAGCTTTGTGTCCAAAATTATGACATGAAAAACCTTGCCCATTAAAGAAATTCCTGTGACTATCGAATCTATTGTCCTGGTGATTGTAGTTTCTATTGATATTCATTTTTGGAGAAAATTGAGTATGATTTACCTGAGATTGGTTGTGGCTTCTATTCATCCTTGGAATAAATTGAGTCTGATTTACCTAGTGATCTGCTTTATGCCTTTGCTGACAATTGTCATACTGTTCACTGGTCTTTGCTGCATCAAGATATCTTTTAGTGGAGGTTGATGACTTCTGTGATTGAGATGCTTCTTCAGTATATCCAAGACCTGTCTTTATCAGAGGAGAACACTGCACTTTGATAATTTCATCTAAGGTTTCTGATCCTTTAGCAAATCTAAGATTGAGAGATTTTGTTTTCTCAAGATCCTTTCTTATACCTACAATTTCACATTCTAGTTTTTCATTGTGTTTTTATTTTTTAGCAAGTTGGTATGTCAAGGTATCAATAATCATATTCTTTCCTTCTAAACAGATTTTGAGTTTAAAAATTTCTTCATGAAGGTCATCTTCTTCTAAAGTATCCCAAAAATTATCATCGCCATAAGCCATTAGAAGTGTATAGTCATTACTATTTTCATCTTCATCACTATTTGATAAACCATCGCTATCTTCATGAGTATAGTAACTTCTTTTATTTACAACTTGTTTTCTATTCCATTTTGCATATTCCTTCCCTTTTTCATATTTATCTTTATGAGGAAATTTGGCAGCATAATGACCGACTCTGCCACAAGCAAAACATTTGAAGGGTAGCTTACCTCTAAATCTTCTAGAACCTCGTTGAAGCTTCTTGACAAAGTTTACCTCATCTTCTTCTTCTGAAATATGTCCTGATTCATTGTGTTCTTCCTTTCCTTTTGCTGAAGCTTTAAATGCGGCTTCTCTCATATCTGATGGACCTCATTTTCTCATCTCAAAGGCAGTTAAGATTCCGTGAAGCTGTGTCATAGTGATAGTCTATAGATCCTGTTTTTCTTCTATGGCAGACACTTTTGATTCAAATTTAGCAGACAAGGATCTCAAAACTTTCTCAACTAAGGTAACTTCCTTTATATCTTCACCCAGATTCTTCATACAATTAACAACCTCATCTATACGTAAGAAGTAACTAGCTATACTTTCATCACTGTGCATCTTAAGAGTTTCATACTGAATTATGAGAGTTTGAAGTTTAGCACGTTTTACCTGAGAGTCTCCTTCGTAGCTCAGAACGATTTTCTCCCATATTTCTTTGGCTGATTTGAGTTGCATGACTTTGACAAACTATGATTGTGATAGACTTCCCAATAAGGTATTGACAGCTCTGGCATTGGTTTGATATTGCTTTTTGCCTGTCGTATCTGTAGGAATTGCTGTTAGAAATGTATATCCTCCTTCCACAATTTCCCAGACATTCATTCCAAGTGATTGTAGATAGGCTGTGGTTCTTTTTTTCCAATAAACAAAGTTTATCCCATCAAAGATTAGCGGTCTAATGGATCCCACGCTTTCTTGATTACTCATGATGATGGATCTCCCTTCAAGCGATCAAGCTTCTTCTAAAGGACCTGCTCTAATACCAATTGTTGGAAATAATACTGAGAGGGGTGAATCAGTATTATCAGATCAATCATTTAATTTCCCAAACAGATTTATATACGCTACTTAAACTAAGTGAACTAGCGTGTACACGCAACTGTACTTAAAGCAACCAGTGTATATGCAGAGAACTTTTGATTTAGACAATTTATAAAGTATTGAACTTTAACTAGTATATTAGAGATTTATTAGACAGTGCAGTGAAAGCAGAATAAAACATCACACATAAGCAACACACATGAACACCAAGATATAAGGTGGAAACCTAATGTGGGTAAAAACCACCTGTTGCTATCATCTCTGTCTTCTTTTAATTATAAGAAAATCTGTTTACAATCTTGTACTGGTGCAGACTCATACCAGTACGCAGGCACCCACCTGCAGAAGGCTACAACCTTCTCTCGTTCTCCAGCTGCTACTAAAAGGGAGCTACAACCCCCTAGCTCTTGTACTAGCCAATATGTTTACTAGTACGTAGGTGTCAGCCTACAGAAAAATCCACTCTTCTACCGGGGACCACGTTTCATGAATTTTCAGACTGGATACTCTTGGAACACAACACCACAACCTGAAGGCCAAGTTTCATTCAATTTTCATACTGGACCCATCAACAACATCATAATCATCAAGTACATCTGTATCAACCAATCACTGAAACTCAATCACCATAACCTGAATCTGATCATTCAGAACACTGTCACCAGAATACAATCACCAGAACGCAAAGCAAAACCCAGAACTCTGCAACAGCAAAAGAAACAACTGAAACATACTTCATAAGGTATATGCTACTTCCATGTGTTGAACCAACGTGTATACATGCTTTTGTCAAAGCCAACCAGCGTACACATCTGTAAATATTAATTCATAATTTTGCAGCTATTCCAGACTTCATTATACCCAGATCATAACATTTACAGAATAGCACATGCATCAGTATTCAGATGCATGATAAAACCATATAATAATAATTCATTTCAAGCCTTAAGATCCCAATCCATCATTAGATCTTATCCCTCATCAACTGCTAAGGTTCATCCTTGGTTAAGATCAAGCAAAGCACCATAAGCCAATAACCTGCATACTAGATCTCACACTTCATCAGATATTGGATACTTGCACACATTGGCCTAATGATCTTCTCCTCCTTATATAATTTTAGGCCTTTCTCAATACCATGGATCAAAACCACTTAGGACCAATACCTTCGACCAATACCTCGGGTTAATACCTCGGACCAAATACCTTGGACCAATACCATGGATCAAAATACCTTGGACCAATACCATGGTTCAAAATACCTTGGACCAAATACCTCGGACCAAAAACTTAGTTTTCCAACATATATGTGCTTTTCCTTCTGTGAAAGTGCATGTGTACGTATATGCTACTTGTGTTCAGTGAACCTGCGTGTATACGCAACTTGGTTAAGGTGAACATGTGTATACCTCTCTTTCTTCATTCTCTGTAGTCTGATCTGTAATTCTTTGCTATTGATATGCTCCATCATGATCTTTCATCTGAGTGAGTTTCCATCAAGGACAACACCTGCATCATAATGCAAATAGTTTCTTATAATGGATTCATACTCTTCTACCATGGCATCAACCCTTATTGGTTGTTTCACGGCTTCCTCGAATGAGGATGGCTCAATCTCTACACTCTTTCTTATCATAGCCATGTAGCTAGTGTACCGATCTGGTGCCCTCCTTTGTCTGCGCTGTGATGTAGGTGCACCCACATTCTATCTAACATCATGCATTAATATATCAGCTTCTCTAGTGCGCTTCCTTCCATCTCTTGAAGTCTCTACATGAGTGGGTGCTTCCACTCTCTACTCCTCTGCATGTGGCTGGTCCACATCATCCCGAGGTTCTTCCTTTAGAGCTAAAAGCTCCTCATCTGCATGTAACTGAAGCTCCCTCTCAAGGGAACATCTCATGGCCTTCTCTTCATCAAACTTCACATCTCTAAAAACCACTGTCATCCAGTGAGATTGAAGGTACACCCAATAGTTATGAGGTGTATCAATGTACCCCACAAATATGCCCAACTCAGCTGTTGGTTCTAGATTTTTCCTTACATCCTTGGTAACATGACAGTAAACTGATGAATCAAAGATCCTAAAGTGTGCCACATTTGGTTTCTTACCTAAAAAATATTCTTCTGGTGTACTCATCCTGAGAATCCGATGAGGACTCCTATTTTGCACATATACAACTGTGTTGCATGCTTCAGCCCACAAGTGCAACGATAGGCCCTGATCATGTAACATCGCTTGTGCAACTCCCACAATACTTATGTTCTTCCTTTCAACCACCCCATTCTGTTGTGGTTTATCAGGTGCTATTAAATGTCGTCGAATGGCTTCTGATGCACATAAGTTCTTTAATTCATTCGACACATATTCTCCATCGTTATCACTCCTGAGAGCCTTCACTTTCCTGCTAGTGTCTTTCTCAACAAGTGCTTTAAATTCACAAAATTTAGAGAACGTCTGATATTTCTTCTACATGAAGAAAATCCAACACTTACGTGAGAAATCATCTACAAATATTACATTATACCTGTGCTTGGCCATTGAGACTATCGAGAACAATCCACACACATTTGAGCAAACTCTTTCAAGGATCACTTGCGCTCGACTATTGTTATCATGAAAGGTAGCTTTGGTGTAATTACCCAATGTACACCCTTTGCATGTATCTCTCTGCTCTAGTGTACCCTTAGGAAGTCCTGTAGAAAACTTCTGCATGAACTTCAAAGCTCTGTGCTGCAAGTGACCCATCTTCTATGCCATAATTCACCGATGTCTCAGCTCTGCACCTTCTCTGCTTTTGTGCTCAATGTTGCACAATCTTCTACATCTAATTTGTAGAGGTTCTTCACCCAAACCCTGATCCACTTCACTTGTCTTGAGGCTATGTGATGAAGGAAATCCTTTCCTTTGCTAAATATCACATCATAACCACAGTCCTCCAACATAGCAACTGAAACTAAATTCTTCTTCAAACCCGAAACATACATGACATATTTTAATTTGAGAGGAGAACCAAGCTCCTTCTAAAAAGTAACAGTACCGATGTTGGTTGCGTTATACCTTCCATCATCTCCCATTTCGATGTGCATCTGGAGGTTCTTCTCTTCCAAGTCACTGAAAATTTATTTGTCGCCGATCATATGGAATGAGGCTCCACAATCCAAATACCACACATTACCCATCATTGATGTCATCATGCAAGTAATGAGGGTGAAATCAAATTCAAATTGTGAGGCACGATCTTCACTTACCGTTCCTCTAGAGGGATTCTTGTTGGCCTTCTTGATCCGGATTTAAACAGGAACGCAACAAATTACAGAGAACCATATACACAAAGATGCAGCGGAAATAATACTTCATTTCATTAATGGAAAATACTGAAATATGCTTACAACCAGAAATGGAAATAAACTAGCTAGGGCGATGGTAGCTTATCTCTGAGAAGAGATGTGGTGGCTACATGCCTCTGAACTGTGTTACAATGAGGCTCGAAGGCCTATTTATTGTTGAGAAACAATGGAAAACCCTTAACATTCCAAAACCTAACCCTAGGAGATGAAACGCCAAAATGTGGGCCCCGTTTGGGTAAATTGGTACATCAACTTCCCGGGGTCGTAACTTTGGCATACGATCTCCGTTTGACGCGTACAATAGCTCGTTAGAAAGATCTATTCGAGCACTACCACTTTGGGAAGGGAAATGTTGGTCCATGGACCCATGTTGCCCCCAGATTTCCCAAAAATCGTCGTTTAGGGCCTCAAAACGGCTCCAGAAGTTTAGGACCCGAAAATGTGCTAAAAATAGTAAGTTGTGCTACAATTAAGGAAACTGAAAATGCTGAGAGAAACAATGGTGGGGGTCCAGGTGGACTTGGTAGGTGGCCACCAATATCCACCTGGATCATTCCTCCCCCCTTAGGAAGCAATGTTCCCCATTGCGTTGAGTTCCTCCATGAGATGAGGAAACTTTTGTTGAACTTGTTCCCTGGTGAGCCACTTGCCCTGCTGAAGGAGTTGGCCTGCTTTGACAACTCGATATAGTTGGATATTCTGTTGGCAAGTGTTCTTGATCTGTGTGTCCATGATCCGATCAGTTGCAGCTTGTTCCATGCAATCTGGATTTAATTATGTGGGTTTGAGCTATTCTGCAATGTCGGATGTGTCTAGCAATGGTGGAAAGTATGGCCGAAGGCGGTCCACATTGAACACTGGGTGCAGGCCAAGGAATGGGGGAATGCTGAGCTCAAATGCATTGTCTCCCATAGCCTTAGTAATGGTGTAAGGACCATATTGGAGTGGTCTCAATTTCCGATAGGCTCCAGTAAGGCGTTCCTTTTGCAAATGCAACCAGACTTTGTCGCCCACCTGAAACTTGTGTGGCACCCAATGTTGATCATGTCGCTGCTTGTACTTGGCATTTGATTTCTCAAGAATGTCATGGACCTGCTGGCGAATATGTTGGATGCGCTCAATGAAGTTGGTGGCCTTATTTGTTTCGGACTGGACATGAGCTGAATTTATGTGAGTAGCTACAAGTGGCATGGCCACATCAATGGGGCATAGTGGCTGGAATCCCAAACCCACCTGAAAAGGGCTATGGCTAGTGGAGCTGTGAAGAGCTCGGTTGTAGCTGTGCTGAACATAGGGGAGGCTCTCATCCCATGTGCGTGGATGCTTTGAGTTATACATGCGCAGAATGTGCACAATCATCCTATTGACAACCTCTGTCTGGCCATCAGTTTGAGGATGGAAGGCTGTGGACTTCGTGAGTTTGGTGTCCAGCATTAACCAGAGACTGGACCAAAATGTGCTGAGAAACCGACTGTCCCAATCTGAGATGATAGACTGTGGGATCCCAAAGTGCACCCACACTCGTTCAAAGAAGAGTTTAGCAGTGGCTTCTGCTGTGATATTCTTCTTGCAGGCCGCCATAATGGCCATCTTCGAGAACCTGTCGATGACCACAAAAACACAGTCATTTCCATGCTTAGTGGAAGGAAGGCCTGACATGTAATCCATGGAGATGGATTCCCAAGGTCGACTAGGGGTAGGCAACGGGGTATAGAGGCCGTGCTTCTTAATGGTCGGTTTGGCAATGGCACAGGCAGTACATGATCTGATGTACTTCCCAACATCCTGTCGAAGATTCGGCCAATAGAAATAATTTTGCAGTACTGCCACTGTTTTCTCGACCCCGAAATGCCCAACAGCCCGACTGTAGTGTGCTTCCCAAATCATCTTGGCACGCTCGCTTGAAGGAACACAAAGGTGTCCCAGGTGGCATAACAGGGCATCCTGGAGGTGAAAATCTGGAACATGCCGACCCTCCAAGAGTGTTTGGTATGTGTGGCCGAATTCTGGGTCGCTTTTGTAGAGAAGTGGCCAATCAGAAGTCTCGTGCCCACAAGAGTTGAGCACGGTGGTTAACGCCATGATCGGTGGCCGACTGAGGCAATCTACAACATTATTGGTGCTGCCCTTCTTATACTTGATATTCAAGTGGAACTGTTGCACATATGTAGACCACTTCTGATGGCAATCATTCTGCAATTTCCCTTGGGTCTGTATGAACTGCAGGTGTCGGTGGTCTGTGTGGATGACCGTTTCCTTCCCCAAAATGTAATGCTTCCATTGTCGGCAGGCCTGTACAATGGAATACATCTCTTTATCATAAGTGGGGTACTTCTGGACTGTGTCTGAAAGTGTTTCACTGTGATATGCCACTGGATGTCCATGTTGAGTAAGGACTGCCCCAATAGAATAGTCAGAGGCATCTGTCTCGACCTCAAATGGTTGTTGTAAATCTGGTAACGCGAGCACTGGTGCCGTGCAGAGGCAATCCTTCAACTCCATGAATGCCTTCTGTTGAGATTCAGACCAAAAGAATTTTGCTTTCGCCCCTCCCTTGGTGACTTGACTCAAGGGCTAAGTAATATGAGAAAACCCCAACATGAACCTGCGGTAGAAGTTGGCAAGACCTAGAAAGCTGCGAAGCTCTGTTAGAGTGGTTGGAGATGGCCAATCTCGAATGACTTGGATCTTGGCTGGATCGACATGCACCCCCTGTTCATCAATGATGTATCCCATATACTGAACCTGGGTCATGCCAAAAGTGCATTTCTCCAAATTGGCACATAGCTTGTGTTGTCGTAGTGTTTGGAGAACCTGTCGGATGTGGTGGAGGTGCTTTTCCCAACTCTGGCTGAAGATCAGAATGTCATCCAAGTATACTACTACAGAGGAGTTGGTGAATGGCCACAAGATGTCATCCATTAGCCTCATGAAGGTTGTAGGAGCATTCGTCAATCCGAAAGGCATAACCAACCATTCTAAAAGGCCCTCCTTGGATTTGAAGGCAATCTTCCACACATCAGAGGGTTCGATTGGTACCTGGTGATATCCTGACTTCAGATCGATCTTGCTGAAATATTTCGCCCCCTTTAGTTGGTCCAGTAGGTCATCAATCCGCCGTATCGGGTACCTATTACGGACAGTGATCTTGTTCAGCGCCCGATAGTCAATACAGAGTCTCCATGTCCCATCCTTCTTCTATACCAACACGATCGGGCTCCCACAAGGCGATGAACTCGGACGGATGTGACCTTTCTGCAGGAGCTCTTGAATCTGCCTCTTGATTTCATTGTTCTCCAGAATGGAGCGCCGATAAATTGGTCCATTGGGTAGCGGCGCACCTGGGGTCAGATCGATGGAGTGCTTGACCTGACAGTGCAGAGGAACCCCTGCAGGGGAGGTGAAGATGTCCTCGTACTCCTCCACAACCTTGTCCATCTGTAGTTGTCGTGCAGAGGAACCCCGTCTGGAGGCCGCGGCCACCGTCTTCTTCTTTCCTTGGGGGTGTATCATCAGGAAAACAAATTTCCTGGTTTTGGAAATGATCTTACTGCATTGTTTTGCAGTAATCAAAGAGATGGCGGTAGGTGGTGCTACCTCTGGTATCCTGTACAACTTATTTCCCAATGTAATAATAACAGCACGGGGCCTTGTTTCATACACAGCATGTCGCTTCCACAAGTATGGCTGTCCTAATAATACATCACAAACTTCAAGGGGGGCAATGTCACACAATACCTCATCCGTGAAGGGCTTGATGTTGTATGGAAGGCGACACTGCTGGCTCACGCGAAGATCTCGTCCTTGGTGAAGCCACCCAATGGTGTATGGTTGTGGATGTGCTGTGGTCAGTAAGCCCAACCGCTTCACGACCTCTGCCGAAATGAGGTTCTTTTGACTCCCGCTATCAACAATGAACTATATCAAGGAGCCCTTTACCCACATATGGGAGTGGAAGAGACGCTCCTCCTCCTCTGGATCTTCGGGCTCATTTTTCTGGATCTTGGCGGTAGTAACAGTGGCGTTGGGATCCGCATCAATGATCTGCTTCCCTTTTTCATTCCCCTTATTGGGTTCTGACTCAGATTCGAAACATGCATCTGATTCTGAAACCTTTAGCTTAGCCACCAGTGACTGCTTGGCCCGACACTCACTTGTGTTGTGAGTGGAGCTCTTATGGAACTCACACCATCTCGGAATTCCAGGTGGGTGCGGCTGAAAATAGTGAGCCAGTACTTTCATCCTTCTGCTCACAGTAGGTTTCCCACCAGTCCTTGACGTGGGGGGCTGCTTTGAGAAGAGCAAAAACAATCTTTTCCCGACTCGAAAATTCATGAATAGAAAAATAACCCTCTAGCAGATTTAACCATTTATCTACGGCATCTGCGTCTATCTGACCCTCGAATATGGGGATTTCAAAATTAACTTGTACCTTAAAGGGCGCGGCGTTTCCAGAGTAGCTGCTGGAAGCCGATGCGTCGCTTCTGGGTAGCCACTAAAGGATCTGGGCAAAGCTGTCCATCATCACGTTCTGTTGTCGCTCGAGGGCTTCTTCGAGAAAGATTTTGATGGGATCTCCTACCCTCTCATATTTCTTCTCGTCCGCCATGGGAGGCCGTCGGGATTTGCGAGGCTGGTCTTGCAAAGGTTCAACCAGTTCAAGCCCTAACTCCTTATATCCCGACCTTGTTGGGGACATGCAAAGAAAAACAGAGAAAAAGCAGACCGCTCTGACACCACTGATCCGGATTTAAACAGGAACGTAACAAATTACAGAGATAACCATATACACAAAGATGCAGCGGAAATAATACTTCATTTCATTAATGGAAAATACTGAAATATGCTTACAACCAGAAACTGAAATAAACCAGCTAGGGCGATGGTAGCTTATCTCTGAGAAGAAATGTGATGGCTACATGCCTCTGAACTGTGTTACAATGAGGCTCGAAGGCCTATTTATTGTTGAGAAACAATGGAAAACCCTTAACATTCCAAAACCTAACCCTAGGAGATGAAACGCCAAACTGTGGGCCCCGTTTGGGTAAATTGGTATATCAACTTCCCGGGGTCGTAACTTTGGCATACGATCTCCGTTTGATGCGTACAATAGCTCGTTAGAAAGATCTATCCGAGCACTACCACTTTGGGAAGGGAAACATGGTTCATGAACCCATGTTGCCCCCAGATTTCCCAAAAACCATCGTTTAGGGCCTCAAAATGGCTCCAGAAGTTCAGGACCCGAAAAACTGCTAAAAATAGTAAGTTGTGCTACAATTAAGGAAACTGAAAATGCTGAGAGAAACAATGGTGGGGGTCCAGGTGGACTTGGTAGGTGGCCACCAATATCCACCACCTGGATCACTTCTTGTGCAGACACTTCATGGAATAGTGTCCCTACTCGTGATAGTGAAAACATTTAATCTTCAAGAAGTCCTTTTTCTTATAGCCCTGACTGGAATTTGATTTCGAATGGGATGAATTCCCTTTCCCTTTATTTACCTTTCCATCTAAGGCACAATTCTCCTCATCATCGTGCTTGGATGAGGATCCATCTCTGGTGTTTTGCCAAATCTCTTCTTGCACCAAGTCAGACCACAAACGCTCCCACTTTGGTATCTTCTCCCTCACATTTACTGAATCCTAGTAGCCGTGCCAGCTCTTGGGAAGGCCTAAAAGTGCTAGGTTGACCAGATTATCTTCAACAACTATAACACCAACACTTTCAAGCTCATCCTGACATTGGGTGAACTTCGTCATGTACTTTGGTATTGTGTAGCCCTTCTCCATCTTGATTTTCCTAAGCTTTTCCTTCAGTGCGAGCTTCTTGTGGTCATTACTTTTTTGAAACAAGTCATCAAGGCCTTCCACATTGCATATGGAGTCTCCTTACCATGGAGTTTCAAGAAAATATGATCTCAAACTCCTAGTATGATCCTTCTCACCTTTGTAACACATTTTCTCCACTCTGTCAGATCTTGAGCATCCATTGCCAGAGGCTTAGGAATATCTTTTTCTATGAATTCCTTAATGCCGTTGTCTTCCAATACTACCTCCATCCTGTCTTTCCAAGCAATATAGTTTGTCTTTCCAAGCAATATAGTTCAAACTACCCTCAAGGGCATATTCAAGTCTCAATCCATAGAACGACATCCTGCTGGCTCTGAAGTATGATACTGGAAATTCGATTTCACTTGCAAAAGACAAACTCGTATTCTCCTCTTCTAGAGTGATTTCTTCTTTGATACCATGTAGAAATTCCTTGTAGATTCAAACTACTAATTGTTATTTACTAAAACAATACACTTGAATCTACTCAACTCATCAACGAAAACAATTAAATGATCGTGAAATCATGAAGCATACAATAGAAATAATTCAATGAACACATTACACAATGATTTCTTGGGGAAAGCCACAACTAAAAACCCCTGTTATCTGTATATTGCATTAGTCAGAAACTATGAGAAGATTACAATGCTTTGCTCAAGCCCGAGCAACCTTTGCACTATCCCTATCTATCCCACAACTTCCTAGACAAGCCCAGGCCAATACTTAAATAATTTTCTTCTTGCTCAAGTCCTTATTTTGTTGTGTTGTTTCCTTGGGAATTAGCCCTATTAATTATGGAAATTCCTCAATTGGAATTGCGCAATCCTCGTCGACCTTCCTCTGACTGCATGCACCACCTGTACAATTCAGATGATTATACAATTGATAGTACACTGTCCCTGAACTCCAATCTCAACTAGGTAACTCTTAGATATGACATGCATGAGTTATTTATGTGTGAATCGTCAGTTAACTGGTTGAACACATGAAGCAATAACCCATTATTTGACCTCCTACTAGTTCCTCCATCAGTTGGAACTAGTTAAACTGAATTAATTAATTACAACTCAAAATAAACTCAATCAGGGCTCCTATAATGTAGGAGACACTCTACATGACTCTAGTTAGACCCTCAACTTGAATTGACTGAGCCAACTAAATCAAATTAAATTAGTTAACTCGTACAAGTTTTCTTGTGATGTGGATTACAGTTTTATTCCTAATTTAATTCAAGGACAAAATTAAATTAGGATTTTCTTGTTGCTTTTTCAACATTATATTACTTGTTTTTCTTGTAAGGCAAGGTATATTGTTGAAGTAGCTGAGGAGGTTTGCTTATTGTTGTTGAAGCAACTGAAGATGTTATTTTGCGGAGGTATATTATGTGCATATGATGGTTGAATTGATTTGCTTGAAGAGATGCTGTTAAAGATGCATGAAAAAGTTGTGATGCAAGGCAATGATAACGATTTGGCTTAGTGTGCTTATGTCAATGCATGTTATTTGAATATTTTGAAATTCATTTTATGTATTTTTAATATTCAAAATTTGAAAGAGTTTGGAAATGAAGAGACAACCTTGGAATGCAAAGAGGCAAACTTTTCATTTCATATTCATGCATGGAATACTAACAACCAACAAACTATGTTTATAAAATACGTGATTTTGGAAGTTTAAGATGTTAGAAAGAGTGAAAGTCGATTGAGTTGTTGTTTGTGAGTTACCTGGCATAAAGAGACAATGCTAGAAGAGCCTATGTAAAACAAATTTGAGGAGGAGAAGACGCAGATACAAAGATGGAGGTATGTAGAACTAAAACCAAGTAAACCAATATATTGTTTCTTTTATGTATAAGGAGATTGTAGTATCCTTCCAAGTTGTAGCATGAAAAGGAACACATTGGAGCTTGTTGAGGTAGGAGCCTCCTATGGGTTGTAGCATGCAAAAAAAATTATGTAAGCGGGATCTGAAGCTTCCCAACAAGTCGTAGCTTGCATAATAGCAGAGTGGTTGGAGCCTCCAAAAAGCTGATGTAATAGAGGAAGTAGGAGCCCACCTTTGCATCACAATAATAACAAATTCGTGGTTTTATCCCTTTATATGTTTCCGCTTATATCTGGTGTCCATGTGTGTTTCTTTTATGTGTTGATTTTATGTTGTCATGGATTGTTGTTATGCTGATTAAATTTTCTATTTATATGATGTTATATTGTTCATTAAATAGTCGAGATAGATTTTGAAAATTAAATTAAATAGAATTTAATGTCCATGAATGCACTAAACTGAATCATCCCCCTCTCAACTTAGTCAAGTTTCGAACAAGTGCCACCCTTGTTAAACAATTTTATTGCTTAAATTCTTTTACATTCAATTGTTAATCCCGGGTCATAAATTTTAGAAACACCAACATTGTATGTGCAGAATTGGTACATAAATAATTCTCAAACTATGAAAGAATTTCTATGGTATAATGCTCCTAGGATATGTATTGGCAATAAAATTTAAAGGCTATAGAGGTTGATTCAACCATTGGACTTATGTTTCTGAGAGCACTTTATGGGAACCAATCATAACCCTTTGTTTTGCATCAAGGGCATTAAACAATTTTGTAATTCGCAGATAAGCACTTTCATTCTTTAATTTTCAAACTCTAGCTTTCGTAGGAGGCTTTTCACACTTGAAAATAGAAGATAAAATCCAAATAGACATAAAGTAAAATACTACATAGGTTGTGTTAGAACACTGGGATCATGTTTACAGGAGCACTTTACAAGCTTATATCACAGTCCTTTGTTTGGCATCGATAACATCAAACGACTCTGTGATTCCTTGATAAGCACTTTTATTCTTCAACCTTCAATGCTTAACTTCTGTAGGGGAATCCACAATTAAAAGGTAAAACTAAATCACACAAAAACTAAATGTTATAGGGTAATATTTCATCACTAATCTTATATTTACAAGGGCACTTTATGGGCTCCGATCATAGTTTTTTGTTTGGAATTAAGAGAAACAAACGATTATATGGCTCCTTGAAAAAAACCCTTGTTCTTCAACCTTCAATGCCTCACCACTGTGGGAAATCCACACTTTGCAACAAAAAACATATATGTTCAAGAACTTGAAATGACAATAAATGGAGACATTGATCTATAGAGTAGAAACAAAATTACAATTCTGTCTAATGAGCTACTCTAACTAAGAAGAAAATGGATTTGTAATGCAAACCAAGTAGGGGACACTACTTATTGATTTGTGTTGCAAACGAAATTATAATGTATGATATGAATTTAAACAGGAACGCAAAAAATTACAGATATAACCATAAATACAAAGATGCAACATAAATAATACTTCATTTCATTAATATCAATGAACTGAAATATGCTTACATATAGAATGGAAATAAACTAGCTCGGGCAATGGTAGCTTATCTCTAAGAAGATATGTGGTGGCTACATGCCTCTTAATTGTGCTAAAATGAGGATCAAAGGCCTATTTATTATTGAGAAACAATGGAAAACCCTAAACGTCCAAAAACCTAACCCTAGGAGATGAAGCACAAAACTAAGGGCCCCATTTGGTTAAATTGGTACATCAACTTCTCGGGGTCGTAACTTTGGCATACGATCTCCATTTGACGCGCACAATACCTGGTTAGAAATATCTGTCCAAGGATTACAACGTTCGAGTGGCCAACATCATTTACCAACTTTTGTTTGACCCCTTTTTCCCAAAAAGCGTCATTAGGGCCTCAAAACGGCTCTAGAAGTTCAAGACCCGAAAAAACTGCTAAAAATAGTAAATTGTGCTACAATTTAGGAAAGAAACAATGGTGGGGGTCCAAGTCGAATAGGTGGGTTGCCACCAACATCCACTTGGATCATTCCTCCCCCTTAGGAAGCAATGGTCCCCATTGCGTTGAGTGCCTCCATGAGATGGGGAAACTTCTGCTGAACTTGGTGCCTAGTGAGCGACTTGCCTTGGTGTAGGAGTTGGCCAACCTTGACAACCCGATATAGTTGGACCTTTTGTTGGTGAGTGTTCTTGACCTGTGTGTCCATAATTCGATCAGTTGCGACCTGTTCCATGCAGTTTGAGTTTAACTCTATAGGTGTGAGCTGTCCAACAATGGTGGGAAGTATAGTCGAAGGTGGTCCACATTGAACACTGAATGCAGGCAAAGGAATGGGGGAATCTTGCGCTCAAAATAATTATCTTCCACATCCTTGGTGATGGTGTAAGGACCATATCGGAGTGGTCTTAGCTTTTGATGGGCTCCGGTAAGGCGTTATTTCTGCAAATGCAACCAGACTTTGTTGCTCATCTGAAACTTGTGTGGCACCCAATGTTGATCATGTTGCCACTTGTAATTGGCATTTTTCATAATGGAGTGATGATATATCGACATGTTGGGTAGAGGTTCTCTGGGAGTCAGATCGAACGAATGCGTAACCTGACAGTGCAATGGTACCCCTGTGGGTGAGGAGAAGATGTCCTTGTATTCTTTCATGACCTTATCCACCTGCTTCTGCTACATGGAGGAATCCTTCCTGGGGGTCATGGATGTGGCTACAATCTTCCCCTTACCTTGAGAGAGAACTAGAAAGAAAATAAATTTGCTAGTCTGTGAGATGATCTTACTGCATTTCTTAGCAGTTATCAAAGAGGTGGCGGTAGGTGGGGCTACCTTCGATATCCTGTATAATGTATTACCCAAAGAAATAATAATAGAGTGAGGTCTAGATTCATATATAACATGTCGCTTCCACAAGTATGGTTGTCCTAATAATACATCACAAACGTCGAGAGGAGCAACATCACAGAATACCTCATATGTGAAGGGATTGATGCTCTAAGGGAGGCGACACTGTTGGCTGACTCGAAGATCTCGTACTTGGTGAAGCCACCTGATATTGTACGGTTGCGGGTGTGGTGTAGTAGGTAGGCCTAACCACTTCATGACCTTTACTGAAATGAGGTTCTTTTAGCTCCCATGGTTGACAATGAATTACAACGGTGAACCCTCCACCCACATATGTGAGTGGAAGAGATGCTCCCCCTCCTCTGGATCTTTGGGCTCATTCTTCTGGATCTTAGTGGTGGCAATAGTGGCATTGGGCTCCGCATCAACAATTTGCTTCCATTTGTCATTCCTCTTCTCATGTTCTGACTCAGAGTTGGCACATGCATCTGAAACCTTCAGCTCGACCACCAACGATTGCTTGGCCCAACACTCACTTGTGTTGTGAGTGGGGCTCTTATGGAACTCACACGAATTTCCTGTGTCCTTCTTTGACTTCGTGGGGGTGTTCTTTTCTTGCGGCTTTGAAGGGTTGTCTTGGGTCACCCCACCTTGGCCTTGTCCTCGGTTTTGCAGTTTAGGGACGCCTTTTCCTTGCTTCAGATTTGTAGATCCAAAGTCTCGCTTCTTCTGTTTAAACTTCTGCATGATCCTCACAGCATAATGGTACGCCATGCCAAGCGAGGAGATGTCTAGGAACTCCATATCATCCTAGATGTACCTGTGTAGGTAGCTGCGGTACTTAGTACCAAATGTCACTCAAAATCCTTGATATCCATCTTTGTGCGAAGGGTATGAAAAAAATTTGTGAACTCCGACACATCTTGGTCCCTTCCCTATTGTAGTGTGGCCCACTTTATGTACTTGTCTTCATAACTCCCGACAGGGTAACACTGTTCCTTGATGGCGTCTCAGAAAGAGTTCCATGTGGGTGCGGATGAAAACAATGAGGGTTCCCTCTCATCCTTCTGCTCACAGTATGTTTCCCACTAGTCCTTGACATGGGGGCTAACTTTGAGAAGTGCTAAAGTAATCTTTTCCTGACTAGAAAAATCATGAACAGAAAAATACCCTTTTAGTAGATTTAACCCTTTATCTATAACATCTACATCTATATGACCCTAAAATATGTGGATTTCAAAGTTAACTTGTACTTTAAGGGTGTTGCACTTCCAAAGTAGCTGCTGAAAGTAGATGCGTCGCCCTTGGGTAGCCACCGAAGGATCTGGGTAAAGCTGTCCATCATAACGTTCCTTTATCACTCGAGGGCTTCTTCGAGCAATATTTTGAAAGGATCTCATGCCCCCTTGTCTTTCTTTTCTTCCTCCATGGGAGGCTGTCAGGATTTGTGATGCTGGTCTTGGAAAGGTTCGACCAGTTCAAGCCCTAACTCCTTATATCCTAACCTCGTTAGGGACATGCAAAGAAAAAATAGAGAAAGAGCATACCACTATGATACCACTAATGTGAACTTAAACAGGAACATAAAAAATTACAGATATAACCATAAATACAGAGATGCAGAAAAAATAATACTTCATTTCATTAATATCAAAGAACTGAAATATACTTACATAGAGAATGGAAATAAACTAGCTCGGGCGATGGTATCTTATCTCTGAGAAGAGATGTGGCAACTACATGCCTCTGAACTGTGTTACAATGAGGCTCAAAGTCCTATTTATTATTGAGAAACAATGGAAAACCCTAAAGATGAAAAAACCTAACCCTAGGAGATGAAGCGCCAAACTATGGGCCCTGTTTGGGTAAATTGGTACATCAACTTCCCGGGGTCGTAACTTTGGCATACGATCTCCATTTGGCATGCACAATACCTCATTTGAAGATCTATCTGAGGACTACAATTTTCGAGTGGCAAAAAACAATTTATTAATTATGTTGGCCCCCGTTTTCCAAAAAAAATGTCGTTTAGTTCCTCAAAACGACTCCAGAAGTTCAAGATCTGAAAAACTACCAAAAATAGTAAACTGTGCTACAATTTAGGAAACTGAAAAATTGAAAGAAACAATAGTGGGGGTCCAAGTTGAATAGGCAGGTGGCCACCAACATCCACCTGGATCATTCCTCCCCCCTAGGAAGCAATGCTCCCCATTGCCTTGAATGCTTCCATGAGATGGGGAAACTTCTGGTGAACTTGGTCCCTAGTGAGCAACTTGCCTTGGTGCGGGAGTTGGCCAGCCTTGACAACCCGATATAGTTTGATCTTTTGCTGGTGAGTGTTCTTGACCTGTGTGTCCATAATACGATCAGTTGTGGCCTGTTCCATGCAGTTTGGGTTTAACTCTTTAGGTGTGAGTTGTTATGTAATGTCTAATGTGTCCAACAATGGTGGGAAGTATGGTCGAAGGCGGTCCACATTGAACACTGGCTGTAGGCAAGGAATGGGGGAATGTTGCACTCCAAAGCATTGTCTCTGATAACATTGGTAATGGTGTAAGGACCATATCAGAGTGGTCTAAACTTTCGATGGGCTCCGGTAAGGTGTTCTTTCTGTAAATGTAACAAGACTTTGTCGCCCACCTGAAACTTGTGTGGCATCCGATGTTGATCATGTTGCTGCTTGTACTTGGCATTTTTCATAATGGAGTGACTATATATCAACATGTTGGGTAGAGGTGCTCTAGGAGTCAGATCGAACGAATGTTTGACCTGACAGTGCAACGATACCGTTGTGGGTGTGGAGAAGATGTCCATGTATTCTTTCATGAATGTATCCATCTGTTGCTGCTACATGGACGAATCCTTCCCGGGGGTCATCGATGTGGCTACGATCTTCTCCTTACTTTGAGAACGAACCATAAAGAAATTGAATTTCCTAGTAGGGAGATGATCTTACTGCGGTTTCTTAACAGAGATCAAAGAGGTGGCGGTAGGTGGGGCTACCTCCGGTATCCTGTATAACGTATTACCCAAAGAAATAATAACAGAGCGAGGTCTAGACTCATGTACAACATGTCACTTCCAAAAGTATGGTTGTCCTAATAGTACATCAGAAACATCAAAAGGAGCAACATCACACAATACATCATCTATGAAGGCCTTGATGCTGTAAGGGAGGCGACACCGCTGGCTGACTCGGAGATCTCGTCCTTGGTGAAGCCACCCAATATTGTACGACTGCGGGTGTGGTGTAGTCAGTAGGCCCAACCAATTCACAACCTTTGCTGAAATGAGGTTCTTTTATCTCCTACTATCGACAATGAATTGCCGCGGTGAACCCTTCACCCACATGTGTGAGTGGAAGAGACGCTCCCCCTCCTCTGGATCTTCAGGCTCATTCTTCTGGATCTTATTGGTGGAAATAGTGGCGCTGGGCTTCGCATCAACAATCTACTTCGCTTTGTCATTCCTCTTCTTAGGTTCTGACTCAAAATCAGAACATGCAGCTGAAGCCTTCAGCTTGGCCACCAGCAATTTCTTGGACCGACATTCACTTGTGTTGTGAGTGGGGCTCTTATGGAACTCACACCACTTTCCTGTGTCCTTATTTGACTTCGTGGTGGTGTTATTTTCTTGTGGCTTTGATGGGTTGTCTTGGGTCACCCTGCCTTAGCCTTGTCCTTGGTTCTGCGGTTCGGGGATGATTTTCCCTTGCTTCGGATTCGCGGATCCAAAGTCTCGCTTCTTTTGTTTAAACTTCTGCTCGATCTTGACAGTGTAACGATATTTCATGCCAACCGAGGAGATGTCTAGGAACTCCATCTCATCCTGGATGTACCTATGTAGGTAGTCACGGTACTTGAGTACCAAATGTCACTCAGAATCCTTGACACCCAACTTTGTGCGAAGGGTATGAAAAATGTTTGTGAATTTTGGCACATTTTGGTCCCTCCCCTACCGCAGTGTGTTCCACTTTATGTACTTGTCTTCATAACTCCCGACAGGGTAATACTGTTCATTGATGGTGGCTCGGAAAGAGTTCAATGTGGGTGCGGCTGAAAACAATGAGGGTTCCCTCTCGTCCTTCTGCTCATAGTATGTTTCCCACCAGTCCTTGATGTGGGGGGGGGGCTTTGAGAAGTGCGAAAGTAATCTTTTGCCGACTGGAAAAATCATGAACAAAAAAATACCCTTCTAGCAGATTTAACCATTTATCTATGGCATCCGCATCTATCTAACCCTCAAATATGGGGATTTCAAAGTTAACTTGTACCTTAAAGGGTGTGGCGCTCCCAAAGTAGCCGCTGAAAGTAGATGTGTCACCCTTGGGTAGCTGCTGAAGGATCTGGGAAAAGTTGTCCATCATCGCATTCCTTTGTCGCTCGAGGGCTTCTTCGAGCAAGATTTTGAAAGGATCTCCTACCCCCTCATCTTTCTTTTCTTCCCCCATGGGATGCCATCAGAATTTGCGAGGTTGGCCTTACAAAGGTTCAACTAGTTCAAGCCCTCACTCATATCCCGACCTCGTGGGGGACATGCAAAGAGAAAATAGAGAAAGAGAAGACCTCTATGATACCACTGATCCGAATTTAAATAGGAACGCAACAAATTACAGATATAACCATAAATACAAAGATACAACAAAAATAATACTTCATTTCATTAATATCAAAGAACTGAAATATGCTTACATACAGAATGGAAATAAACTAGCTCGGGCGATGGGTGCTTATCTCTGAGAAGAGATGTCACAGATACATGCCTCTGAACTGTGTTACAATGCGGCTCAAAGGCTTATTTATTATTGAGAAACAATGGAAAACCCTAAAAATGCAAAAACCTAACCCTATGAGATGAAGTGCCAAACTATTGGCTCCATTTGGGTAAATTGGTACATCAACTTTCCGGTGTTGTAACTTTGGCATATCATCTTTGTTTGACGTGCACAATACCTCGTCAGAAAGATCTATCTGAGGACTACAACTTATATGATGGTAGCTTATCTCTGAGAAAAGATGTGTCGTTTACATGCCTCTGAACTGTGTTATAATGAGGCTCAAAGGCATATTTATTATTGAGAAACATTGGAAAACCCCAGACATCCAAAAATCTAGCCTAGGAGATGAAGCGTCAAACTATGGCCCCCATTTGGGAAATTGGTACATCAACTTCCCAGGGTCCTAACTTTGGCATATGATCTCCGTTTGACGCGCACAACACCTCGTTAGAAAGATCTATCTGATGACTACAACTTTTTATTGCACAACGTCAAACTAGTACTCATGTTGGCCCCTATTTTCCCCAAAAACATCGTTTAGGGCCTCAAAACAACTTTGGAAGTTTAGGACCTGAAAAAATTTCCAAAAATAGTAAAATGTGCTAGAATTTAGGAAACTAAAAAATTGTAAGAAAAAATGGTGTGGGTCCAAGTGGAATAGGCGGGTGGCCACCAACATCCACCTAGATCATTCCTCCCCCCTAGGAAGCAATGGTCCCCATTGCATTGAGTGGCTCAATGAGATGGGGAAACTTGTGTTGAACTTGGTCCCTAGTGAGCGACTTGCCTTGGTTCAGGAGTTGGCTAGCCTTGATAACTCGATATAGTTGGATCTTTTGCTAGCGAGTGTTCTTGACCTATGTGTCCATAATCTAATCAGTTATGGCTTTTTCCATGAAGTTTGGGTTTAACTCTATAGGTGTGAGTTGTTCTGCAATGTTTGTATGTCAAACAATGGTGGGAAGTATGGTCGAAGGCGGTCCACATTGAACACTAGGTGCAGGCCAAGGAAGGGAGGAATTTTGCGCTCTAAAGCATTGTTTCCCATAGCCTTAATAATGGTGTAAGGACCATATCAGAGTGGTTTGAGCTTCCGATGGGCTCCGGTAAGGCGTTCTTTCTACAAATGAACCCAGACTTTGCCGCCCACCTGAAACTTGCGTGGCACCCGATGTTGATCATGTTAATGCTTGTAGTTGGAATTTTTCATAATGAAGCGACGATATATTGGCATGTTGGGTGGAGGTGCTCCGAGAGCTAGATCAAACGAATGCTTCAACTGACAGTGCAACGGTACCCCTGTTGGTGAGGAGAAGATGTCCCTGTATTCTTTCATGACTGTATCCACCCGCCTCTACTGCATGGAGGAATCCTTCCAAGGGGTCATGGATGTGGCTACGATCTTCCCCTTAATTTGAGAGCAAACCAGAAAGAAAATAAATTTCCTAGTTTAGGAGATGATCTTAATGCATTGCTTAGAAAATATCAAAGAGGTGGTGGTAGGTGGGGCTACCTCTGGTATCTAGTATAACTTATTACCCAAAGAAATAATAACAGAGAGAGGTCTAGACTCATATACAACATATCACTTCCATAAGTATGGTTGTCCTAAGAATACATCACGAACGTCAAGAGGAGCAACATCACACAATACCTCATCTATGAAGGGCTTAATGCTGTAAGGGAGGTGACACTGTTGGCTGACTTGGAGATATCGTCCTTGGTGAAGCTACCTGATATTGTATGGATGCTGGTGTGGTGTAGTTGGTAGGCCCAACTGTTTCATGACCTCTGCTGAAATGAGGTTCTTTTCGCTCCCACTGTTGACAATGAATTGCAGTGGTGAACCCTTCACCCACATCTGTGAGTGGAAGAGACGCTCCCCCTCCTCTAGATCTTTGGGTTGATTCTTCTGGATCTTAGTGGTGGAAAAAGTGGCGTTAGGCTCCGCATCAATAATCTGCTTCGCTTTGTCATTAGTGTTCTGGTGTTCTAACTCTTCTCATGTTCTAACTCAGAGTTGGAACATGCATCTGCAGCCTTCAGCTCGGTCACCAGCGATTGCTTGGCCCGACACTCACTTGTGTTGCGAGTGGTGTGCTTATGGAACTCACACCACTTTCCTCAGTCCTTCTTTGACTTCGTGATGGTGTTCTTTTCTTGTGGTTTTGATGGTTGTTCTTGGGTCACCCCTCCTTGACCTTGTCCTTTGTTCTACAGTTTGGGGATGCCTTTCCCTTGCTTCGGATTCACGGATCCGAAGTCTCGCTTCTTCTATTTAAACTTCTGCTCGATCTTGACAGCGTAATGATACGCCATACCGAGCGAGGAGATGTCCAAGAACTCCATCTCATCCTAGATGTACCTGTGTAGACATCTGTGGTACTTGAGCACCAAATGTAGTTCAAAATACTTTATACCTAACTTTGTGTGAAGGGTATGAAAAATATTTGTGAACTACGACACATCTTGGTCCCTTCCCTGCCATAGTGTGGTCCACTTTATATACTTGTCTTCATAACTCCCGATAGGATAATACTATTTCTTGATGGCGTCTTGGAAAGAGATCCATGTGGGTGTGAATGAAAACAGTGAGGGTTCCCTCTCGTCCTTCTACTCACAGTATGTTTCCCACCAGTCCTTGATGTGGGGGGCGGCTTTCAGAAGTACGAAAGTAATCTTTTCCCCACTCAAAAAATCATGAACAGAAAAATAACCTTCTAGTAGATTTAACCATTTATCTATGGCATTCGTATCTATTTGACCCTCAAATATGGGTATTTCAAAATTAACTTGTACCTTAAAGGGTGTGGCTCTTCCAGAGTAGCTGTTGGAAGTAGATGCATCGCCTTTGGGTAGTTGCTGAAGGATTTGGGCAAAGTTGTCGATCATCTTGTTCCTCTATTGATCAAGGGCTTCTTCGAGCAAGATTTTGAAAGGATCTCCTGCCCCCTCGTCTTTCTTTTCTTCCCCCATGGGAGGCTATTGGGATTTGCGAATCTGGTCTTGCAAAGGTTCAACTACTTCAAGTCCTCACTCCTTATATCCAGACCTCGTTGGGGACATGCAAAGAAAAAACAGAGAAAGAGCAGACTGCTCTGATAGCATTGATCCAAATTTAAAAAGGAACGCAAAAAATTAGAGATATAACCATAAATATAGAGATGCAGCAAAAAATAATACTTCATTTCATTAATATCAAAGAACTAAAATATGCTTACATACAGAATGGAAATAAACTAGCTCGAGCGATGGTAGCTTATCTCTGAGAAGAGATGTGGTGTCTACATGCCTATGAATTGTGTTACAATGAGGCTCAAAGGCCTATTTATTATTTAGAGACAATGGAAAACCCTAAACGTCGAAAAAACTAACCCTAGGAGATGAAGCGTCAAACTATGGGCCCCATTTGGGTAAATTGGTACATCAACTTCCTGGGGTCGTAACTTTGGCATATGATCTCCATTTGACGTGCATAATACGTCGTTCTATTTGAGTACTACAACTTTTGAGCGAATAACGTTAATAAATATTTCACGTTGGCCCCCGTTTACCCAAAAAATGTCGTTTAGGGCCTAAAAACATCTCTGTAAGTTTAGAACCCAAAAAAACTGCCAAAAATAGTAAACTTTGCTACAATTTAGGAAACTGAAAAACTAAATGAAACAATGGTGCACAGTTTAATATTTTTGGCAGTTTTTTCGGGTCAAGGAATCGAGGAATGCTGCGCTCCAAAGCATTGTATCCCACAACCCTGGTAATGGTGTAAGGACCATATCAGAGTGGTTTGAGCTTCTGATGGGCTCTGGTAAGGAGTTCTTTCTGCAAATGCAAACATACTTTGTCGCCCAGTTGAAACTTGTGTGGCACCTGATGTTGATCATGTTGTTGCTTGTACTTGGAATTTTTCATAATGAAGCAACGATATATTAACATGTTGGGTAGAGGTGTTGCGGGAGTCTGATCGAACAAATGCTTGACATGACAGTGCAATGGTACCCCTATGGGTGAGGAGAAGATGTCCCTGTGTTCTTTCATGACCGTATCCACCTACTTCTGTCGCATGGAGGAATCCTTTCTAAGAGTCATGGATGTGGCTACGATATTCCCCTTACTTTGAGAGTGAACCAGAAATAAAATAAATTTCCTAGTATGGGAGATGATCTTACTGCATTTCTTAGCAGAGATCAAAGAGGTGGCAGTAGGTGGGGCTACCTCTGGTATACTGTATAACGTATTACCCAAATAAATAATAACAGAGCGAGGTCTAGACTCATATACATCATGTCACTTCCACAAATATTGTTACCCTAATAATACATCACAAACTTCAAGAGAAGAAACATCACACAATACCTCATCTATGATGGGCTTGATGCTATAAGGGAGGCAACATCGCTGGATGACTCAGAGATATCGTCCTTGGTGAAGCCACCTGATATTGTACGAGTGTGGTGTAGTCAGTAGGCCCAACCACTTCATGACCTCTGTTGAAATGAGGTTCTTTTGGATCCCACTATCGATAATGAATTACAATGGCAAACCGTTCACCCACATCTGTGAGTGGAAGAGACGCTCCTCCTCCTTTGGATCTTTAGGCTCATTCTTCTAGATCTTAGAGGTGGCAATAGTGGCGTTGGGCTCTGCATCAACAATTTTCTTCCCTTTTTCATTCCTCTTCTTGGGTTCTGACTCAAAGTCAGAACATGCATCTAAAGCCTTCAGCTTGGCCACCAACGATTGCTTGGCCCAACACTCACTTGTGTTGTGAGTGGGGCTCTTATGGAACTCACACCATTTTCCTGTGTCCTTCTTTGACTTCATGATGGTGTTCTTTTCTTGTGATTTTGACGAGTTGTCTTAGGTCACCCCTCCTTGGCCTTATCCTTGGTTCTGTGGTTTGGAGACGAATTACCTTGATTCGGATTCGTGGATCCAAAGTCTCACTTTTTCTATTTAAACTTCTGCTCGTTCTTGATAGCGTAATGGTACGCCGTACCGAGCGATGAGATGTCCAGGAAATCCATCTCATCCTTGATGTACCAGTGTAGGCAGTCGCAATACTTGAGTAGAAAATGTCGCTCAAAATCCTTGATACCAAACTTTGTGCGAAGGGTATGAAAAATATTTGTGAACTCTGGCACATCTTGGTCCCTTCCCTACTGTAGTGTGGTCCACTTTATGTAATTTTCTTCATAACTCCCTATAGGGTAATACTGTTCCTTGATGGCGTCTCAAAAAGAGTTCCATGTGGATGCGGTTGAAAATAGTGAGGGTTCCCTCTCATCCTTTTGCTCACAGTATGTTTCCCACCAATCCTTGACGTGGGGGGCGGCTTTGAGAAGTGAAAAAGTAATATTTTCCCGACTGGAAAAATCATGAACAGAAAAATTCCCTTCTAATAGATTTAACCATTTATCTACGGCATCTGCATCTATTTGACCCTCAAAAATGGTGATTTCAAAGTTAACTTGTACCTTAAATGTTGTGGCACTTCCAGAGTAGCTGCTGGAAGAAGATGCGTCGCCCTTGGGTAGCGGCTAAAGGATCTGGGCAAAGTTGTCCATCATCACATTCCTGTGTCGCTTGAGGGCTTATTCAAGCAAGATTTTGAAAGGATTTCCTGCCCCCTCATCTTTCTTTTCTTCCCCCATGGGAGGCCATTGGGATTTGCGAGGCTAGTCTTGCAAAGGTTCGACCAGTTCAAGACCTAACTCATTATATCCCGACCTCGTTGGGGACGTGCAAAGAAAAAACAGAGAAAGAGAAAACCACTCTGATACCACTTATCCGAATTTAAACAAGAATGCAACAAATTACACATATAACCATAAATACAGAGATGCAACAAAAATAATACTTCATTTTAGTACTATCAAAGAACTGAAATATGCTTACATACAAAATGGAAATAAACTAGCTTGGGTGATGCTATCTTATCTCTGAGAAGATATGTGGAAGCTACATGCCTCTGAACTATCTTATAATGAGGCTCAAAGGCCTATTTATTATTGAGAAACAATGGAAAACCCTAAACATCCAAAAACCTGACCCTAGGAGATGAAGTGCCAAACTATGGGCCCCATTTGGGTAAATTGGTACATCAACTTCTCGGGGTTGTAACTTTTGCATACGACCTTCGTTTAACATGAACAATACCTTGTCATAAATATCTATCCAAGGACTACAAGTTTCGAATGACCAACATCAGTCCACAACCCATGTTGGCCCTCGTTTTCCCAAAAACAGAGAAAGCACAGACCGCTCTGATACCACTGATTCGAATTTAAACATGAATGCAACAAATTACAGATATAACCATAAATACAGAGATGCAACATAAATAATACTTCATTTCATTAATATCAAAGAACTAAAATATGCTTACATACAGAATGGAAATAAACTAGCTCAGGCGATGGTAGCTTATCTCTAAGAAGAGATGTGGTGGCCACATGCTTCTGAATTGTGTTACAATGAGGCTCAAAGGCCTATTTATTATTGAGAAACAATGGAAAACCCTAAACATCAAAAAACCTAACCCTAGGAGATGAAGTGGCAAACTATGGGCCTCGCTTGGGTAAATTGGTACATCAACTTCCTGGGGTCGTAACTTTGGCATACGATTTTTGTTTGACACGCACAATACTTTGTTAGAAATATCTATCCGGGGACTACAACTTTCGAGTGGCCAACATCAATTGTTGACTCATGTTTGCCCCTGTTTTCCCAGAAAATGTCGTTTAGGGCTTCACAAACGCTCCGGAAGTTTAGGACCCGAAAAAACTACGAAAAATAGTAAACTGTGCTACAATTTAAGAAACTGAAAAACTAAAATAAAAAATGGTGGGGGTGCAAGTGGAATAGGCGGGTGACCACCAACGTCCACCTGGATCATTCCTCCCCCCTTAGGAAGTAATGTTCCCTATTGCATTGAGTGCCTCCATGAGATGGGGAAACTATCGCTGAACTTGATCCCTAGTGAGCGACTTGCCTTGGTGCAGGAGTTGGCCAACCTTGACAACCCGATATAGTTGGATATTTTGCTGGCGAGTGTTCTTGACCTATGTTTCCATAATCTGATTAGTTGTGGCCTGTTCCATGCAGTTTGGGTTTATCTCTGTAGGTGTGAGTTGTTCTATAATGTTTGATGTGTCCAGCAATGGTGGGAAGTATGGTCGAAGGTGTTCCACATTGAACACTGGGTGCAGGCCAAAGAATGGGGGAATTTTGTGCTTAAAATCATTGTCTCCCACAACCTCGGTAATGACGTAAGGACCATATCGAAGTGGTTCAAGCTTCCGACGGGCTCTGGTAAGGCGTTCCTTTCTGCAAATGCAACCAGAATTTGTCACCCACGTGACACTTGTGTGGCACCCGATGTTGATCATGTTGCTGCTTGTTCTTGGCATTTTTCATAATGGAGCGATGATATATCAACATGTTGGGTAGAGGTGCTCCGAGAGTCAGATCAAGCGAATGCTTGACCTAACACTACAATGGTACCCCTGTGGGTGAGGAGAATATGTCTCTGTATTCTTTCATGAACGTATCCACCTACTTCTGTTGCATGGAGGAATCATTCCTAGGGGTCATGTATGTGGCTACGATCTTCCGCTTACTTTGAGAGTGAACCAGAAAAAATAAATTTTCTAGTTTGGGAGATGATTTTACTACATTGCTTAGCAGAGATCAAAGAGGTGGCGGTAGGTGGGGCTACCTACCGTATCCTGTATAATGTATTACCCAAATAAATAATAAAAAAGTGAGGTCTAGACTCATATACAACATGTCACTCCACAAGTATGGTTGTCCTAATAATACATCACAAACATCAAGAGGAGCTACATCACACAATACCTCATCCGTGAAGGTCTTGATGCTGTAAGGGAGGCGACATTGTTGGCTAACTCAGAGATCTTGTCCTTGGTGAAGCCACCCGATACTGTACGACTATGGGTCTGGTGTAGTCGGTAGGCCTAACCACTTCACGACCTCTTCGGAAATGAGGTTCTTTTGTCTCCCATCACCGAAAATGAATTGCAGCGGCAAACCCTTCACCCACATCTATGAGTGGAAGAAACGCTCCCCCTCCCTTGGATCTTTGGGCTCATTATTCTAGATCTTAGTGGTGGTAATAATGGTGTTAGGCTCCGCATCAACAATCTACTTCCCTTTTGTCATTCCTCTTCTCGGGTTCTAGCCCAGAGTCAGAACATGCATCTAAAGCCTTCAGTTCAGCCACCAATGATTTCTTGGCCCGACACTCTCTTGCGTTGTGAGTTGAGCTCTTATGGAACTCACACGACTTTCTTGTGTCCTTCTTTGACTTCGTGGTGGTGTTCTTTTCTTGCAGCTTTGACAATTTTTTTTGGGTCGCCCCGCCTTAGCCTTGTCCTTGGTTCTGCGGTTTGGGGACACGTTTCACTTGCTTCGGATTCGCAGATCCAAAGTCTCGCTTTTTATTTTTAAACTTATGCTCGATATTGACAGCATAATAGTACACCGTGCCAAGCGAGGAGATGTCCAGGAC